>CM040242.1:111410436-111810436 GCA_022545495.1 Chrysanthemum lavandulifolium | reverse complement strand
TTTTAAGAATTTGAGCAAACCGATAACCGCTAAAACCGATAATCAAGAAAGCGAAATCGAGAAAACCGAAACCAAAAACCCGCTTATCACGGTTCATAATGCATTTTACTTATCTAATTTGATCATTTACTAACATCCATGGATTACATATCATTAATGTGATCGTAGTCTATAAACGCCAAATAATTAGTATTACTTATTTTGTTAGATATGGTAATTTGAATGTTGCTATTGCGACACAACAACATTACTATTATTCTAATATCTTTAGTGTTATTTAATTTTACTAAAATGACATATTACGTTATAATTTATGTTATTGTTCGCCCGATTCGATTCGATTAATTTTTTGAATGGTTAACCGTGACCGAATCGCGGGTAACCGCTCATTCGGATACCGCATGTCCGGTTACACGCCTAGTACGGTTCGGTTTTGGATAGTAGAATGAACTACCCGCCCGTGATGGATAGTTAAAATCTCTAAACGAATCGAGCGAACCGCCCGTGAACACCCCTAGTATATAGGGGTGGTTTAGATCAATGAAAAATGAAGGGTTTAAATTGGAATATTAGATATCTTCCTAAATACTCCTCCGTGCATATCACTTTTTCTTTTCTTTTTCTTGAACTATTTCATATCACATTTATGCATGGAAGAATATGAAGGGCTGTTAACACCCAAAATAAATTTTCCGATGCCTCTTAAGTGTTTTTTGTGATTATTTGTGCAAATTGTGAGGTACATTGTAATTATGTATACTTACCTAACCATAAAATCAACCCACAAGTATCAATCATTTTAACTCTAAACACACAACTATCAATAATTTTACCCCTAAACACACAAAATGTCTTCCACACCTAATATCGATGAAATGAAAGCATCAATCCGCAAGCTCGTGATGCTTCGAGTTGTTGATATTGCAAGACATAGCAGAGGAGAAAAAGTTGATCGAGCGGATGGGAGAAGAAACGATTCGAGGGAAACTGTTGCCAAAAAGAATGTACAATCGATGAGGTCGGTAGATTGTTTACTCGTTTCAATGTTGTTGCAAAGAATCGGTGAGTATGCCCTTCGTGAGATACGGTTGAAGGATCGAAGGAAGATTGATTTCTTGGCTCACTTTTGGTGCTATGTCGTAAGTGATGCGTCGGAGAAGGAGGAGTTCTTGGAAGATTTGGGTGAAGTTGATGAGTCTCAAGATGGAGCATAGGAAGCTTTGGAAGTTTTTTTGTGTTTTGATGATGTATAGTTGATGGTTGTATGGATGCTTGCTATTAATCGCTACTTTGTTTATATAAGTAATTATATATAAATGATCAATGATCAATGATCGATTACAATGGTTAATTTTAGGCTTTAATGCTTTATTAACTTGAAGAAATAAGTTAGTTTTATTTATTTATTTACTTTTATTAGAAAATGGTCAAGTAGTGTGTTTGACTTTCAAGATTTCACACATTTATCTCTCTTACACTCGGTCAAAACACACAGTTAGATTCTAATTAATAGCAGATTTAGGGTTTTCAATCAAACGCAAAATCAATGAAAATAAATGTTAGTCAATGAAATACTCTTGAGGGCTATTATAAAGGGCTTGATTCTCTTCCTATTGAGCCTAATATCTCAGGTATAAATGTTATAATTTAATGCTAGTTTGTTAGTTTAGGATGTTTATTGATTTATAGATGATAATGTGTTATGTTAGTTTAGGATGTTAGTCAGGGTATTAGTCATTTGCATAGGAAAAGTAGTTGTTTGATGATTTATGGATCATTAGTTGAGGTAATAACGATTACGTGTTATACATGCGGTATGGGTACGTGAAGAATGAGACACGAAGAATGAGATTAGTAGACGCCAAGAATGAGATTTGCGGGTAGTGGTGCTAGGTTGGCTTTTAGGTGTCCCCTTTGCCTCCTTGCGTGTTTTGTTTTGCCGTAGTCTTAGGCCCGTGCGTGGTTTGCGTTGCTCTGTTGTTGCTCCCTTAGGTTGGCACGCTTTTGGTGTGCTGGGCTTTTGGTTTTATGTCATTGCGCTTTTCTATTGGCGTATTCGACCTGCTTGTGCGTGTTTCTTTTTCTGTATGCCTGTTTGCTTGTTTGCTTGCTTTCTTTTACTACGTTATTGCCTTTTGGTTTTGTCGTATGCTTTCTATCCTTCGCACTACGCTATTGCCTTTTGTTTGTTGTTGTTGTTGTTGTTGTGATCGCATAATAGTCAATAAGGTATGCGGTTTAGTAAATATAAAAGCATAGTTAAATGTTAATGTATGGGGACTCGGAAGGGTTAACTATGCTTCTTTTTAGAAAACACTTTTTTATGATCTTAAATACAATCAAACCCTTTCGAGTTCCCATCTTGTTCCTTTTGTTTTTTCAACAATCTAGCAATTTGCCAGTGCGAGGCAATTGCACAAAGGAGTTGAAACGACAAAAGGACCAAGAGGGATCTCGAAAGGGTTTGATCAGGTTTCTTTATGAGGTGTGTTGATTGCGATAATGATATAGTGTGTATTGTTCATGGCGGGCCACACTCCTTCATTATCCCATTCAACACATACACTTTCGTAGAATCGATAATTATTTACACTTGGTACTTTGAGCTTCCTCGAAAACCCATTCCTATGTCATTGCCATAGCAATGGTTTGGTGCAAATCTTTGCGACCATTTCGTGAACATGGCAATGGGATTTCAGTGGATGTTCAAAGTACTAAGTCGCTCCACTTGCTTGCTTATAACATATTGACATTTAACTTTTTGAGCATTTCCTTTGCATGTATAAACTCTATTTTGTTCATAAGTGTCTTACTTTGATAGAGGCGTGATGATATATCTTAATAAATCAATCGATGATGTGATAGAGGTATGTTCAACTTCCTTTTGAATCCGCAACTATATCATATTGTTCCTTAACTTTTTTAACAATCTAGCAAAACTATAATTATGATTTCAAAAACATAATTAACCCTTCTCGCCCATACGGTTCCTTTTGTTTTTCAACAATCTAGCAAATCGCTTGGTATGTGCCTTTGCTCAAAGGGAGTTGGTTTATTTTGGGCCACATGTGTTTATTTGTGATATGCAAAAGGTGTGATGACGATTATCTTATTTGATATGCAAATGATGTGATTTACCGTATGTTGGCATGGCAATTTTATTACATTATTTTGCGACCATGGCGGTTATATCCCGATGTTCGGTGTTTATCCAACCTTTTACGGATCTGAGCCTTGCTAATGCATATCACATCGCACACCGGTTTGGAAGTTTATATGAGTCTCGATATACTTGTTATAGACTTTTGCTGTTGTTAAAAAGTTAAGGATCAATATGATATAGTTCTTGATTCAGGAAGTTGAACGCAAGTGGCACGTTACTTTGTAGATGAGTAGGGAATTTCAGCATAGTTACCCATTCTAAATTCCCAAATAGTGCCTTTTGTTTTTCAACAATCTAGCAAATCGCTTTGTGCGAGCCTTTGCTCAAAGGAGTTGAAACGACAAAAGGCAATCGTAGGGATTCGTAGGGTTCACTAAGTTGAAATTCCATACACATCTACAAAGTAACCCGCCACATTGGTATGTTCAACTTCCGCTTGAATCATAACTATATCATATTGTTCCTTAACTTTTTTAACAATCTAGCAAAATTATAATTATGAGGTGTCGGTGTGTATGAGGTTGTGATGACAAGTATCTTATTAAATCATGCAAATGATGACATCGATGTTTTGAAACTATTGATTTATACAGATCCGAGCCTCACTATTATGTGCAAAAATGAGTCAATTTTTTTTTTGTATGGTAGATGGGTTGCTGTATACAAGATCTTATTCCTAGTTTCAACATTAAAATTTTAACCATTGCACTTAAAAGTCTTTTCATCATTGGATAGGCTTTTTGTCTTTTCATCTCTGTAAAATTAACTTTTGTAGAATCGATAATTATTTATTTAAGCACACCTTTGGTACTTTGAGCTTCCCTCGAAAACCCATTCCTATGTCACCGTCATAGCAATAGGTTTGGTGCAAATCTTTGCAGCCATTTCATAGACATGGCAATGGGATTTGAGTGGACGCCAAAGTACTAAAGTCGCTCCACTTGCTTGCTTATAACATAGGTGTCTTACTTTGATAGAGGTCGTGTTAAGCTTACCATGACCATCAACGCTTTGATCAATTATGGCGGGTAGTTTTAAACTTGAGATTGCCCATATCTTGACCTGGTTTATAGCAATGTATAGACGATTATGTCGCATGTTTGTGACCGTTTTATTTTATATGCATAATATTATCACAACCTTGTACTTTAATGAAGTTGGTAAATTTCTTCGTGTCAATCATGTTTCATTGTGGTCAAGCGTCCGTTGGCGTCACGTGTATATATAGTTTCTATTAGAAGCTATATATAATCATTAGTCCCTATCATACACCCGTCCCAATGAATCATGATTGGCTCAAGATGTTAAGCATCTGTGTATATAGTCGTAGTAGAATGGGTGGAATTTGACATCGAATAAGAATGGGGTGGAAGAAGTTAATCTTGGCGGTGCTAAGTTAATATCACGTGCTAAGTTAATCTTGGTAGTGCTAAGTTATTGAATAGTATGTTTCTTATTTAAAAAGTACCTACAATTATATACTTTATTACAACGTATAACTTTTGATGAGTGTCTAAATACTCATCATTTTTGTATAATCTAAACTGCAAAATCATCTCAAAACACTCAAAAATGCATCAAAATAATAAAAATATCACAAATCAGTGTTTTAAGTGTTTTAAATGCGAAAATATCAAAATCAGATGAAAAATGATTCAAGTTTGCAAAATTGGCGCTTTAGTCCCCAAGTTTTAAAAGTTGTCAAATCTAGTCCACGGAATTCAAAATGTGAAGTTTTGTCATTCAAGGTCCCTGAAATATTCTAAGTTGTTAAAATTGGTCCTTGAATGATTCTTTGGTGAAATGGCGGAAAGGTCCTTAAACTTTGAAAAATTGCAAAAGAGTCCTTGGATGTTTTAAAATGGAATTTTATGCAAAATTGGTCCTTGTTATCACTACTAAACCAAACGGACACCCTTTGTATTTTGAGCCCATCCAAACAAATAGAACCCCGCAAATAATCAAAGTGAACCCTCCCTAATATAAAACGTGGTCAAAATAGTCAAAACCGTACAATTGTTCATCCTTACCTCATTGTCGCTAAAATCCGTAAACCGTAGTAGTTTCCTTGATTTGCTCTATCCACTCTTCACACTGTCTCACCACTTGTATATCACCCTCTCCACCTTCACTAACACCCAAAGATCATTAATTGACTAAAACACCTCTTGACAAATTTGGCGCCAAATCTACACATGGACGGATATGATGATTTTGAAGATCCAATGGCTCGGATGAGATGGGATATGATCGAAGTCGGCAAAAGGTCCAAAAGTCTATATAATATGGAAGAGAAGCATTGGGAGAAGATATCTAGTGTACTTTAGTTTAGCTTATGTCGTTTTAAGTAATTTTCAATTTTCGGTGTATTTTAAAACCTTCAAGCGTTTTGTTAAGTCACTTGATGTATTGTTAAACTTTGCAAGTATCAATTTCAAGTCTTAATCATATTTCCAAGTTTATATATTTTTCAAGTTCAAAATCTCATGTTATGTTAATGTTGTTGTTAGTTGTTTGTACGGACCGAATAAGATCACTTAAGCTCCTAGATAGCTTCTAAAAGCTATTAGATACATTAAAATTCAGTTTAGAATCAAAAGGAAAAATCACCAAAAATACCAAATAATTAGTTGAAAAATCAAAAATCCCTTGGAAATGGTGTTCACAAATGGAGCGAGGTGAATTTTGGATGGCCTCAGGTTAGTGGCTTAGTGGTAAGCCTATAGGAGTGGTCTTGTGATCTTGGTTCGTGATTTCGGTTGGATAGCCACTTGTAAGCATTTTGTTCATTTTGGCATTTCACCGTTGAACTGTTAAATAGCTTGAATTGCATTTCTTCATGTTTATTAGTTTTAGTTAAGTGTAGTTAAAGATTAAAATCGCTTGTTTGTTCTTTTAAATTAGTAGTTGCTAAAATCTCATTTTGACAAGCTAAATTAATATAATCATCATTCTTGTGTTTCATGTTGTTAGTATTGTTGTTTCATGTTTACTTAGTCTTATTTAATGATTATATAAGGTCCGCAATCGTTTCATGGTTGAAATCGTGTTTTGCTCAAAATCACCAAATCAGCTTATAAAGGTTTGTTTGGTTTAACTGCTCAACTGTGTTAAAGGTTGTTTGACCGCTTCTTGTTATTGTTTTATATCACACTTGGTTCTAATAACTCAAGCAAGTCATAAAAACCAGTCCTTGTTTCATCCATAGTCAAAATCACCTTTGATCACACCTAGATAGTTCTTTGTTAGGACTTTTGAATACAAATCTCATCAAAGTAGCTTAGAATCTGTTAACCTAGCTTCAATCAATTTTAATATAGTTTAGTATAACATAATCGATGAAGTAAAATTGATTCAAAGTTCACATTAGTCAACTTATCCGTGATTCACTGTTGAATTGCTTTTGAAACCGTGAAGTGTTATTTCTTGATTCTGCACGATTCATTATTTTGGTCACGATATGTTTGAAGTCCATTGAATTAATTTTTGATTCTGCGATGTAGAAGTTTAGATCACCGATTTGCTTGTTGTTGCTTATTTCTATTTCATTCTCACGATTTAGAATTTTAGATTATGTCAATCTCTCGATTCTATTGAATTGCTTATCATAGTTTAATAGTCTGCTCTTTACATTCTTTAGCTTATTCCGTGTGCTTAAGTTGTCCTCGGCTTAAATAATCCATTCAAATCTTTCTTGATCACTATCCTTAGTGATCATTCTATCATCTGAATTAGTGTTTACACACCATTGAGTCTCAGTGGGACTTAACGACCGGAATTCATTATATTCTCTCGATCTTCATTGTATTGGTTTCGAGCGCTTTAAGTTTATTACGGTTAGCCATTCACAAGTGGCTAGCTTGTGTGATTAAGCTTGACCGTGTTTTGTGATCCAATCAAAATTTTACGCCATTCACGGGAAGCTTTAGCGTGTGTTAAACCTTTTTCGGACCCATTCTTGCACATACCCCATCATTTGTAAAAAGTTTTTGTAAAGTTATAAGAAAATCAAAAAGTTCATTAGCACTTTTCCTAAAGTGTTAACAAACACCAAAAAAATATAAAACAACAAAACAATCGTAACGTTTTCTATCTTGTGTTTCTTTTAAGGTGATTCTTAAAGAGATACGATTTGGTTAAACGAGACGATCCAAAAATATTGTCCAAAAGTTTTAAACCCTTTGCACAAATCATTACCTACGTCTTTTCGGTGGTACTTAATATATACATAAAATCAACCACCGCATAAATCAAGGCAAGACACCTACTAAGCGGGGTGTGACCATAATAAGTTCCCGAACATCGATTTAAAACTTGCCTTTGTGTCCTTGTGATTTGGTGTACCTTTTCAAAGAAGCCATTTCATTTGTGATTATTGGTTAAGTTCACTTGTCGTTTTGCCTCATTTGTTTTGAAAATTGATTTTTATACTTAGTGCATGCGACTGTTCTTCCAGCTTCTACAAGTCCACTTTCGTAACTTGGAAAGATTCCTCGAGACGTAGAGGACGCTCGCTCCTTCACCGTGATCGAGGAACGCTACCACCACCACCCCCGCCGAAATGGCGTAAGACAAGCCGATGAATGAGCTTCTCCAAGCACCCATCGAGGGTTACGGAGATTCTATTGTTGTCCCACCATCGTGGTGACACCTTTGAGCTCAAACCGGGTTGCTTAATCTAGTAACCCAAAGCCAATTCTATGGTTTTGAGCGGATGATCCTCATGCACACATTCGATGGTTTAACAAGATTGCATCTACCATCAAGTACAAGAATGTCCCACATGAAGCTATCAAGCTTCTTCTGCTCCCATTTTCTGTAGGACAAGCCCTAATTGGCTTCGAGAAACAACCCCTCGCTCTATTGAGACATGGGAAGATCTAGTCACCAAGTTTGTTAACAGAGTTCTATCCTCCATCCCGAACCACAAGTCTTAAGAATGAGATAATGAAATTTTCTCAGAGATTTGATGAATCATTCGGGGAGGCATGGGATCGTTACAAAGAGTTGCCATGAGTGTACGCATCATGGTTTTACCGAGTTAATGCAAATGGATACTTTATAATGGTCTCAACCGGACCAATCAAGACTCTTTGAATGCCTCCATGAGAGGTAATTTCTGAGCAAGACTACCAAAGAAGCCTTGCAAATCATTGAGAATAAGTCTCGGTCCGCCTTTCCGAGCAAAGACATATCGGCCTCATCGTTGGACCTTCTTCTTCATCTCCTGTGAGTACATCTAGAACCGATGCTAAGATTGACAAACTCACGGATATTGTTCGAGCTTTGGTTCTTGCTAACCAAAGAAAGTGACCTTCACACGAGACACCAACACATGGTGAAGTGAAGAAAGTCGAGAGTTGTGTTACTTGTGGTGGCCCTCATGCATACTACAATTGTATTGCCACCGATGGTAGTCCATTTGAAGCCAATGCTCTAGCTGGTAGTTCACGCAAGGAGGTACTCAACACCGTCCTCAAATGAACCACGCTACCGTGCTAACACTAATCGAGGCACCACCCGGTTTAACGTAATCATAACATGCAAACCGGAATCGAACCAACCTAGAATGAACCAAGGTTATCAAAACCAAGGTAATTCCTCCCAAGTCTTAATCAAGGTTTCCAACATCAAGGGAACCTTAATCAAAACAACTTCAATCGAGGGAATCAATTTCATGGGAATATTAATCCTAATCAAGGAAATTTTCAAAACCAAGGCCCTAATCCTAACAATAGAGGCCGAATTTTCCTAATCCACCTCCGCCATTGTTCCAACTGGACCATCATCCGATGAGTTGTTGAAGCAATTCATGAAATCCCAAGATGAAATGAACAGGTTGTTGGTCACGGATCACGATCTTAAGAAGTCTTTAAATGATCAACCCTCGGGCTCGGGAAAACTTCCGAGCAACACGATCGCTAACCCGAGGGGCGATGCAAAGGCGATCACAACCAGTGGTGTTTCATATGATGGACCTTCTATTCCTACTACCTCTTCTTCTTCTTCTCCCAAAGGTAGTGGAAAGTGAACCTCCCACACACAATGGACCCACGACTCAATGCCTCCTCCACCAGAGAAATGAGTCAAGTTACCAAGGATACAATGGACAAGGTGCATTTTCAAGCCCACGGCACCGCACATCGCCCCCTACCTCGTAGTCCAACCTCAAGTTGTCCGAAACCCAAGTCAAATCCAGAGTTGTTTTGAACCTATAGTAGCTCCGTTGAAAATCGAACCAAATCTTCTATTCCTTACCCATCACGCTTGAATGAGCAAAAGCTCGTGAAAAGCTACCATCAAATGGACAAATTTTTCAAATTTTCCAAGAGTTACATTTTGACATAAGATTTGCGGATGCTATCATGCCGATGCCCAAGTTTGCATCAACTCTCAAACACATGTTAAGAAACAAGGAAAAGCTGTTTGAAATGGCTAAAACTCCTCTTAACGAGAACCGCCTGCAGCTATCCCAAGAAGCTTCCGAAAAGCTTGGAGATCACGGGAAATTTCTCTTACCTTGTGTATTCCGTGAATGGTTGAATGCTTTGCCCTAGCGAGATCTTGGTGCAAGCATCAATCTTATGCCTTATTCAAGATGGAAGAAACTTTCTTCCGAACTTACCCTACATGCATGACTCTCGAGCTTGCGGATCGTTTCCATATCCCGCCCTCTTGGCATTGCCGAGGACGATTGTCGAAAGTAGGAAAGTTCCATTTTCCGGTGACTTCGTGGTTGTTGATTTTGATGTCGATCATCGGGTTCCTCTCATTGTTGGTCGAGGATTCACGAGAACGGGCCGTGCTCTCATTGATGTATTTGAGCAAGAAATCACATTACGTGTTGGTAATGAAGTCGCCACCTTAACCTTGATCAAACTTGAGGTACTCCGCAAACTATGATTACGAGTCGGTTAACCGAATAGATATCATTGATGTTGCTTCAAGAGTACTCAAGAAGTTCTAGGTTATTCTCATAATTACGCGAGTGGGGATCCCACCATCTTCTCAACCTATCATAGCCAATTCTACCCTTCTATCACTCCTTTTGAGGAAGAGACTTCATCTTGGAAGAGATTGAAGCATACTTGGCTAGTGATTACTGCTCCATGGGAAATTGATCACGCCCAATTGACATTGAGGGGACATACTTCTCATTGAGAAGTTGCTTAATGGTGATCCATCATCAACCCCTCACTCTAGTGATTCAATTCTCGATAAGATTAATCAAAATGAGATTAACGGAGGAGATATTCTTCTAAAGAAGTTGTTAAATCGTAACACTTCTCCTCCTCTCCCTCCCGTCAAGCTTCATAACAAGGAAGTCAAGTCGGTTGAGAAAATCAAGAATTTCCGAGGTTGAGCTTAGGACTTACCTCCTCATCTAGAGTATGCATTTCTTGAGGGTGATGATAAATTACCCGTCATTATTGCTCGAGATTTGAGTAAGGATGAAAAGATCGCTCTCGTAAAGGTCTTGAAGTCACACAAGCAAGCAATTGCTTGAAACTCTCCGACATTAAGGGTATCAACCACGAGTTTTGTACTCACAAAATCTTAATGGAGGATGACTTCAAACCGCCAGTTCAACATCGAGAAGAGTGAATCCAAAAATCCATGATGTTATCAAACAAGAGGTTATCAAACTTTGATGCGTGATTGATTTACCCAATATCGATAGTCCTTGGGTTAGCCCAATTCATTGTGTTCCTAAAAGGGTGGCATAATGTTGTCACAAATGAAGAAAATGAGTTAATTCCAACTCGATTGGTTACGGATGGCGTGTTTGCATTGACTATCGTAAGTTGAATGACGCCACCAGAAAGACCATTTTCCTCACCCTTCATGGACCAAATGCTTGAGAGATTAGCGAGGAATGAATACTATTGTTTCCTTGATGGTTTCTCGGGTTACTTTCAGATTCCCATTGATCCACGGGATCAAGAGAAGACTACATTCACCGCCCATATCGAACTTTTGCCTACAAACGTATGCCTTTTGGCTTATGTAATGCTCCCCGCACGTTCCAACGATGTATGATGGCCATATTCCACGACATGATCGGGAAACAATGGAGTGTTTATGGATGACTTCTCGGTCATTGGGGATTCGTTTCAAACATGTCTCCCATTTAGAAAAATGCTTCAAAGGTGTGAAGACACCAATCTTTGTCTAAATTGGGAGAAGAGCCACTTTATGGTCAAAGAAGGCATAGTCCTTGGCCATAAGATTTCTAAAATGGGATTGAGGTGAGCAGAGCAAAAGTAGATGTTATTGCTAATTGCCTCATCCTACTACCGTCAACGGTATTAGGAGTTTTTAGGTCATGCCGGTTTCTATCGAGATTCATACAAGATTTTTCTAAAATCGCCTACCTATGACCCATCTTCTTGAAAAGGATGCTCCTTTTATCTTCTCACCGAGTGCATAGAAGCTTTTGAAACATTGAAGGAAAAGCATCAAGCACCCATTCTCGTTGCTCCCGATCGGGACTTGCCTTTTGAGCTAATGTGCGATGCAAGTGATTTTGCTATCGGAGCAGTCTTAGGGCAACGTAGAAATAAGCATTTTCACTATTCACTACGCAAGTAAGACTATGATCAAGCTCAAACTCATTACACCACCACAAAAAGAGCTATTAGTCGTGGTGTAAGCGTTGAGAAGTTCCTACCGACTTAATCTTGACCAAATGCGTTGTGTATCACGGATCACTCAGCTCTCAAATATCTCTTTGCAAAACAAGATGCAAAGTCGAGATTGCTCGCTGGATTCTCCTCCTCCAAGAATTTGATATCATCATACGTGATAAGAAAGGAGCGAGAATCTAGGCTGGCGATCATCGTCTGCATTAGAAACCCTCACCAAGATGTTTTCGAGAAAAGGAAATAAATGAAACATTTCCTCTCGAGACACTCAATGCGGTTTCTTTTCGTGAAATTCTACTACCCCATGGTTTCTTGACCGCTAATTACCATGCGGGTAACTTCATTGTGAAAGGGATGTCGACCCAATGAAGAACAAATTCTTCAAAGATGTTAAACATTATTTCGGGACGACCCTACTTATTCAAAATTTGTGCGGATCAAGTCATCGACGTTGTGTTTATGGACGTGAAGCTATTGACATTCTCACAGCTTGCCATTTGGACCCACCGGGGCCATCATAGTCCAAACTACACCGCCAAAAAGGTGTTTGATTCCGGTTTTATTGGCCCTCTATCTATAAGGATGCCCACGAATTTGTCAAAGCTCGTGACGCTTGTCAACGCCACGGAAATATATCTCAAAGAAATGAAATGCCACAAAACGCTATTCAAGTTTGTGAGATATTTGACATCCGGGTATTGACTTTATGGGGCCATTTCCATCTTCTAGAGGAAACAAGTACATACTCGTGGTCATTGACTATTTGTCAAAATGGGTTGAAGCAAAGCTTTACCTACCAATGATGCCCGGTAGTTGTGAAATTTTTAAAATCTCTTTTGCGTGTTTGGAACCCGAGAGCTATAATCGGTGATCGTGGTACACATTTTGCAATGACCAATTTGATCGTGTCATGCAAAAGTATGGTGTTACCCACCGTCTCTCATCGCATACCACCCCAAACAAGTGGGCGGTGGAAGTTTCCAACCGTGGTATTAAAAGAATTCTTGAAAGGACGATGGTAAAATCGTGCATCCCGGTCGGATAAAGCGGATGACGACTATGGGCCTTCCGTGCGACTTACAAAACACCCATCGGGTGTACTCCATACAAGCTAGTGTACGGAAAGGCATGTCATCTTCCGATTGAGCTTGAGCACAAGGCATACTGGCCTTAAAACATGCAAATTTCGATATTCGTATATTTGGTGATCACGAAAAGTTCAAATGAATGAACTAAATGAACTTCGTGATCAAGCATACGAGAACTCTTTAATCTACAAGCAAAAGACAAAGAAGATTCATGACTCTAAAATCAAGAACCGCGTTTTCAACGTTGGTGATCGAGTCCTTCTTTTCAATTCTAGGTTGAAGATTTTCTCGGGAAAGCTCAAGTCCCGCTGGTCTGGTCCATTTACTATCGCTAAGGTATATCCTTATGGCACCATTGAGTTATCTCAACCCGATGGTCCAAATTTTAAAGTAAATGGTCATCGAGTGAAGCATTACTTTGGAGAGGACATTCCATCTGTGGTTGTCCCGGATTTACAAACATTCCCCATGAACCAATGAATGCGGGATCGAGTCAAGCTAGTGACTCGGGAATCAAAAACAAGAGACACACCATATGGGGTTTCACCCATATTTACATCTTCTCTCTCGTTCTACCACCCTAGTGTGGGGGTTGCCCCATGCTCGTTGTATATAAGTATTTCAAAAAAAAAAAAAAAAAAAAAAAATCTCTTTCATAATAATGGCCGTAATATTTCCCTTTACGTTCTTTGTTTCGCATAACCGGTACTTTGAATATTGAGGGCAATATTCATTTCTAAGTGTGGGGAATTCTCACTAATTTTATCATGAAATTATCCACCCAATTCCCGCTTTTGGCCAAAAAAAAAAAAAAAAAAAAAAAAAATTTTTTGGAGTAAGTGTTCTACACTTACTCAAAGATATGGTAATCATCGCCATGTCTAATAGACAAAAGGATTGGCTAATCCAGAGCAAACGGCTCTTGGTAAAGATTTCTCAAACCGCTTATGGCTTGCAATTTGCCCAAAATTGTATGGTATTCAACTCACCATATCCTAAAAAGTGAAGAGTTGGCTAGTCTCAAGGTTATGGCTTGTGGTAAAGGCGAAGGAAAAGCCATAATTGGTAATCGGCTCACCAAAGATAATTCGATAATTTATCTAAGAGTTGGCTAGTCCGAGCAAACGGCTCGTAAAGACAAATCAAATCCGTTACTGACTTATGATTTGCTCAAAATCATTTGGTTATCATTGTACCAAGGTTCTTACTTGAATCGAAACAATCGGCTACCCCAAGTGATGGCTTTTGGTAAAGAGTTTTAAAATCCATTAAAGATCTAAATCATTGCTAGGGACTAGCAATATCTTAGTAATGGGGATTGATGAGTGTCTAAATACTCATCATTTTGTATAATCTAAAGCGCAAAATCATCCGAAAACACTCAAAATGCATCAAAATAATGAAAATATCACAAATCGTTGTTTTATGTGTTTTAAATGCAAAGATATCAAAATCGATGAAAATGATTCAAGTTTGCAAAATTGGCATATTTAGTCCCCCAAGTTTTAAAAGTTGTCAAATCTAGTCCCTGAAATTCAAAAATGTGAAGTTTTGTCATTCAAGGTCCCTTAAATATTCTAAGTTGTTAAAATTGGTCCTTGAATGATTCTTTGGTGAAATGGCGGGAAAGGTCCTTAAACTTTGAAAAATTGCAAAAGTAGTCCTTGGATGTTTTAAAATGGAATTTTATGCAAAATTGGTCCTTGTTATCACTACTAAACCAAACGGACTCCCTTTGTATTTTGAGCCCATCCAAAACAAATAGAACCCCTGCCAAATAATCAGTGTGAACCCCCTCCCTAATATAAAACGTGGTCAAAATAGTCAAAACCGTATAATTGCTCATCCTTACCTCATTGTCGCCAAAATCCGTAAACCGTAGTAGTTTCCTTGATTTGCTCTATCCACTCTTACACTGCCTCACCACTTGTATATCACCCTCTCCACCTTCACTAACACCCAAAGATCATTAATTGACTAAAACACGCTCTTGACAAATTTGGCGCCAAATCTACACATGGACGGATATGATGATTTTGAAGATCCAATGGCTCGATGAGGTGGGATATGATCAAGTCGGCAAAAGGTCCAAAAAGTCTATATAATAGGGAAGAGAAGCATTGGGAGAAGATATCTAGTGTACTTTAGTTTAGCTTATGTCGTTTTAAGTAATTTTCAATTTTCAAGGTATTTTAAAACCTTCAAGCGTTTTGTTAAGTCACTTGATGTATTGTTAAACTTTTGCAAGTATCAATTTCAAGTCTTAATCATATTTCCAAGTTTATATATTTTTCAAGTTCAAAATCTCATGTTATGTTAATGTTGTTGTTAGTTGTTTAGACGGATGAATAAGATCACTTAAGCTCCTAGATAGCTTCTAAAAGCTATTAGATACATTAAAATTCGCTTTAGAATCAAAAGGAAAAATCACCAAAATACCAAATAATTAGTTGAAAAATCAAAAATCCTTGAAATGGTGTTCACAAATTGGAGCGAGGGTGAATTTTGGATGGCCACAGGTTAGTGGCTTAGTGGTAAGCCTATAGGAGTGGTCTTGTGATCTTGGTTCGTGATTTCGAGTTGGATAGCCACTTGTAAGCATTTTGTTCATTTTGGCATTTCAACGTTGAACTGTTAAATAGCTTGAATTTCTGCTTTCTTCATGTTTATTAGTTTTAGTTAAGTGTAGTTAAAGATTAAAATCGCTTGTTTGTTCTTTAAATTAGTAGTTGCTAAAATCTCATTTTTGAGTTAAATTAATATAATCATCATTCTTGTGTTTCATGTTGTTAATCTTGTTGTTTCATGTTTACTTAGTCTTATTTAATGATTATATAAGGTCTCGCAATCGTTTCATGGTTGAAATCTGTGTTTTGCTCTGAAAATCACCAAATCGGGCTTATAAAGGTTTGTTTGGTTTAACTTGTTCAACTGTGTTAAAGGTTGTTTGGACCGCTTCTTGTTATTGTTTTATATCACACTTGGTTCTAATAACTCAAGCAAGTCATAAAAACCGATCCTTGTTTCATCCATAGTCAAAATCACCTTTGATCACACCTAGATAGCTCATCGTTAGGACTTTTGAATACAAATCTCATCAAAGTAGCTTAGAATCTATTAACCTAGCTTCAATCAATTTTAATATAGTTTAGTATAACATAATCGATAAGTAAAATTGATTCAAAGTTCACATTAGTCCACTTATCCGTGATTCTCTGAATTGCTTTTGAAACTATTTGAAGTGTTATTTGTCGATTCTCACGATTCATTATTTTGCTTCACGATATGCTTCACGATCCGTTTGAAGTCTCAATAATTAATTTTTGATTCTGGCGATGTAGAAGTTTAGATTCGCCGATTTGCTTGTTGTTGTTTATTTCTATTTCATTTCGCCGATTTAGAATTTTAGATTCACATTGAATCTATCGATTCTATTTGAATTGCTTATCATAGTTTAATAGTCATTGCTTTACATTCTTTAGCTTATTCCGGTGTGCTTAAGTTGTCCTCACTTAAATAATCCATTCAAATCTTTACCGATCACTATCCTTAGTGATCATTCTATCATCTGAATTAGTGTTTACACACCATTGAGTCTCAAGTGGGACTTAACGACCCGGAATTCATTATATTCTCGATCTTCATTGTATTGGTTTCGAGCGCTTTAAGTTTATTACGGTTAGCCATTCACAAGTGGCTAGCTTGTGTGATTAAGCTTGATTGTGTTTTCAGGATCCAATCAACTTTTTGTTACTTGGATTCCACGTGTTTTTATCATCACGATGAACGTGACATTCAAGGACCGGAAACATCGTACAAAAACATTGCAAACGTTGATGCACCGGCGTTGATTCAATAGCTACATTGTATATTCGACAACCAATATTGTATTCGACATATGTATTTATTTGCGAGAAGTTACGATATCGTGTATGTTAATGTAATATTATTTATTTGTATGTTAAGGTACTTAATTTTAAGGTGATTCTACCAAATATTTTGTATGTATTTAATCAAGGGTTTAGGTCATAAAATAGTTGCGTACTTTTTCAAATGTACCGCTTTGGTACGTAATTGTTGTGTAAAATTTACATATTTGCATATATACCCAAAACATGCTTAAGTTGCATTGTACATCATGCATTAAAAATTGTATTATGGAGAAATATGAAACTTTTGAGTTTTAGTGGGTATATATGCAATGCTCCCATAATACAAGCTAAAAAATAAAACAAAAATCTTTCCCTTAATTAATAGTAATCATTGCGCTTTTGAGAACCGTGACATATTACGGCTACACTTAATCACATAGTCAAAGCAAAATATTCAAGTCTATCTTCTTCAACACAACAACCGCATCATCGGTAATATTACACATTGTTTTTTTTTTTTTGTTTTTTAACCATGAACTGCAAATGTAAAGTGATTGATATGCACGCATGTTTCGATATGTTGATGGATACAAATGCATGTTTGGTAATTTTTCAAGAATGTTTAACATATCCTAAAGAATATAGTATCCTTTGATCATAATGTAATGTACCGCTTTATTAGAACTATATGCGATTTGATTCTTTAGAATATTGTGTGACATGTAAATATATGTGGATTGTGGAAAACGTAGCAGACTATTTGTTAAATAGCTAATTAGACAACTTGTAAACATATGTTTAATCTAGGTTAGTATAGCTTTTATATGATTTGGTAAAGCACTACACCTTATGTAATTAATTATCCGAGCTTAGGTTTAAACATTGGATGAAGCAATGGCGTATGGTATGTTGGGTATATTATGGATTTCTTACTAGATTTTAACAAACGTGTGGGGTAAGATGAATAAACGAAAAATACGATTTTTACTCTAAAAGGACTATATGATTATTGGTTTTGAAACATAGTTAAATATGTAGTAGTACATCTTCAATCATATTTTGTTTGACACCTTAATGATAAAGATGTATTGATCATCTAAGACTTGTATTAGTTGAATGTTATGCATATGAGATAACCTTATTGACCATTAAGACGATTGTGGTTTTAAAATAGAATGAGCATCCAATTGTTGGTGGAGGCAAACCGCACAAACATTAGGACATTGCGGTAAGTTGTACTTAAATGCTTACTTAAGGTTATAAATTTATCGATGTAACCATCAAATTGATATACGTGCTTACTTTTTAAATTTAGGATGCTTCCCGCTTTGTTTATCAAACACTGCACCCAACAAGCTACCGGATATACCTAATCCACAATAGGGGAACCAAACATAAGGTTTATCGAAATTGGTTCGTGGTCGCATTACTTTGCAAGGGTCCGAGTGGCAAGCTTTTATTGATCAAAGCCAATACATCAATGTGGCCACATTCCATTTCATTCGTCGGAAGAAGACCGTTATTATGTAATGGTACAACGATGCGTGCCACGAATGCCCCGGATACGATCCGCTCTTCTAGGTTACGGACAACGAGGTGCTCGTTACGTTGGATGAATATCCGCACAACCTCCGTAAGAAAAAATGTTAATCAATATATTGTATAAGTTTGTTGAAAATGGGGATTATTTTAATTGTTTGACCCGCTAATGTTTTCTTTAAACTAAACTGTTACGTAGGTCATTCCTTGCAATTTCCGGACAATATCGACAATAACCAATTTGACGTTTTGTTGTTGGCGTGCCGTAGAGGCTATCACTCACCGTCAAATTGAAATATTGGAGGAAAACAGACACGTGCATGAGTTTGGTGGGCACGGATGGAATGTATTGGTTCACGATGAAAACTCGCTTGTCGGCACAAGAGTTGTTTTCACAAATCTCCTAAACAATACTCTTTCCCGATGCCATTTCTGTCAAAATGGACCGATGATGCGTTCGAACTTGTGCAACGATGGAGATGAATCGTACAAGACCGCTCATGAGAAACCCGTAGATGAAGGTATGTTAATCAAAGTGTAGACATAATTTATGACTTTATTTTAAAAATAAACCTTTCCATATAATAGCTTTTAAATTATTAATTACCATTTTATTAAATTCCAATTGCGAGATGAGCGTATGAAACACATATGTGCATGGAACTAATGTACGAGCATGAAAGTGAAAGGAATTGTTTTACGCCCATCCTTGCATATGTCACGGACATGAGTCGCTTGGTAAGTAATGATACAAATCGGACCATTTCACCATTATTCGCTTCAAAAACTAATATATGCTTCAACACATGGACATACTTTTGATTAGCATACTACATTGTTCTTTTAATGCGAACATACCACATAAGTTTACGGCGTTAAATCACACGTGGAAGTACCATAACGCATTGTCGAGATACCGGAAGACATGGAGTTTATGTGAACGTGAATCGCAACACCACAACGATAGGCCTAGAAGCAAGAACCACGTTACCATAAACGCCATATGGAGAGAGATTGTTGAGGAGTGTCGGTGGGAACGAAATAAAATGGTCGATTCAATCTTGTTGACTTTGTCATCGACGACCAAGCTTCGGTGTCTTCCGTAATCCATTATAATTCCGAAGATTTAGCATGTGCTAAAACGTAATTCCGAGCGTTATCGTTGTTATTGATAGACACGCTTATAAATGTATTTTAGGATTGTGTAGGATTTGGTTGGCTTCATTTAGGGTGTGTGTTCCCAAGTAGTTGAAGCCATTCATGAGATGGAATGTAAACTACTTGGTATAGCCCCTATCCGAAGTGTATGGTTCATCTTGGTGCATTAAAAGGTGTTCTTTGTGATGGTTTTAGTTGGTTGTCATCGTCCATGGTTGTATGATACGGGCGCTTGTTTTGTTATCGACTTATAAGAATGATATATCGATATTGAATAGAGTTGCCTAGTATGCAACTTGATATGGGACTTGTCCATATCGGTGTGTGTTGATTTTTCATTTTACAAAGTTTCCTTGATTAATACAAGTTCATCTTTGCACCCAAAAAATATATATATTTTGTGTGTGGTATACTTATAAACGTAAAACTTTAGTGGTTAAAGCTTCCAATACAAAGTTAAGTCCGTAGGTTAGTTTTAGTGGTTAATTTGCCAAGACAAGGTTAAGTCCGCGTAAATAAGATAAGTCTGCTTAGTATTCGTAGTTAGTTCTGCTTATGAAAACATAATAGTTTTTGTGCGACTATTGATAATCCAATGGCCACATCAAATTTCTTTTATTGTGGCCATTTCTAACATTTAGTCACACAAAGCATGTTTCTTTGGTTATTTAGTCACATACAATTAAGCATAAAGTGGCAAAAGTGTTAATAAGTGTGACCATATGGTGTTTAAGGTGAAGAAATATGTCTTTTGTGTGACTATTGATCATCCAATGGCCACTTGGATTTTATGTGTGTGGCCTTTTGTAACATTTAGTCACACAAAGCATGTTTGTTTTGGGTATTTAGTCACATACAATTAATCATAAAGTGGCTAAAAGTGTTAATAAGTGTGACCATATGGTGTTTCAAGTGAAGAAAGGTGTCTTTTGTGTGACTATTGATCATCCAATGGCCACATGAATTTTATGTTTGTGTGGCCTTTTGTAACATTTAGTCACACAAAGCATGTTTGTTTTGGGTATTTAGTCACATACAATTACTCATAAAGTGGCTAAAAGGTTAATAAGTGTGACCATATGGTGTTTCAAGTGAAGAAAGGTGTATTTTGTGTGACTATTGATCATCCAATGGCCACATGAATTTTATGTTTGTGTGGCCTTTTCTAACATTTAGTCACACAAAGCATGTTTGTTTTGGGTATTTAGTCACATACAATTAACCATAAAGTGGCTAAAAGTGTTAATAAGCGTGACCATATGGTGTTTAAAGTGAGGAAACGTGTATTTTGAGTGACTATTCATCATCCAATGGACACATATTAAGTTACGTGACCATATGTACTGGATTTTGGCTACACTTGAATAATATGTGTGACAAAACGTTTAGTGTGACCATATATGGCATTTGGTCACGGTGTTAGTAGCAAATGTGACTTTATAGATTAGCTTTCGGCAAGCTAACACAAACTAAACTTTAAACACACATATTAACTTACGTGAACATATGTACCGGATTTTGGCTACACTTAACGAATGTGTGACAAAACATTTAGTGTGACCATATATGGCTTTTGGTCACAGTGTTCAAGTGTGTGACATATATTTGTCATCGCTTATATGTATATCGTGACTAATGCTTCAACCTTACTTTTCATTTGTCACTTGTTCCAATTTCGATGTGGCTAAAGAGTTGGCAAAACATATCACCACCCTTAAATAATGTGTGACAAAACTTGACTCTATGATTTAGACACACAAAAATTACTTCATGTGACTAACGATCAAGGTTACTTGTATTTGTCACGCTTCCAAATTCATATGTGGCTAAATGATCCAAACAAAATCACCAGATACCTTTAGCCACACAACGTTCAATTGTGTGTCGATACAGTTCTAATGGTCACACAATTAAAATTTTCATGTGTGACTAATTAGTACATGTTGTCAATTTTCGTACCTTCAGCCACACAAATCAAACCTATTGATTATAACAAATGGAACAAAATTAACGGAATTACTTTTGTTAATCAAAAAGAAAAGTCAAAGTTCTCCATCACAACAAGTGTTTCAAACAAAGAGTCAACACCTGCTTCAAAATCTGTTTCAAAACCAGTTGTAGTTTCCAAATCTCTTTCGAACATCGAACAAATGTCTTCAAACAATCCTTTTAACACAAGTGATACTAGAAGCATTTTAGATGACGTTAAAACAAGAATTGGGTATCTTCAAGAGACTGTTAAAACTAAAACCAATATTACAACAAACATCTGGTTTAATAGTTTTGATAATGAACAGAAAAAGTTTTTGAAACTCTAATTGCCCTCACCTGAATGCCATCGGTGCAAGGGTAATTCATGTTGAACAAGCACTTTTGAAAGAAACAACCGACTTTGTCAAGGACCATAAACCGGTAAAGCAAGCTAATGAAAGTTTTGAACACATCAAAGTTTTGGAAAATCTAAATGATCTCTCTTCAAGATGTTATGACTACCGATATCATGTCCATTATTCTCCAAACATATTTTGTTGAAGATCATGAAAGACTCACCGAGACCTCCACAATTGTTTCAAAATATGAAAAGCTCTTAAAAACTTGAAAAGAAAACGTGTCCTATTTTAAACAACTTGATCGAAAACCGAGGAATGCAAGTATGACAAACCGTCGTATGAGCGTGCCTACAAGGACATGCAAGAGCAAAATGATCTTTTGAGAGTTCATGGAAAGTCTAAAACGAAAGGTGTGGATACTAAGTTTGCAAAACCATTGACCGAGGAGAAAACAAATGTTCCCAAACCGTTTTCAAACCAAAATGTCTATTTCGCCTCCAAAAGTCAATGAGAAAATGATTTGTCAAAACAAATACCCACGTACTTTGCCTATTAAAAGCGAATTATCAAAGATTTTGAAAACCCGTCTTTGATAAAGAAAAGTGTTTACACATGGCAATTCTAAGACTAGTACACGGAATGTGACCAAAAATCCGCTTAAAGAATCATCGGTTCTAACAACATGGTCAACAATCACTATCTAGAAGAAGCTAGGAAAAGGCCTGAGACTGAAAAGACGGAATTCTAGGTGCAACATCTAGGGTGTGAATTCTACAAGATGTCAAGGCACCGCTAGTAGTAGTAAACCATTACCTAGGAACACTCTACAAAATACTAGGGATTGGCTTGCATCTAAGAGTAGTTGCATAAACGAAAATACTATGCCCGAGAAAACAACACTAGGAATTCTAAGTCTTTTTCAACAAGAATCAATTTCCAAAAGAATGTAGTGACAAAGTTAGAGTCATTGCTTTAAACAAGAATATTGAATTTGTCTCATACTACATGTAAAAATGTGTCTTTTCACTAATCATGATGCATGTGCCTTACAATATCTCAAGAAAGATAATTCGTGCCAAGGCACAATCCACTAAGATACCAAATAGAAACAAGTCTGCTGATAAAATGTCAAACAAAAGAAACCTAATAGGTGGATCTCTTCAGACGTAGTTTTTCTAAAATGAGTCTTCCACGCATCCGATAAGAAAACAACTCCTAGATCTTACCTTAGGTGGATACCCACGGGTAAAGTTTTCAACACAATAGGTCTTAGATGGATTCCCACAGAAAGATTTTTGATACTTGCTCCAACACGATAATAGTGAAACTCATCACGATAAGGAAGTCAAAACCACTACAACCGCTGATAGTGATCACCCTCACCGTGAGGAATCTTGTACTTCTAACACTCGTTATTTGTGAAAACTCTTCTTCTTTGGTTGCGTGAATCAAATATCTCTCAACCCACTCATCGTAGGTCCCAATTCAGAAAATCTTCTTCACATTCTTCTATCGCCTATTTTGATTTTCCATTTCTTTTATAAAACCAACAAAAGCAAAATACAAAATAGAAAATTTTTCAAAAATACAAAACAATATAAAATCAAAAATCCAAAATATTCTTCTCACGACATGTCTCTCAGATAATCGATATTCAGACGTCTCTAGAAATGTCATTCAACAATGATACGGGCATGTATGATGCTTGAGCGAGAGTTCTTTAATATGTTTTCTAAAACATGTCGCTTCTCAAAATTTCTAAAACAATGGCTTTCAGATACTTCAAGACGAAACCCGAACTTCAAAATAATGGCTTCGAACACATCGGTTCAGACCCGTGCTTCAAAGAAAGGAAAGTGCTTAACCAAATCAAAGGTTTTAAATACTTTTCAAGCACTATTCCTAAAACAATGGCTTGTAAGTATTTCCGCTTGCAACCCGATCTTTAAAGAAAGGAAAGTGCACGCAAAATCGATTTTCATAAATATCGAGCACTTATCCTAAAACAAATGAAGATTATTCTTCTCGAATATCTTCAAAAGATTTTCAAAATCTTCTTCATCTTGCACTATTGATTCAAAATTTTCAAAAGATTTTTCAAAATCTCTCACATTTGGTACCAAGATAACTCCTCTAAACCCTTAATTGATTCCAAATTTTCAGAAGAAAATATGCTTTTTAAGGGGAGTATAAAACCAAAATTGTTCCAAAATTCATGCTAAATCGTTTCTCTCCAAATGTTTTTCAAAACATATCTATTAATCATTTTGTTTCAAAACATCATGGATATGCTATTTTTGAGGGGAGAAACGTGATTAAAATGTGATCAAAATGTTTTATGATCGTTGTTTGAATCTCAAATGAGCTCGACTCGGTCGTAACCATTGAATTGACGAGGAATCATGTACCATCTCGAGAAACTTTCTATGGACTTGACCAGACGGTAATAATTTCAAGCTAGTTCTCTAGTGAAGTAAACGTGTCTCGAATCGGTCTTGTTCATTTAAAGTCGATCAATTCAAAAGTGCAAACTCTACCCTCTATGTGCGATTTCGAGAAAACTTATAAGCACATGTGAAGGGGGAGTGTTTCGAAAATATAAAACTCACTTGAGTGTTTCAAACATGTTTTCTATCATAAACACTCGAGAGATTTTCAAGAAAAATGGTTTTATGGCAACAATAGGACGGTCATGGAGTTATAAGGTGACTAAGGATAGGAAATTGTCCTATGATCCGCCAGAGTCGGAGGATCTACCCAAGGACATCACCAATAGTTAGTATTAGAAGTCCTTAGGTATGATTGAAAAAGGAGTAATGTGAGAAAGGAGAAAGAAGGGGTTGAAGAATTAAAAGAAATGTAAAAGAAAGGGTGAAAAGAAATAGCCCTCCGTACTCAACCTTAGGGCGTAAACCGGTTCAATCCATACATCTTGGTTGTCACTTAGTTGACACCGGTATTGAAGACAAAGACGCTATGAACCCAAAGGACGCATCGCACTAAACCTTCTAGCCACTCAATTCCTCTTAAAAGGATTTGTTTCATTCTCACTGGAACCCTACATAATCTATTGACTTTCTCTTAGAGATCGTTGGTATTGAAGAAGGAGACCCTCCCTAGTCTCCGCCAGAAACCAAAATGCACTATTGAGTCTAGAGCCACGAGATTCATCAAAAGATCTCATAGGAACACTTGACATGACATCGCTTGTTGTTCATCAATAAGGACACAAGTGATATATTATAGAGTCCCACGCAGATCTTAGCAACTGCCGTAACATTTATGAGAAGTTTCACATCCGTGATCTTCGATGATTGAATGGAAACTCCCGCTGTGGTCAACATCAGCGACCCGACAGCAGTCACGGTAACTCCCGTGGATTACGCTTAGTGTGTCTCAAACGGTCTACTGATCGTGGGGTGTTGCTTGGTGTACCTCGACTCATCCGAATCAGTAGGTGTACTTGATATCGTGTTATCTCACTTGTGGGACTCCAGTTCAGAACGGCCTCTGAGAATTAGAGACGTGTTTTCACACTATGTCGTTAACACCTCGAAATTCAAACTTGTAAGTGCCGGAACCGCTTATTACTAACCTGCTTTTATGTTTACTTATGGAAGCTCCGGAGCGGATGGATCGTGCAGACTCGCCACATGCTCATACCAACAACACATGAAAGTTCTCATCAAAATCAAAGGCAACTCAAAGTTAAAGATGATTCTTCATCAATGTCAAAGAATTAATGATAAGGTTTTAAAAGGTACCATTTTGAGGGTCGTTTAAGTCCTTATTTGATCACTTTTGTATCCGTTATTGCTTAATATCGTTCCTTTTCACTTTTTAGGTCTCGTGAAGGCAAAATGTTGGAATGGCACTTATTTGGACGGAAAGCGCGAATATATGAAGAAAATGGCCAAAGTCGAAATCAAGGCACTCACAGCTGTCGGTTAGAAGGCGACGGCCAAATTGGTGACGCCGTCCCAAAATTATTGTGACGGGCCGTAACCCAAAACTCAGATTTTCAAGAGACGGCGCCTAGTGGTGAAAGAGTAGGTCGTCGCTACTCGCACGGCCTAGATGCAATCCAGACGACGCCGGTCAAGAGGACGGCGTCACGGACATAAGGTGACGCCGTCGCAAGGTTAACGTGGCCAAGACGAAACCCTAATGGCGGCGACACGACGGCGCCACTAAACATAAGGTGACGCCGCCGCAATTGTAATCTTATATATAGAATCCGAATTTTTCGTCTTTGTGTGGAGAGTCTTTGGAGTAAAACCTAAAACCGAACCTAAGGTGTCTTGTACAAGATTTTAGGGTTTTTAACCCTATCTTACATCAAGATAAGTCTTTGCTTCATTAATTCAATTATGTCTTTGATTATTTGTGTGTATGCTTGCATGTTCTCCATGTCCGGCTAATTTATTTGTGTGTTTGCTTAGGAAGTATGAAACTTAATTATTGAATATTGATTGGTTGTTTCTTATCTTAGTTGACTAATGATCTAGTAATGCGATAGGTCATTCGTTGTGTACTTAATGCTTGATTCATCTTTGTGAACCTTAGAGTATAATTACCTGAGTGATTGTAGGCTAAACCATCCAAAGAGCGCCTTAGAGTAGGAGTCTATAATCTCTAGTGGGTTTGTAGACAAGACCCTTTGGTAAGTTCAAAGAGTTAGGGAGAAACGATACCCTACAACTTTAGACACACAACGCAACTAGGAATAAGACGTGACACTCAACCATCAATAGGAGATAATTAAGGAGTAATACAAACTAAGTAAACACATCTTTAAACTATCATACGAGCACACATTAATTAGACATAGACTCCCACAACCTTAGTTTAGATAATTAGATAATAGTAGAGTAATCGGTAGAAATACCAACCCCCAAATCCAATACCCGAGATTCGTACCTTTCCATTTTCATAAAATATAAAAGATAAAAATAATCTTCCTCAACCTTAACCTTAGCGTAGTAACTCCCTACTAGCATTCCTATTCCCCAGAGAACGATATCAATACCCGTGGCTTACCCTAATTACTACACTACAACGATTAGGTTCAACGCCTAGGGTGTTATAAAACTTGCTCAAGAAAAGGAAGTTCCTTTGACCCCGAACGACGCGTGTAGCGTTATCAAGTTTTTGGCGCACTGCCGGGAATAGAATAGCTAGTTAGTAGTCCACCTCGCTTAGGTTTCTTTGCTTGATTCCTATCAAGTAAACTTTTTCTCATTTTAGATTTCTCTTAGTCTATCCCCTTCTTCGTAACCTTTGTTCAGAACCCCATCACTTTTCATCATGGAAGGTGATAACCCACTACCATTCATCAACATACCACCAAATGACCCGCCAAGAGCCCGTACTCTTGGTGAATACTCGAGACCAAGCCACCTAGGCTATAGGAACACCATTGAGCTTCCCGACCAAGCCCAAACTACGGCCCTGCGATCCGACACCATCCGGTTGGTGCAAAACGGATGTGCATTCCATGGACTTCGTTCAAGATCCAAATCAAGACATCGAGGATTTCTCAAAATCGCCGATTCCATCGACCTTGATGCTACTACTCGGGAGACCACGCTGCGCTCCTCTTCTCTACGGGACCAAGCTAGTAATTGGCTTGAGCGACTTCCGCCGGCTCCATCTCAAGTTGGGATGATCTTACTTCGCTTCCTTGCTCAATTTTTCCCACCGGGAGAACCACTAAGCTTAGGAATGACATCTTGATGTTCCAACAACGCCAAGGTGAATCTCTACGAAGCATGGACCCGATTCAAGGACTTACTTCATAAAGTCCTCATCACGGCATTGATCTTTGGCTCCAAGTCCAAATCTTTATGATCATGTCAACTTTCCCACTAAGCGATCCATTGACCAAGCGGCCGGTGGAAAACTTAGTGATCTCACCGCAGAAGAATCATGGGAAATAATAGAGGACCTTGCCTCTATGACAACGAAAGTTGGGATGACCCCGTGAGCTGCCCAAACCGTCAAGGCAATCTCCTTGCCTCCTCCCGACCGTAGGATGATCGAACTTGAAGATCGTGTTAAATTCCTCATGAGTTCCTACGAAAATCCTAAGTCTTCACACCATGTGAACAAAGCTTCCTCCTCGTGTGAGCCGCTTTGTGATCCTCATAACACGCCGCAATAGCACCCGATCCCCGAACACGCTTCGCTGACTACGCATCCTCGCGTATTAATGGAGCGGGAGGAAGATTCCTACAACACCCGGACCTAGGAATTTCAATGAAACCCGAGAGGCATGGAAAGGCAAGCCCGATTTCTCGGGGACAAACCAAAGAATTCACCTCTAATGATTTCTCATGGCCCCACCTAACGGTCCTAACCAACAAAACATCGAAGGGATGTTGCAAAACCTAGTTACATCCCAAGAAACCCAATGGCTAAGCTCTCGGACCGCTTTAATAATCAACAAGCCGAGATGGATAGGAAAATAGACAACCTTTTGAAAGCCATAGCTAATAGTGATAAGAAGGTTAGTGCTATCTCAACTCCCGAGCCTTCAGGCATAGAGATTAAGGATCCAAGCAAGCTAAAGTATGTCCAATTCGTCAATACCATCGCCTTAGTTGAACCTGATGAAACAAATGACGAAGAGGACTATACACTTGTGGATGAGGAAATACCCGAGGAAGTAGATGAAGTAGACATTGACTATTTCAACAAATTTCCTACGGAAGAAGAACTATCTCGCCACCCTCACTTAGTGCGTGACCTCCGTCACATGTATGTTAGGAAAAGTCCTCGAATTAAGTTTGGGAACCCTTGGAATCTCAACATACCATGTGTCATAGGACACCTTTTGTGGCAAAAGCTTACATTGATCGCAAGTCCCCAATCAACATAATGACTAGCACCTACTACAATTGGATATTGAAGAAGCCTATTCCAACTAGGCAAGACCCCAATGATCCTAATGTTAGTTGCAATTTTCTTGGTAGAGTTAAGGGATTGCCCGCTTATGTAGGTAGTTTCACGTTTCCTACGGACTTCATAATTGTGGATGATATTAGCACGCCATAGACCCTAGCTTGTCCCATGTTATTCTAGGAAAACCTTTCATAGAAAGCACCGGATGACCTATGACCCTCATTAGAGTAGTGCGATTCAAGAATAAGACCGATGACATAGCTTACCAAATGCCGTTTAAGATTGAGAAGTTTTCATCACTCTCTAATGATGAAAAGGAACTTAAACTATCGGTCTATTATAGGAATGATGAGGATAGGGAGAAAGGTGTTGATTATGTTATGGCTAAGATTTTCGGATTCTACAAGGATTGCTTGAGCCTAGGACCGGAATACAGGACCGATTGGGGAGAGGATGAACTCTTAGAGAAGCGCATTTTAGGGCACTTCTACAACATGGAATCCCCCATTAGAAGCCGTCAAGAGGGCGGTAATGAGAAAACGTAAGAGCACGACTACGAGTCTAGCTACAAGACTCTTTAATAAAGAAAAGCGCTTCGTGGGAGGCAACCCATGCTTAATTGTTTGCTTGTTAGTGTCATATATCTTTTATTAATTGTTTATCCTCATGTTTAAATTTGTAAAAATGCTTTATTTTGTTTTTAACCTCGTCTTAATTGCATATAAAGGTATTTTACATAAGGGATAAGTGTAGGAGGATTACACACGTTTTCAAAAGAAACGTAAACATGAGAATAACAATTAACTAAAAGATATTTATGTTTGTTTGTTCGAGTCAAATGCTTGTATCGAGTCATAATGGGTGTTTTGCGTAAATTTTCCGATTCTAAAGATGTAAATTTTCCGAATTTTTCCAAAATCGCACCGCTTTTTGTCGGGATAACCGACGGCGTCAGATTGCAACCGACGGCGCGTGAAGGAGTAAAACATCGATTACTTTTTCTCATTTTCGAGCTACTTATAAATTTTGGAATTTTCCGTGTCTTAATTTTCTTAGAAATTTGTAAACATCCATTCCACAAGCATTATATCCTAGTTTAAATCGAGTCTTATATATATTATTACCGCCGATTTTACGCGAAGGTTTCGTTTGTTTTCTTCAAGTGTGCAGTTTAGTTTGTCAAGAAGAAGTTACATAAGATTGGAAGGAGCTTTTCACGCAATAATTCTTCTTGAAAAGATTTAACCACCACTTTACACGGATCCTACCGAGCTAATCGGGAGTATTAGTTTCTTTCGCTTTTAATTACCTTCTTTTATCATAACTTTGATACTTTCGGGAACATTGGGGACAATGTTCGGTTTAAGTGTAGGGAGGAAAATAAAACGGAACTTTGAAACTATGCTTATCCTTGACTATTTGCTTTGTCCAATTGTGATTGTGTAATAAACCATGAGAAAATGTCGGTTAGGGTAATTTTGGCACCAAATTTAAAATTTTCATGACATATAGGAGTGGGCCATTAGTCTTAACAAAAGCGCCTCACGGATAGGAAGTTGCATGACTAGCACAAAACCCTTTACCACCCAAATTCCACCAAAATGTGAGGATCGCCTTAGATTAGTAGGAATTAAAGCATTCATCTTTAATGCTTAGAGTGTGAACCGGTAGTATAATAGATTCTAGAACTTGTTTTGTGATGCATTCCGAGATCGCAAGTGAGGCTACACTTGTGTAGTTAGGAATAACTAAATGATAAGAGGCATTAGGATAACCCTTGTTTGATACCGTAATATAATTACTTCTTCCACTTCGGTTGAGTAATTCCCCATACCCTTTGCGTTGTACTCATCTTTAGTACACGATACCCTAGTTAACCCCTCGAGCCTATCCTTTTCGCGGTTCTCGTGATGTTTCGGTTTTTCCGAATATCAATGAAGAGCATTGTTTACACCCCACCCCAAATATACACCCAAATCGCCTTAGCCTACCCCTTATGCACTCACTTTTAGTGCAAATGTTTGTTATCACCCTAAACCCTTAGTTCAATTATCTAGTTGCTTGCATAAGTTGCTAAGTCGAGTCATATCCTTTGTATACGCTTTGGGACGATTGGGATTCATGGGAAAAGTTAAAGTTTATGAAATGACGGAAGGAACGTTAAATTCAAATTCCCTTTGTTTGCGTAATAATGTACCCCAAGTGTTTTAATCTTTTCAAATCGGGTCAAATTAGTGTTAGAGTAATAAAACTCAAGTGTAGGGATGTGCTCATAAATCCCTAGTATTTTGATGTTATCATAGAGGATGGTAGAGTAAAAGTGTATGAAAAAAAAAAAAAAAAAAAAAAAAAAAAAAAAAAAAAAAAAAAAAAAAAAAAAAAAAAAAAAAACATACGGCTACCATCCTACATCTATCTTTAAATTTATGTCTGTTTATTTCAGGTTATCTAGAGTTTAGAGTGTCGAGTCTTGGCTTAGCAACGCCATTCTTCATATGCATTTAACATAGAGATTTTGACTTGCCACCACTAAATAGCCTATCCCACCAAACCCTTATTTCCTACCGTAAGCCTAACGTTACAACCCTTTAAAGACCTCTTTGATAGTCTTTCCTAGGTGCTTACGCCAAAGCGATGGAGGTTTGATCTATTCTCAAGCCTATGGTAATCTATGTACTAGGACCGGTTAATGAGTGTTTATCTTCCATTTCCTATTTTGTTATGTTTCATATATACACCGAGAGAGATGTGAGTATCCAAACACCCCATGTGAGGTGCTAGTATGTAATTTCCGTGCTTGTTATGACTTTTATGGGCTTATATGTGTTGTGGACCGCTTTGAATTAATGCTTCATGACCCCTAACTTATAAATTAATTGGCTAAAAGCACATTTGCTTGAGGACAAGCAAATAACAAGTGTAGGGATATTTGATAAGGTTTTAAAAGGTACCATTTTGAGGGTCGTTTAAGTCCTTATTTGATCACTTTGTATCCGTTATTGCTTAATATCGTTCCTTTTCACTTTTAGGTCTCGTGAAGGCAAAATGCTGGAATGGCACTTATTTGGACGGAAAGGCGAATATATGAAGAAAATGGCCAAAGTCGAAATCAAGGCACTCACATTCTTTGAAGTTAGAAGGCGACGGCGTCAAAAGCTATTGGTGACGCCGTCCCAAAATTATTGTGACGGGCCGAACCCAAAACTCAGATTTTCAAGAGACGGCGCCTAGTGGTGAAAGAGTAGGCCGTCGCTACTCGACGGCCTAGATGCAATCCGACGACGCCGGTCAAGAGGACGGCGCCACGGACATAAGGTGACGCCGTCGCAAGGTTAACGTGGCCAAGACGAAACCCTAATGGCGGCGACACGACGGCGCCACTAAACATAAGGTGACGCCGTCGCAATTGTAATCTTATATATAGAATCCGAATTTTTCGTCTTTGTGTGGAGAGTCTTTGGAGTAAAACCTAAAACCGAACCTAAGGTGTCTTGTACAAGATTTTAGGGTTTTAACCCTATCTTACATCAAGATAAGTCTTTGCTTCATTAATTCAATTATGTCTTTGATTATTTGTGTGTATGCTTGCATGTTCTCCATGTCCGCTAATTTATTTGTGTGTTTGCTTAGGAAGTATGAAACTTAATTATTGAATATTGATTGGTTGTTTCTTATCTTAGTTGACTAATGATCTAGTAATGCGATAGGTCATTCGTTGTGTACTTAATGCTTGATTCATCTTTGTGAACCTTAGAGTATAATTACCGAGTGATTGTAGGCTAAACCATCCAAAGAGCGCCTTAGAGTAGGAGTCTATAATCTCTAGTGGGTTTGTAGACAAGACCCTTTGGTAAGTTCAAAGAGTTAGGAGAAACGATACCCTACAACTTTAGACACACAACGCAACTAGGAATAAGACGTGACACTCAACCATCAATAGGAGATAATTAAGGAGTAATACAAACTAAGTAAACACATCTTTAAACTATCATACGAGCACACATTAATTAGACATAGACTCCCACAACCTTAGTTTAGATAATTAGATAATAGTAGAGTAATCGGTAGAAATACCAACCCCCAAATCCAATACCCGAGATTCGTACCTTTCCATTTTCATAAAATATAAAAGATAAAAATAATCTTCCTCAACCTTAACCTTAGCGTAGTAACTCCCTACTAGCATTCCTATTCCCCAGAGAACGATATCAATACCCGTGGCTTACCCTAATTACTACACTACAACGATTAGGTTCAACGCCTAGGGTGTTATAAAACTTGCTCAAGAAAAGGAAGTTCCTTTGACCCCGAACGACGCGTGTAGCGTTATCATTTTGAGGGGTGTGCTTGAGTGTGTGTGTGTGTGTTTTCCTTTGAAGCAATATAACATCTTATTGTTTTCATCTTCTTTTCTCTACCTCTCTAAACATACACGATCTATACATCAAGTCACCAAGTTCTTTCCTTTATCTTTCTCTACGCCTACTGTTTGTATAACGTGGGTGTTTGTGTGGTAAAGGTTGTTATTGTGATAAGGTATATGTGATAAAGGGTATAACAGACTTAGAAGACCAAATTTACATCAATTACGGCGTAACTCCCAACTAAGGTTACGCCATAATCATCTAGGTCAAGAAATGTTTTGCGCCTCCATCAACTACGCCATAACTCCTCACTAGGATTACGCCGTAGTCCTAGAAAAAGTAACTTGTATTGAAGATACGGCGTAACCTTTCCCAAGTGTTACACCGTAACCTGCTTAACGAGAGCATTATTTGAGGAATTATTGAAGTTACGGCGTAACTCTCAACTCAAGTTACGCCGTAACTAGGATCGTGCCTATAAATACCAGCCCTAATTTCTGCATTTCACATCATTCACTCACAACTCAAAGGCAGAGAACGTGAAGAGGGTTCCAAAGGCAGATCATTCGAAGCATACGGAGCCATCTCCAAGGGAGGAATCACTCCATATCGATAAACATTAGCGATCATTTTATCTTTTACTTTCGATTCATGTCTTTCATTATGCTAAACATTGAATTCTTCGTCTCTTTTAATATGATCGGCTAAGCACCTTTGGTGCTAGCCTAGTTATGATTCCTTGAATGTTTTGGTTATGTTTTCATGCTTCCGTATAATTGTTTCTAGTGTATGCATGCATAGTTCGTTGGTAGTTACCCTAGCTTCGATAGTTTTGAAATGTGGTCGTATCTAGTTGCTTAGGAGAATTGACCAACTGACCCTAAGTAGTTAGGTAGAGTTAGGGAGGTAAGAATTGACCAACCGACGACCTTCCTCGCTTGTGCGAATCGACCAAATGATCACCGGTCGTCCGGATGAACTTAAGTTAGGGATGAGTGTCTAAGATGCTAGCGCCTGTGCACTCATTATTTCGAATCTTGCATGTAGGGTACTTAATGACTTGGCTTAGGCGACTAAAAACCACTCGACTATCAAGGGTAGAATCTTGACCTCGGGTAGGAGCCTTTGTTGATAGGTTAGAACGAACTGACCAAATGTTGTCCTAGCGACTTAAACCCCCACTTGAATCAATTGGAAGTAATAAAACATGAATATTACACAATAGGATGAGTAATTAGGTTAACACACTTTCCCTCTATTGATCACAACCTCTATTTTCTTTACGCATTTATTTCTTGTTTATTATATAATTAATCATTTCAAACCTCAAACCAGTTAAAACTAGTGACATCTAGGCTTAATTAGAATCTGCTCACATAGCTCTTGGGACGACCTCGGTTTTACCGATTACTACACTACATACGACCGGGTACACTGCCCGTGAGTGCATAAGGTGGACCATAGGTAAACGAGACATTATAAATATTAAAACCTGGTCAGAAAACCTGCATCAAGAGTCATGGAAAATATCTCGATCTAGAATGTTCTATGTAGTAGTATAAATAGGTTTTAGGGTGATGCATTTGTAAGCATGAGGTAAAGCTTAAGTAATAAAGTTACATTGTAAAAGCTCTTTTAAGTGTTATTCTCTTTATCAAGTATAAGCCTAAAAGGTCATAGTGTTTCCAACAATATTAATATTTCAGACAATCACATTTTTTTGTATTCATTAACCTTTTACATAATATCTAACTTTTGAAAACTGAAAGGGCTTAGTTTTTGTTATCCTAGTGTCATCGAAATTTACGAGACGGATCCCGTACATGGTAAATTCTACCCTTCACTTGAATTATGCTTTTTTTAAACGAACTGTCAATGTTCTAATCAAACACTTGTCGAAGTCACTACAAGTGAACTATGCAAGAGTAGAGTGTACAGATAACGAGCTAATAGGGTGGTTCCTTCATGATTCATTTGTTACCAATGTTTTGAAAACCGGTTTAACACGATCGGTTCAAAAAAATAGGTCAAATTAAACCGGGTTTCTTATTTTTCAAACCCAGTTAGACCCGCCGGGTTTATAGCGACCCGGATCAACCTAGTTCTCAAGATCCAGCCGGGATTTGTTTTTTTTGCATGTTTTTTTACAAATAAAGCAAGTTAATTATATATATTTGCGACGTAATTTTATTATTTACATGTTATATGTGTTGGTAAATGGTTTTTATGCTCAATATATGAAATAGTCATGATTTGTATATATTTATATTTTTGTATCGTTGAAAATATATGAAATAGTCAATATATGAAAATATATTTTTTTTTGTGAAGAAGGGTTGGCCGATTGTTGAACCTAATCCGATGACTGAACGGGATCAATTAGACACTTGGTTTTCAAAACAATGTTTGTTACCTTACTTCTATCAAAACATAATAATAGTCCAAAAGATGAAAAAACATATGAGACATGTACGAATACCTCATAGAGTCATACTCTCTCCGCTTCAAAATAAATATTGTACTCACTTTTTTATTTTAGGTTCTCCCGAAATAAGTGTTCATTTGGTGTTTCAACCAATCAAAATAAAATTAAGTGAGTAGAAATTATAATTGATTGGTGAAAATTATAATTAATAAGATTTTATAAAACTTTTTGTAATTTAAAAATAAACACTTATTCTTTTAACAAAATGAGTATTTTTTATGAACATTATGAACAAAGTTAGCAACATTCAAGTTCTATTCAACTATCGAGTAGTATTGATTAAGGTATCTTAGGAATGGCAACGTAGATGATGAAAAGGGTTTACTATCGAGTAGATATGTCATATTCTATTGGGATTTTTTTTATCTTTTGCACTGATTATAAACTACATTTGCTTATTAAAAAAAGGAAAATTGTCTAAAAAAAGCATGTAACTTGTCATTTTTTTCTTTTGTAGACATTAAACTTTTAATTTTCTTATTATAGCATCCAACTTTCTTAATCATCCTATTGTAGGCTTGTAGCGCAAAAAAGTGAGCTCACGATAGAAAAATTAAGGACGTTGGATGCCTACGAATATAAAGATTAAGGAAGTTGGATGTATACAATAGAATGATTAAGGAAGTTGGATGCATACAATAGTATGATTAAAAAAGTTGGATGCTACAATAGGAAAATTAAAAGTTTGATACTTACAAAAGGAAAAAGTGGCAAGTTGGATGTCTTTTTAGACCATTTTCCTTAAAAAAGTATGCGCAAATAATAAGAAAACAGTCACTAAATGCTAATTTCTCAACTCCCGTTAAAGAAAAAAAAAGTAAGTAAAAAGGATCACCAAAAGTCTTTGCTCACTAAAATTTTAGTGAGCAAAAGCTCAAAAGAGTTAGGTGGTGTTTGTTTTTCATAAAGAGGCTCTAATGACCTCTTAATCGAACCGCTCGAGACGCCGGTCATACATTTTGGTCGCTCGGACCGCTTTGTTTTTTTTCCCGCTCGACGCCGTTCGAGGCGATAAGATCTTAATGGTCTAGACTTGAGAGGTGTCCGAATGCCTCTTGTTGCCTCTGGCGACACAAAAAACAAAAAAAATTAGTACGAGCAAGCAAATATGCGGTTCAAACATGAGTTTTTTTTCCGCTCGATGCGGTCGATCTGACATTTACGCCCGATTCAGATTCGAGATGTGCGGTCAGATTCGATTCGTAACCTCTTAAAAACAAACACCACCTTAGTGTCTAAAAATTTTTAGTCACTAAATGGTACACCACCTTTCTATAAAATTACTAAAATGACATAAATTATAGCAAATTTCAGTCAGCAAAAGTTGACTTTGCAATGCATAGATACATGCATTTCTGGCAGAAATACAAATTGAACTCTTAAATGTGCAGACTGCATTTCTCAACAAAACAAAAAATTTATTGCAGAAATAAAAACAGCATTTACAAGTGGTACCCAAGCCTGGCATTTACAAAATAATGTGTAACTGGTACCCAAGCCTGGCATTTACACAAATCTCTAAAACTATCTCAAATGTATAAATATTGTGACTGGTACCCAAGCCTGGAATTTACAAAAAAAAAAAAAAAAAATGGTCTATGTAACCTGCATTACAACTGGAAAATTAAACTTTGTAACTGGAAAAATTGGTCTCAACTGGAACTGAAAAATACCATATATTGTCTCTGTAACCTGCATTTACAAAATTAAAAGTTGGTGTATTAGTGCCTTATATAAATGCCAGCTAACGACTTATCGATATACACTGATCCAAAACAGCTTTTTTACTGCAAAGGCTAAATCTTTTTCCAATAAGCAACTATAATAATACAGCTTATCGATACAACTAGTGTATGGATCAGCTAACAACTATAATAAGCATATATACAGTTTCAAAACAGCTTATGTGCACTTACAAGTGAAATAAAATAATCAGCTTCTTCTTCTGTGAGAAACCCCTCATACATAAAGGCCCTACAAAAACCAAACTTATTAATTACTTATCACATATTCCAAGTTGGGTATTATATATTTATTAGAGCATCCGGTGTGGACAACATTGTAGCTCGCCGTCGCTGAGCTGGAGGCTCGCCGTGCCCCGCCGCCACACCGGGGTGGCTCGCCGTTGCTCGCCGTCGAAGAAAAAATCGTGGGGACGACGAGGTAATATTCTGACACAAAAGAAAAGTTACGTTATATAACGTAAACTTTTTTTTTAACGTAAATTTTTTTTTAAACGTTAACTTTTTTTTTAAAAAAAACCCACCACCCCTATATAAACTATTTTCATCTTCATCATTTTACACATCTTCAAACCCAAAATACACAAGAAATCTTACTTAACTCAAAGAAAAAATTGTTCACAATGTCTCAAAACCCAAATGACGGAGGATACTTCACAAATCTACTTAACTCAAACCCATTAACAATACGGGGTTCTTCAAACCCGTCTACCCCTCTTCGACCAATTCCAACCCGCTCCACAAGAAATCTTTCTTAACCAACAATATCGGTTTCAACAAGGTTTCGCAAATTACCCTGTACCGACGACAACACATGATTTTTTAACCCACTACAATCTCCACATTTTTAACGTCACACAACCTCCACAATTGCCCCAAATGGAATCACAACCGTCCGGTTCACAATTCAAAGTTCCAAAAGCACGTGAACCGTCAAAAGGCAGGGCAAAAGTCAAGACAAAAAAATTGTCAGATTTCGACGCGACGATGACGAAGATGTTGAAGTCGAGCACAAGCGGACAACATGAAGTGGACCAAGTCTGAAGAAATGTTACTTGCGCAGTTGTTGGATAGAAATTTCCCAAGATAGAGATATGGGCAATGACCGTCCGGAGGAGTATTTTGGAACGACATTCTCGAAATGTTCAATTCTAAGACCATTGATAACCAGGGTGGCAAGAATATGATAACTGGTAAATGGACAAGGATTAACGGTGATTGCCAGAAGTTCAACGCTGTTTACAAACATCTTCAACGTCAAGTGGTGAAAATGAGCAAGATCATGTCGAGAATGCCAAAGTTAACTTTACGCAATTTTTGGTGGGAGGGAGTTTTGTATGAAAAATGTTCATCGTTTTGAAAAATTATCCCAAGTGGGATGTCAAGATCCCGTTGATATTACATGTCTCGAGGATATATTCGGTCCGGACAAACGACCTCGGCCCGAAAGAGATGGATGCAAACGAGCGGAAAGAAAGCAGTCGACTTCAACGCTGCCGCAAGCTCCGTGGAAGTCAAACGAGTAGTTTTTCGGGACATATATCCAAATATATGCTCAAAAGCCGATGCTCAAAGGGGTGGTTACGAGATGAGGCGGAGAAGGAAAAACGTGGCAAGAGAAGATCGAGATGGATTTTCTCATGATAGATCCGAGTACCAATCCCGACCCGTAAAAGCGTAAATCATCCGAAGAGGCGTGAACGCCTAGTCAAGAAATATCGTGATAGAGATGACTAGGTTACGTATTATTAGTATGTGTTGTATTTTTTTTACCCGTGTCGTTTTTTTTTCGTATCGTTTTATCGTTTTTTTTTGTGTTATGTATTGTAGTTTTAATTTGAATGAAATAAATTTAGTTTATTTGGAAATGAAAATTGAATAAAAAAATTAAAGTGGTAGTGGTGGGCCCCAAATGAAGAGGTTGAGGTTTGTTATGAGTGGGGAGGGGGTTTGTTGTGGTTAGTTGTGGAAAAATGGGATGCTGATGTGGCATTGAGGTGGCACGACGACGAAGCTAACCCTTGTTATGACACCTGATGCTCTTAAACAGTCTATAGTTAAATCGTATTATTTGATCATTTCATCTCAGTGCACATGATGTCAACACTACAAAACAAATATGAGCCAGCATTACATGTATAATAGCACCTCAAGAGTGACGGACAAGATTAAGGGCGGGGAAGTTTCGGTATACAGGAACTGATGCAAGATATCCGACAACTGATAACATGAACACATCTAAATTTTGCTGGATGGTATCGCCCAGAACAGGGTTAAGACAATCAGTAGCAACTGCAATACCACTAAGTGGTTACCGGATATCACTTGGAATCGTGTGATCACTTTCCAAAGTAAACTATTCGACCCTAATGCCTGGGTTACACGAATATCTACTTGGGATATGACCAAATGGTGGTTATAGAATTAGACACAATTCAATAACCCTTGCGCTTACAAGTGTTTTAGTTATCTCGCTTTTCTCCCGATATTGTATCTTTCAAAGGTGTGTTCAAGTCAAGATGATAATCTCTATTTATAGTAGAGAACACTCAACACTAATCAATGGACATTATGTATGATTAACGGCCAATTAATCACCCATAATAAACCTCCATTATCATAGAAATAGTGGTTACATGACCAATTAAACGTGGTCATAAAGCGCCATAATGACCAATTGAATGAGTCAAAGTTGTTACAAATTAATCACTACAACACTACCAAGAGGAACCATTACACTAGCAAATAGAACCATACACTACCAAATAGAACCATCGCCAGGAATCATTACACTAGCAAGCAGGAACCATTACACTAGCAAATAGAACCATAACACTACCGGCAGAACCATTAGTTACTATATTATCAAGAGTAACCAATACTACCAAGACAAACCACTATTGAGTCGTATGCTCGGGGACCTCATGGGTGTACACTCTGCACTCTTAACAAAACCAAGTGTGAACTAATCCCACAAGTGCACTAAATTTTCCAACAATCCTCCCCAAATTTAGTTCACTTCCATTTCAAGAAAAATAAACATCAAACAAAACATGTGCATAAACGAAAATATCCTGAGGATTAAATTTCCATCTTAGTACATTACACGTTCAAATATTCGAGAATCAGGGTGTTCTAAGAATTGAACCCTTCAACCCATTTGAATACCTAAAGATAAAATACACACAAGTTTTCAAACACTTAAAAGCTCCTGACACTATGCAAGCCATGTGTCCATATCCAAATTCATAAATGTTGTAAAAGCTAAAAGTCCAAAAGCTCCCTGAAGCGGCAAAACTTCAACATTTACATAGGTGGTTCCTCTTTATTGATGCTCCTGCCAAGCACTTTTTCAAAGAAAATTAACCATTAAGAAGTAAAGACTTCATCCTCCTTTCAAAGAGTTCTAAGCACAACCTTGGGATGTAAATGAAACATGTGCTCCAATCCAATCGAATGTTCGACTTTCCACATTGAACTCGGCTCCCAAGTTTCCTCGGGAGGAGTTAGTGTCCTAGCATTCAAATGACTAAGTTGGACTTAAACCCATCCCTTTAGCGGACTTTATAACCAAGTCTCTAGCCAAACCCTTCATCAAGTGATCGCTAAATTTTGTTGAGATCTAACAAACTCTATAGATACCACCCCATTCATGATAAGCTCACGAATCATGCTATGTCCGACACCTAAGTGTCTAGACTTACCATTGTACATTTGGCTATAAGCCTTAGCCAATGTAGTCGCACTATCACAACGGATAGAAATAGGTGCTATAGGTTTAGGCCACAATGGAATCTCAAGAAGCAAATTTTTCAACCATTCGACTTCTATACCAAAGAATGCCAAAGCCACAAATTGATTCCATTGTTGAACTGGTGATGCAAGTTTGCTTCTTGGATGCCCAAGAAATTGCACCTCCACCAAGTAGGAATACCCGACCACCGGTAGAGCGAATTATCTTGATGTTCTTGATCCAACTTGCATCGGTGTATCCTTCCAACACGAAGGATAGCCAAGATACGAGACTATAATCCATAGTTCTATTCAAATACTTGAGACCCTCCGAGCGACTTGCCGATGATGAGCACTAGGATTACTAGTATACCCGCTCAATTTTCCCACCGCAAAACCAATATCGTGTCTTGTACAAGTCATGGCATACATCAAGCGACCAATTACCCTAGAATACTCAAGTTGAGATACGCCTTGCCATTATTAGGCATCGACTTCTCACAAGTATCCATAGGTGTACTCATTGTGAGTACAATCAAAGTAATTGAATTTCCTCAACACCTTCTCAATATAATGAGACCGAGATATAGAAATTCTTTTACTTTCATGTTTAATCCTTATACCAAGGATAACATCGCCTCCCCATGTCCTTCATGGAGAACCTTGATGACAAAAATTCTTTGTCGGTCAACTGATTTTGGTCGGTGCTAAAGATCAACATGTCATCAACATATAGACAAATGATGACTCCTTTACCGTATTCATTAAATTTGCTATATACATATTTGTCGACCTTGGTTAAGAACATAACCACTAGACAAAACCACTTCATCAAATTTTTGATGCCATTGCTTAGGTGCCCGCTTTAGTCCATAAAGATACTTAATTAGTTTGCACACCTTGTTTTCATTGCGGGGCATGATGAAGCCCCGAGGTTGGTTCATATAAACCTCCTCTTCCAATTCACCATTCAAGAAAGTCGTTTTCACATCCATCTAATGAATAATCGATTGTGAATTGATGCCAAAGCAATCAACAATCTAATGGTACTGATACGAGCCACAGGGGCATAAGTATCAAAATAGTCAATTCCTGAATTTTGTTTAAAGCCTTGAATGAGTAGTCTAGCCTTGAACTTTTCAATAGTTCCATCTACCTTCATTTTCATTTTGAAAATCCATTTTCAACCCAGAGGTTTGCAACCTGGTGGTAGATCAACCAACACCCAAGTGTTGTTGCCCATGATGGAATCCATCTCATCATTGATTGCTTCTTTCCAGAAAGCAATATCCTAGGACTTCATTGCTTCTTCAAATGTCTTGGGATCATCCTCAACAATGAACAATAGGAGTATTGGTCAGAGACCTCATCCCTTGTTCCTTCAGCTAAGTATAGTTGAAACTCGGGTCCAAATGACTTTGGAGTCCTGACCCTTTTGCTCTTTCTAAGCATAGGTTCAGTTGTTGAACCACAACCTCATCGGGACCTCGATGGCACTTCATCGGGGACCTCTCAAACACCAAGTGTCATGAGTTCCATTAGGAATCCTCGACTTGGTCAGGGACCCGATGAGAATCTATTCTCATCAAAGTTTGAATCCCTTGATTCAATAATGGAGTTAATTGAAACATATTCATTAGGTTCAATGACATAGAACCTAAAAGCCTTGGAATGCTCAAGATATCCAACAAAGATGCGATAATGCCTCTTTCACCCAAAGTTTTAAGCTTTGGATCGGGAGTTTTACAATGACCCTAAACCCCAAACCCCGAGATAGTTCAGTTGGGTTTCCTTTTAGTCCGAGTTCATAAGGGGTAACCTTGTTCCTTTTGTTGGGAACCCTATTTAATAAATAGCAAGTCATAACATAGCTTCACCCAGAACCCTTAACTCATCACGAATAGGACAACATGGAATTAACCATCTCCTTCAAAGACCCTATTTTTCCTTTCGTAAATGCCATTTCGCTGAGGAGTATAAGGGGCAGTCGTTTCACGGATTATACCAACAGACTGAAAATACATAGTATCCATGTACTCACCTCCCTTATCAGTCCTTAATCTTTTGATCAAAGACCCAAGTTGTAATTCAACTTTAGTTTTAAACACTTTGAATTTATCTAATGCTTCATCCTTAGTAGGTAAAAGATAGACATAACAAAACCTAGAAGCATCATCAATAAATGTCACAAAGTACTTCTTAGTCTCACGATTAACACCCTGAAAAGGTTTATTGGTTATCTTGGTCAACATGCAAGTTTTACACTTTTCAGTGTCCATGTCAAATGCTGGGATTAACCCATCCTTGGACATATCTTGCATTCTCTTATAGTGTACATGGCCAAGTCTAGCATGCCAAAGGGTAGAGTCAGTCTGGTCAGAGGTGGTCACAAAGGCTGAATTATCACTATCAGTAACAATATTAAGCCTGAACATTTGGTTACATAAATAGCCAAAACCAATAAAAACACCACATTTAGACAAGACAAACTTATCAGACTCAATAACTTGTTTATATCCATGATTATTCAAAACACTACTTGAAACCAAGTTTTTCCTTATATCAGGAACATGAATAACATTAAACAAAGTTAAAATCTTTCCAGAACAAAATCTAAGGTCTACACAACCATGACCATGCACCAAGGCTGTTGACTCATTTCCTATGTGAAGAATAGAACCATCATTCAAATGACTCATAAGTCTTGAACCAGCTTCTATCTTTGCACATGAGCTGCTGCACCGTAGTCAACCCACCACGCAACATCATCATCCTCGCACATAATAAGATTCAGATACATATGTAACATAATAAATCAAAAGACTTATTAGACATATTCGACCTTTCGGTGAGTTGGTAGAACCACCACCTCCTCGAACCATTAGTGCTCGATCCATTGGCTTTACCACCAAACTTAACACCCTTGCGGTCCCTTTTAATGTGACCGGTTTGCCACATTTCCAACAAGTAGGTGTGGCCTTCTTGTTAGGATATGCCTGTGTTGTCATGATATTTGCGTTTGCCTTTGTTGTCATTGTACACGGTGGAGTTGTTATGCTCCACCATATTGACAACAGATGCACCAAGTAGCATTGCTACTCTTTAGCTTGTCATTATCCCGCACCTTGAGAGATTCCTCAATGCGCAGATGACCGCCCAACTCAACCGTAGTTAACTCCTCTTTTATGTTTCAAGGTATGCTTGAAATCTTTCCAAGAAGGAGGAAGTTTATCAATAACACAAGAGACTGAAATAGCCTCATCCATGTGCATATTGTGTTGTGTAAACCTTTCAAGTATTCCAAGAAGTTCATTGTATTGTTCCATGACTGGTCTTGAATCAATCATTTTGTAATTTTTGAAATTACTAACAAGAAACTTCTTACTTGATGCATCCTCAGCCATATATTTGGCATCCAAGGAATCACACAGTTCTTTGGAAGATTCAATGTTCTGATAAATGTCAAATAGAGAATCAGACATACCATTGAGAATTAAACCTCTCCAAATGTAGTCATCATTCTCCCATTTGCTCCTTCTCATGATCTGCTCCACTGTAGCATCATCCCCATCATCAGGAATAGGAGTGGTTAGCACATACACCACACTCATGCTTGAAAGCAGGAAGTGCATCTTCTTCTGCCATCTCCTAAAGTCCACCCCTTCAAACTTGTCCAGTTTGGCAAAGTTTGAAGCCATGTGTTTCATTGCAGCAGCAGCTATTGATTATCACAAATAGTTTACTTTGATTGTTTGATGGTATCGCCCAGAACAGGGTTAAGACAATCAGTAGCAATTGCAATACCACTAAGTGGTTACCGGATATCACTTGGAATCGTGTGATCACTTTCCAAAGTAAACTATTCGACCCTAATGCCTGGGTTACACGAATATCTACTTGGGATATGACCAAATGGTGGTTATAGAATTAGACACAATTCAATAAACCTTGCGCTTACAAGTGTTTTAGTTATCTGTTTGTTTCTCCTGATATTGTATCTTTCAGTGTGTGTTCAAGCTGAAGATGATAATCTCTATTTATAGTAGAGAACACTCAACACTAATCAAAGGACATTATGTATGATTAACGGCCAATTAATCACCCATAATAAACCTCCAATATCATAGAAATAGTGGTTACATGACCAATTAAACGTGGTCATAAAGCGGTCATAACGACCAATTGAATGAGTCAAAGTCATACAAATTAATCACCGCAACACTACCGGGAGGAACCATTACACTAGCAAAGAGGAACCATCGCTAGGAACCATTACACTAGCAAGAGGGAACCATAACAATACCAAGATGAACCATTAGTTACTACATTATCGGTAGTAACCAATACTACAAGTACAAACCACTATTGAGTCGGGTGCTTCGGGGACCTCATGGGTGTACACTCTGCACCTCCTTACCCAAAACCGTGTGAACTAATCCCACAAGTTTTCCAACTAAATTTTCCAATATATATATATATATATATATATATATATATATATATATATATATATATATATATATATATATATATATATATATATATATATATATATATATATATATATATATATATATATATATATATATATATATATATATATATATATATATATATATATATATATATATATATATATATATATATATAATATCTACTCATTATAAAACAGAGGCTAAACTAAATAATTTGAGAAAACTTAAATCATATAGACTGATTAACTGAAATGAATTTGCCTTTCAAAAAAAGACCACCACCATTTGAAACTGATCAGAATCATCATAAATTATCTCATCGTTTTAGTCAACACATAAACTACCTACGCCTCTAAATCCGAGGTGACAGAGTTTTCTTCCTTCTAGTAGCAGCAAAATCATAAATATACTTACAAGTAGGAACATAATCATGGCCACCGCCACCCAATGTAAGAAATTACACATAATTCAAATTTCACACCATGATCTTATGTTTTGTTGGAAATTTTGTTTAACGGGACAATTACCTATGTTGCATAAGTATGGGACTCTAAAAATGTGTAAGATAATGAAAGCTAATGACTTATGGGGGCATCTGAAAAAGATATTTCATGGAAATAAGCACAACCTAGCTATCCAGCTTGACAAAAAGTTACAAAACCTTGATTCTGTTGACTCATCTATAAACAAGTACTTCCAAATAATTAGCCTAGCATATCATTTGACAAATTTGGGATCCAAGGTTTTTGATGAAAATCATGTTACCTACGCCAGTAATGGTCTATGAGATAAGTTTGGTTCGCCACTAGAGGGTGTCTGGAGTTTCTTAGAAACAAAATATAATAAGTTTTTTTTAGTGTTTGGACAGAGGATAAATAATTGTGATGTATGATTGTGTAAGAGCAAACTACTGAGATTCAAAGTTGCTTAATCAAACTATAGACTTTTTACAAGTGAAATTAGTGCGAGTTTATAACCTGACCCATTTAAACTCAACCCAACCTATACTGGCCCGTACTACAAAAGTGACCCGGTGACCCAATTTAAACCAAACCATACCTAAACTGAACCATTTGAACTCAAACCACTCTAAACTGACTCGTACTACAAAAGTGACCCAATGACCCATTTTAAACCAAACCCTACCTAAGCTAACCCCTTCAAACTGAATCCAACCTAAATTGACCTATACTACAAAAGTGACCCAGTGACCATTTTAAACAAACCCAACCTAAGTTGACCGATTCAACCTAAACATATAACACTAACTATTAAAATTTTACACCAACTACCATCCAAGCAAGTCGCAAAATGCCTACCTAGGATGTAGAAAAGATAACAAATCTGTAAACACATCAGAATTTGTTTTAACTACTTTTAGGTTTTTTTAGGTTTATCCGATATGTGTAATACCTGGCCATAATGAGATGACGGTTTGATAATGGAATTCATGCCACTTTTCAGCCCCACTCGTTCTTTTACCAATTTTTGCACCTGTTTATCAAAATGTTTCAGCATGGTCATATTTGGATAGTATTAAAGTGTGACAATTAAACAAGTTTCCAAAAGGACTCACCTTCCTAATAGACCAAAACTCATTCTCTGACAATATACCGCCCATAACATATTGCACATAAAGTTTCTTCAACTCACTACAAAAAACTATCTATCATAGCCATACACGTGAAAGTAATTGCAATCAATGTAGACAAATTACTTATGTAAAGTAACTTGCTCTTCCTCCTTCAAAAACTTCCTTCGTTGCTGCATTTGTGCTGAGCTAATATGAATAATAAGAGATGTTATAGCTTTAGGTGTTGAATGAGAAAGTGCAATTATTTATTCATCCCATTTCTATTCATTTGTATAACATGTCAATTATTCAAATAAGATGATAATTAATGGGTTAAAATAAATAAGTACATGAGTTTTTATTTTTACTTGCACCAAATGTTGTTGAGTTTCCATAAGGACCGTGATTATCAACACTTGATGAATTATTAGCAACCAGAAATCAGTTATCATCAAAACATGATAATTATATCTTTAAACAATAACATATAAATTAGAATCCTTTATGATTACCTCTGTTTTTTCACTATTCAAGACATTTGAAAACTCCCCATTTGGATTCTGATTTTTGTAATTTGCAATAAATTGTAATATAACCGCTTGGTTTTCCTTCATTACTTTCACTTCGTCTTCAAGTTCATTGATTCGAGCCTTTAACATTAACACTTGAGAAACATGAGATCGTTTCGACCTAGGCATTCTGATCTTTGGCCCTACGCATCGTGTATAATCTCCTTTTTATTTTCCTTTGACTCTCGCCAAGTAATTGTTGCTCAAGTCAACAATCCCTGTGTTTGTACTACTTGTACTTATACTGGTATCACTGGCAATGACCTTCATGTCATCCTAAATGTGGTTTGCAAGTTAAAAAGTAGTACATAAGAATACTAATACAAATATGTCGAAAAAAGGACTTCAATATACATACAATAACTTTTGCAGCATTTGCATTGACTATGCTTCCATTTTTTTTGTGCGTCTGATGATGTATAAGTCTCCATGGTCGAACACATCCTTTTTCCTTTTTATGAAATATCATATGTATGATTCATCATTCAACAAATTCAATGCAAATACTAATGCAAGTATACCACTAACATCTTCATATACTGGATATCTCAAATACATCTTTTTGCTACTAACTATTACAAAAAGTTATAATTTTTCTGAATAATAGTAAAACAAAAAAATATAATCACCTTTTCATCAGCTAGCCTTGCAAAAGATTTGGTCCCCAACACGTGAGGCTCATTTGATTTAGAATGGATCTCCTTATTCTTCTCAATAGCCTACCAATTAAGTTACATGATTTTGTCAGAGCATATTACATACCATCCCATGCAAGCATAATCTACGGATCACAGACAAGATGAATATGTCATTCCGATCATGTTTGGTGACAGGATGATTGGTTCTATTTTAGTTCAGACAGATCCTAAGGCAACAAGGTCGTCTAACTAAGTCTTCTTAAGGAAGCATTTTATATGTAGTGAAGCTAGAGTATCATAGGTGTAGCAAAATGTCTGGTGTATATTCAAACTATAAAGCTAAAACATAAGGCTATAAATTTATAACAAGCCTAAAACAAACTGAAGTTCCACTACTTATCTCAAATATCAGTTTTTTTACACTACTACTTGCATTCGTTTCTAAATCTGATCTATCCAATTAGCCGATTTGTTGTGCATTCTGTTCGGCATTCTATGATTAACAATTACCAAAATACCCATGCCACATTAGAAAATGGATCGCGAAAGGTAAATTATTCATATGGTGACTGACAAGTAATTAAGTATGTTGTCAACGTCAAACTCCATACATCACCATAATTAACGTAAACTCGCTAACAGAACAAAAGCACGCAATCAGTATGGTAGTTTACTGATTTCTAACACTCTTAATATAGTAATATAAACTACTCCACACATCCGTAAAATCAACATTTTTGTAATCTACGAAGCTACAATCAAACAATACGCTATAGTCATTTTCAAAAATCAATTTTCTTAGTAACACAACTACAAATAAAGATAAAATCTACTCCTTACATCACTGCAATCGATAACAGACAACAAAAAAAGTTAAACAAAAAAGCTAAACCATAAGGCTATAAATTCATAACAAGCCTAAAACAAACTGAAGTTCAACTACTTATCTCAAATATTAGTTTTTCACACCACTACTTGCATTCTTTTCTAAATCTGATCTATCCAATTAGCTGATTTTTTCGTGCATTCTGTTCTGCATTCTATGATTTGCCTTAAACAACTCAAGTGTCAAGACAACCTCAACATCAATTTTAGTTAGTCTAAATTACGTAGGATCATGCTATAAATGAATATTATAAAGAAGTGAACCTTGATGCAGCTTGTGGGCATAATTAGCAACCATCTTTTTTGAAGTGAGTTGCAAGCTAATGAACATACTAAAATAACCAGATAATACAGACACAAAGAATTAGATTACCTGGGCTTCTTCACAAAACCAATGAGTCACCAGCTTTCTGAAGTCCTCTTTCTCGACTCTAGAATCAGTTTGAGCGGCTGTAATCTCATCAATGTTAAGCTTGAATCAAATGAACGCTTTTTTACCTCATATTTCCATGTCTGTCATTTTCGATTTATGTCTGCCATGACCCACAAAGTATATAAGCTTTTCTTAATTCTTGATCTCCATCAAAGGATCAAGTATCTTTACGTGAGCTATGATTTGGTTCAATCCATCTTCGATGGCCCATGTAACATCATTTTCTACCATGATCTAGCAATTTTGAAGTTTTGTCAAAAGCACATACAGGACATGCATATTCCCCTTTAGTGCTCCACCCCGAAAGGTTGGTATATCCCGCAAAATCAGATATCGTAGAAATAACTACGACTTTCATTTCAAAATTTTGATTCGTTGAGGCATCAAATGTATCAATACGAGCCCACAACTCTTTTAACTCCTTTATCAAAGGTTGCACGTAAACATCTAAATTATTACCGGGGCTTTTGGGACCCGAAATGATCAAAGAAAGAATAAAATTAGGTTGTTTCAGGACATACCATGGAGGTAAATTATATGGAATAATGAAGACATGCCAAATACTGTAGTTTAGATTCATTGACATGTATGGATTGAAACCATCACTTGTTAGAGCCAAACAAAAATTTCGAGGATCGCTTGCAAATTCATAATGCTTCTCATCAAAGTGTTTCCATGACAATGCACCAGCTGGGTGTCGTAGCTTACCATCTTTCACCCATTCCAAATGATGCCATTTCATAAGATGAGCCGTTTTCGAAGACATAACAATCTTTGAAGCCTTGGTTTCAAGGGAAACCAACGCAAAATGTTAATTGCTTTCTTCTTTTTCTTTTGTAGACTTACCTCATCTTGTAAACTCGGCTCTTCTTGTATGCCCACCTCATCTTGTATACCCGCCTCATCTTGTACACCCGCCTTATCTCCAGACTCATCCAGAGGTATCTTGCGTGGGCCTACATCTGGAAGCATTACAAACGTAGCATATTTCTTTGTTCTCATTTTCATTCCAAAGCAACATACATCCGTTAGGACATGCATGTATTTTTTCATACCCTAACCTCAACTTCTTAATGATGTTTTTCACCTCGTGATGTTTCTTAGGCAATATATTCCCTTCAGGCAACAACTCTTCTTGAAAAAAATCCAATAACATAGAAAATGATTTGTTGCTCCAACCATAAAGATATTTTATGTGGTATAAACGAACCAAGGCATACAACTTGTTATGCTTAGCATTAGGATACACCTTTTGATTAACATCTTTGACCAAATCATCAAACTTCTTTTTATCATTTTGCTTTTCATGGCTCAAATTAGGTTGAGGTTGAGGTTCTCTTTCACCCATACTTCCTTCCATCGACACCGTAGGAAAAAGGTCATGTAGTATCTCATGAATTTCATGATCGTCTCCTCCTTCTTCATCATTTTCCATCATACTCGAAGATGATACCTCCTTACTCTCCCCGTGATTTGTCCAGTTCATATACCCTCTCTTGAATCCAACACATATAAGGTGATCATACACCTTTTTTCTTGCAAGGTAAAATCTATTGTGACAATTCGCGCATGGACACAAAATCTCTCCATGTTGACTCGATTTCTCAAAAGCAAAGTTAAGAAAATATTCCACACCATTTACATATTGTGGAGTAGCTCTTGATGCAAGATTACATCCAAGATTTGTCCATAATTATGTCAAAAGTAGAATAAGTGAAGTAATATTCAACTCTTACATGCCTAAAAACAACCATGTAACTCTATTAGCTACTGAATTTTTTTTTGATTGTGTATACAACAATATCATCAAATAAACATACAAAATTTTAAACACAAATAGTGATATTCTTATTGAGGGCAAAAAAGTTAAGTCTCTACTACATTTACATTAAATTATAAGCATTAACCTAAGTTCACTTCAACTCAACTATAATCCGTCAATATTAATACAAATTAACTTATCTATTAAAATTCCATCATTCATCAAAATATTTTATCAAGCATAAATTCAGAGTGCTTCAATCTTCATGCCTATGCTGATGAATTTTCACATACGAGAAAACACAAGCTCGTTAAATTATCTAGGCTTTAGCTTATGCATTTCAACTAGAAACAACCTACTAGAAACAATACAAGTCGAGCTAACTATACAATCATATCAGCTCGAAACAGCCTTTAAATTAGTTAAGCTATAGCATATTAACCAACAACAACAATAAAATCAATTAAACAGATGTTCACAATGCCTCAATTTTCATACCCAAACTAATAATATTTCGCAAACCATACAACACTAGCTTGCTAATAGCACTCGTTCCTAAGACGAAGTCTCTCCTATACATTTCAGCTAACCACCAAATTTATTAACCAAACAACAAACATCAGCTTATTCACAAAACAACTAACAGCTTATTAACAAAACAAGAAACATCAAAATGCTTATGAAATAGCAAACTTACACTAGCAAAGATATCGGCTTATTAACAAAACAACAAACATCAAAACACTTCATATATGTTATACCTGATTTGATAACGACGGTGGTGGTGCCGGAGTTAGTCTAATGAAACAATTCCACTGGTGGTGGATAATGACAGTGGTGGTGCCGAAGTTAGTCTAATCAAACAATTCCGGTGGTGGTGGATAACGAAAGTGGTGGTGCCGGAGTTAGTCTAATCAATTCCGGTGGTAGGGGATAACAACGGTGGTGGATACCGCACTGGAGATCCGGTGATAACGATGATGGATGTTAACGGGAGTTAGGGTTTTGATGAGATCCGATGTATGTGGGTTTTAGTGAGACCCACTTTTGCTCTTTTTTGACAAATTTTTTATTTTGGTTTTATTATTTAGTAGTTTTAGTGGGTAAAAGTTTTATTTGGTTACTTTTATAGGTATTGGTGGGTAAAAATATTTTTGGTTACCTTTATAAATTTTAGTGGGTAAAAGTTTTAGTAAGTAAATGTCACAAATTTTTTAAGGTTGCCCTAAGAGCACATGATAAAAAGGCAAAAAGGACTCAGGGATTTACAAAAAATGACTTAATGACTCATAAAAAATTTATTTTTTGTGTCTTTTTTTTGTCTTCTTATCTTGTGCCCGCACAAGATATAAAAACCTATTTTATATATATCACAGGGTTCTAAAAAGCGCGACATGACGGCGTTAACGCGTCACTAAGGCGCGAGGCGTGGCATGCAATTTACGAAATAGACCAATACGTCAGCTCTAGGTGTGACGTGAGATGAGACGTGAAAAAGCACGATAAGACGCGCTAAAACGCGAAGCGTGACTCCTTTTTCTAATTCAACTCCAATAAAAAAGAAATTTTTGAAAAAAATGATAAAGATTACATTTAATATTAGTTTTTTGAATTTATTCATTATGTATAATATTTTTTATATAAATTCAATATATATAAATATATAAATATTTCATATTTTGTGACACTTTAAATCACAACTTAAAATACTAAAGCTTTGTCATGGCTCATAAAACGTAAAGCTTAATATGCAAAACACCACGCCTCACTACTATTCGAGAACAACTCATCGCTTTAAAAGGCTCGTAAAGGCGCCGCAGCGCTGAGGCTGATCGTCGTCACGCCGCCACGCCTTATAATAGCATACGTTAGAACTCGATATATATAAATTATGATATAAATATATAAATATTTTCATACTTTTTGTCATTTTATGTCACGTTTTATAAACGCAAAACTTCACCTTAATCACAAAAACGTAAAACTTAGTTATGCCGTCATGTCACATCTCACTCGATTTATAACCTTGAGAACAACACATAATTTGGGTACAATACTTTAGCATAAAGAATCAAATCTTTACGGTATATATGTGGTTACACAATTTGTGAATCACTAGGCTTTATGTCCATTAGTTATGTGACACGTGGAAAGAATGAGGAACACTGGGCGGTGGAGGTTTCTCTATGTACAGTAGAAGAATCCAAACCTTTTTTCTTGACCCATCTCCACAAAGTAGGGAATCATACAGCTGTTGACCGCCTCTTCAAAATATCCTTTCGTCATCGCTAACGTATACCCCCAATTTTATATTATTTTATTTTCTTGCACATGTTATAGTCTTTATGAATGTTTAGCTTGTTATGGAATAATGACAAGTGCATTATTAACTAGAACAAATCACCTTCTTTATATGATCTTTAATTCAGTGTCAATTATCACGCAGATCTTTTGGTTCATTTGGCAAAAATGACATCACGCCACTAATAAATGAATACTCTAAAACAAAAGTTATGTTTTGTCAAATGTCGACATAAATCTCATTTGGTAAGGGTAATTTAATGCATTTTCTTTTTTTCTATGCATCAAATCTTTTCTTTCTAAAAGTTCATGGTAAAGATATATTCTACGCGAGTGCATTTTAATATTGAGGATAAGCAGTAACAAAAAAAAAAAAAAAGAGATTCGGAGTTTAATCCCTTTTTTTTGCCCTTAAACCATGATATTACGCGTTTTGCTACTTCATATTAGCAGGTCGATATTAATATTCTTTTTTTTCCTGGTCAACAAATAAATAATTTAAAAACTAAGAAATGAGCGTGCTCCGAAAGCCAAACTTTCTTTAGCCATATATTTATTCCATTGACCCCATAACCAGGCCTATATATATATTTAACGAATCCCCCTTATTCCCGGAGGAAGAAAAAGAAAACATTCACACACATTCATTCCAAACCACAAAAACCCTTTCATTAATTCACACACACACAATACACCAACAACTATGTGTCCAACAGGAACATCCTTATTTCCATCAAGAAACATAACCAACCTACGTTCCGCATTCGACATCCTAGACGTGGACCATGATGGCAAAATCAGCCATGAAGATCTCAAAACATCCTACTCCCATGCAGACGACAACATCATAGGTACGATGATGAAAGTAGCTGACTCAAACAACAATGGGTACGTAGAATACGATGAGTTTGAGAAGGTGGTGTTGAAAACTGATGGTAGTAATGTTTATGGTGTTATGGAGGATGTGTTCAAGGCTATGGATTGTGATGGTGATGGAAAAGTTGGATATGGAGATTTAAGAAGCTATTTGAATATGGCTGGTTTAGATGTTAATGATGATGAGATTAAGGCCATGATAAGATTTGGTGGTGGTGGTGATTATGATGATGGTGTTACTTTTGATGGATTTATCAAGATATTGTCTCTTTGATTGTGTTATGAGTTGTTTTTATTCTATATTGTAAAATGAGAATATCATTTATCAATTGAGTGTGATGATTGTTTATTGAGGCTATAATTTGTTTTATGAATTGTTTATTTCAAAAGGTTGCTTTTTGTTTAGAAGTTGAGGTTGTCCTCTATCAATGGCTAGTTGCGAATCTTTGGGAATATTTGACTCGGTTAACAAGCAAAGGGGATTTTAAAAAGTTTGCGATGAGTCCGATGACCGAAGGCATCGAAGTATATGTTTGAAAAAGAAGTAAATATGAGTAATCTTTTGTTCTCTATGTGGGCGTTTTAATCGCCTGGTTTTAATAACCTGCGATATGCTGAAACGCCCAAATTTTATTTATTTATTTATTATTATTTTTTAATATTTAAAAATCTGTAAACTGAATATATTGATAAAACTAGCGGAAGCGTATTTTCTTCATCATACGGGCTTATTCTAAACGTCCCGTTAAAATACTAAACTTTATAAAATACATAACGGTGACTCTTTAAACTTGGTAAAAAGTTCGGTTTTGATTTGGGGATTCCAAATCGATAACAAATGATGAAAATGAGAAGCTCGTTACCTAACCAATGAGCTACACCATTTTAACCCATTACGCCCATTTAGCATGTAAATGGTCTCATCTTCCATACCTACAAAATATAAACTGAAAGCGGTAAGTCTATAAGATTTAAAATGTTTGATAAAACAAACGACGAATACTGAACGATTAAAAGATCTGAATGATTCAAGCTCGAACGAAATTGGTTCTCGAATGAAACATGTTGTTTGACAAGTACTCTGAGTAAATGTATCGAAGACATAAATTACAGTCGCAACATTTTGATTGTGTGATTTATTTTTTCAATTAATAAAATCATTTTATTTCAAAATTACAATAATTATTTATACATTAAATTTTTGGGTAAATATTGTTTAGCTTATAAGCATAAGTCGACAACTTCGGTTCTGTTCGGTTTTGATAAATTCGGTCCGGTTACAAGTTCGGTTCGATTATTTTCAGTTCGGTTTGGTTTTGGTTTTCGGTTTATTCGGATATTACCCAACCCATGAACACCCCTATGTACAAGTCATGAATAAGTCTACAATTTTTGGGTAAATATTGTCTAGCAAAAAAGTATAAAATCAAAATACCCAATTGAATGATAAGAGAAATAAAGAAACGAAAATGAGATAGATAAATATTAAAATAAAAGTCTATACATACATAGGTAATAGGTATTGTTATGACAAATAAATAAAGTGGCTAAAAAAGAGGCCCATTAAAGATCAGATTTCTCTAACATTTTATTGCTTAATCATTTTGCATATAATTTGTGCTTAGTCATCCAACCCCTAGTAGAATGATTAAGAGGTGAAAAGAAAGTTACCAAACACTAACATCACTGACCGATTCTTTTTTTAGCACTGAGTCATTTGATTAAGTGGCTATCAAACATAGCCTTAGTGAGATAACGGAACTATATTAAATCATAAACTGAACATAAGCATGATGCTGAATAAGTACATATAGTACTATTCTGACTACATGAATCATAATATTAATTAACTACAATAGCACTACACTGACTGATTAAATACATGATACACCATGTTACTGACAGAGTACATAAGTATACTGAGTGCATAGTTGACTGCATAACTAAGCACATACTTAGTGCATAACTAACTGAGTACATAAGCACATAGTGAGTGTGTAAAGCACATACTGACTGAGTGCATAAGCACACATACTGAGTACTTTTAGTATTATACTGGCTGAGTGCATAAGCACATACTGACTAAGTACTTATAGTACTATACTAACTGAATACATAACTGACGAGCCATATAAGCATGTTAATCATTCATATAGGATGTCTGAGTTCAAATTTTAGAACATTCACTATTCTAAGGCTCGATTCTCCACTAAGGAGGTCTAAGTTCCAACTTAGTCTGGAACACACGTGTGATCACATAACTGACTACATACTAATAGTCTGAATACATAGGGTAATGCATAAATTACCATTCTGACTGATTAAGTGCATAAAGCACTTGGCGCCTTAAAAACTGCATAAGCATATACCTCATAGAATTTGACATGCATATATATAAACGCATCGCATGCCAGAAGGGCATAAAGCATTTTTCACACATTACTAAACACATATAACATTCATATATAATTTAAGGTTAAGCTAAATACTTACGCTTGACTATAACATGATACTAAGCTGGGCTAGAACTAAGACTAAGCTAAATATAGAAACTGAGCAATAATATGGTTACGAGGTCAAACTAAGACATGATACTAAAATTGAATTAATTACTAAAATACTATAACATAAAACAAGGCTGAGCTATAACTTAATACTATAGTTGAACTATAATATAAAGCTGAACTACTATAAACATAATAAGACGCTATGACATATAACTAAGTTTTAGCTATAAATAATACTGAGGTTGAGCCACAACATACTACTGAGTAAGATCAATCGGGTCTACTTAATACTAAATATGGCCAAACGAGTCAACATGATAATTAATATGACCAAACGGGTCAACTTGATGCTTAATAGGACCAAACAAGTCAACTTGATATTTAATATGACCAAACTGGTCAACTTGGGTCAGCTTGATGCTTAATATGACCAAACGGGTCAACCTTGGTCAACTTGATGCTTAATATGACCAACGGGTCAACTTGATACTTAATATGACCAAACATGTCAACATGATACTTAATATGACCAAACATGTCACATAATATTTAATATGACCCAACGGGTCAACTTGATACTTAATATGACCAAACAGGTCAACATGATACTAATATGACCACACGGATTAACATGGTACTAATATGACTACATGGGTCAACATGATACTAATATGACCACTGATTGGTGCGAAACCGTCAAGTTTTCTCACACAAGCTAGCCACTTGTGAATGGCCAACCGTAAGAAACTTAAAACAGTCTGGAACCAATGCAATTTAGATCAGAGGAATACAGTGGATTCTCGGGCCGTTAAGTCCCACGGAGGATGAATTGGTGTTTAACACAATCAGATGTCGAATAATCACTAAGGATAGTGATCAATAAGGATTTTGAGTTATTTATACCTAAAGAAAAGCTTTATAAATTACAGGGCTTAAATTGAAATTAAAGAAAATTAAAAGATAAATTCTATTAAATAAATGCTATCACTATTTTTAAACCGATGTTTTGATTTTCTTTTATAAAACTTAAATTAAAACTACGTGACGCATACAAGAAAATATGAAATCAAGCAATATTAATCCTAAAAATATGAAAATGATATTTTACAAACCTAATGATAAGAGAAAATTTTTAGAAAAGGAAAATTATTTTTTATAACTATTTATTTAATTATTATTAATTAAAAACTATTTTTAACTATTTAATTATACCCTAAAATACAAGAAAATATGAAATAAAGCTAGAAAATGAAATTATGACTTGGAAAATCTAAAATAACAAAGAGAATTTTCAAACTATTTTGTATTTTTCGATTATTTTGTATTTTCTATGAATTAAAAACTATTTAAAACCACTTAATTTGCTTTAAAATACAAATTTAACTAAGAAAATCTGGAAAAATATTTTTGACTTTTATATTTATCTTAACCTAAGAAAATGAAAGATTATTTTTTGAACTTTTTCTCGATTTAATTGTATTAAATGCTAATTAAAATTACCTAAAACTGCTTTTAATTAAGAAAAATAGCAAACTGTTATGGAAAAATATGAAAATTTCAGGAAAAGTCTAATTTAATATGCTGAATCTAAGAAAATAGAAAACATGGGCTTGTGTGAAGGAAAATGCAATCTGCAATTGTAAGTGCTTATGTAATAAGTATTTGAATAAGCACAAGGTACCAAATGGTACCAAATCACATGAAGCTCTAATAAGCTATAAGTACTCTAAAACAACAAATTTCAACTACTCTTAACCTCTGAAATACAAGATGCACAGATTTGGTTGTTTTGAGTTTAAGCTAAAATCGCTTTACTCACTACTACGCAACCCAAGAATAAGCTACACAATAAGCTAATACTAAAACCAAAAGTAGGAATCTAAAGAAGACCGCTGTGTGCTTATAAACCCAAAACCAGCCCTTGAAAGCTTTGATGAGCTCTGCAAGCCTTGCACAAAATCTGCACACTCGCATTAATCACGAGTGTGTACAGGCACTCGAGCCCATTTTCACAAGCCTTTTGAGACTTATAAAAATTCACAAAATCTTTAAAATGATAATAAGAATTTAGACCAGTTGAACTTTTAAAGTCCTAAGTTTCACTTGAATTGACCAAAATTGAGTCAATGAAAAATCATCCTATTGGTCTCAAACCGACTTTTGCAAGTTTTTGACTTTTTGAGTTGTGAGAACTTTGACTTTTATGAGTTTTGATTCAATCTATTGAACTGAAATTGATGTTTTAAGGTGAATTAAACCGATGCAAACTATTTCTATGTAATCTAAACACAAAACAAGACTTTGGTTATTTAAAATCCAACAGATAAGCAATATAAGACAGCTTTATTGCGATGTTGACTTTGGAGGTTCGTAGATGCAATTTTATGACCGGAAAGGTTACAAATGAACTACACAAGCCTAAAACAACCAGTTGCAACCTCTCGAACAAACCTTAGATACAGATTTGCTAATTAATCCAAACACTACTTTGAAACTGCTTTTACTAATTTAACTAAGCTAACCATCGAGTTATCTAATTTTACCACTTAAACTAAGTTTAGTGAACCTAATTACTACCGAATAAACATATTTAATGACCAAAGATTCAAATATAAGCACAATATTAAAACCAGATTAAAATTGAAAATGGACATACAAACTTGCAAGTTCCCAATTATTTGTGAAGTTTAAACCAAACCAAACCAAACTTAAGCTACCCAACCAACCCATATCAACTCGCAATTACTAAATACCATTTCCATGCTCCTTGACCCAAGTTCTCCTGCAGATTGACTTTTGTTGACTTTAGACAAATTTGTTTGAATCAATTCCAAGCTTACAAAAAGCTATTTGAAGCTTAAATAAACTTGTTTGGATTTAAAATTAAGCTATTTGAAGCTTGAAGGTGAGAGTTTGAAACTGAAGTTTGAAACAGTAAATATCAAAATATGAAATGTGAATAAAAACTTGAATTGATACTTGATAATAGTTTGAATACACTTAAACAACTTGATTTAATACAATGAAACCAAAGATTACAGTTTAAAGCTTAATTAAAGATAAAAATAAAAATACGACATACATAAAATTAAAAAACTAAGTACTGGTTTCTTCTCTTGCCTCTCTTCCTCTTTTATGCACCAAAAAGCTTCCACGTGTCCTTCTGAGCAAATCCCACTAAAAATCTAAGCCATTGGATGTCTTGAAGTGATATTAGCCGCTTGATCATTTTGGCGGGAAAGACCGTATTTGATCTGAGGCTCGATTTTTGCAACTAGGGGGTGGCATTTATTGTGGTGGGAAAGTGGGTAAAGGTGATGATGATGGGGAGGAAAGGTGAGTTGATGGGAGAGTGAGTTCATAGCATGGAAGAAGATAAGCAGAGACAGTGGGAGGAAAGGAAGGTTTGATGGTGGGTCAATCTGGGTTCAAAATAGGAAATGACAGGGCCAAATGTGTATAGTGCAAGGTGGGTCCAAAACAAATTTGACAAGTGGTCGAAGGTTTATAATACAAGGACTAAACTTGTAATTTCGGAAGACCAAGGACCAAACCTGCAATTTCTCCAAAGTTAACACAAGGACCAAACTGACAAGTTCCAATAGTACAAGGACTAGTTTTGACATTTTAAATTTCAAGGACCAAACTTGACATTTTTGAAAGTTTAGTGGACCTAAGTTGTAATTTTGTAAATTTAAATCTCAAGGACCAATTTTGACAACTTAGGAATCCTAGGGACTTGAAATGATATTTTCTTTATTTGGTTTTACCAGGACTGCTTTTGACAACTTTTGAAACTTGGGGACTAAACCGCCAATTATGCAAACTTGATACGCTTTTTCACTAGATTTTGATATTTTGCATTTAAAACACATAAAACACTTATTTGTGATATTTTTATCATTTTGATGCATTTCTGAGTGTTTTCAGATGTTTTTGCAGTTTAATTGGTACAAAAATGATGAGTATTTAGACACTCATCAGCCACATTGGTCAACATGATACTAATATGACCTCACGGGTCAACATGATACTAATATGACCACACGGGTCAACATGATACTAATATGACCACACGGGTCAACATGATACTAATATGACCACACGGGTCAACATGTTACTAATATGACCTCACGGGTCAACATGATACTAATATGACCACACGGGTCAACATGATACATAACTTGCATAGTACTGTAGATATAGCAAGGCATATATATACTAAACACGCTTAATCTACTAAACATGTTAACTGAAAATTCGTTACTCACCTGGGCCTTATAATGCAAGATGAATGATTCTGAATATGCCTCGAACACCTATATCATGATAGATGTACACGTATAATGTTAACACATAACAACTAGGCATGCATATAACATGATAATGTAAATATAAGTGCAACTAAGCACACATAAACTAACTATAATGCATAAACTCATAAGCTAGTTATGGCATAAATCTCGCCAAACATGCACTACTATGCTCGCGAACTCGAGCTAAGCTAACCAAGCTTTGGCACTTGGTTCTATACTTTCATAACATGAATTATAACCATATGGGCAGAGAATATAAGTTATCATAGCATATAATCACATGGGACTTGCAAAAACATCTTATTATGTCATAATTATCAAAACACTTAAGAAAGTGTTTGCTGATTTTCTGCAGCAGCCTATAAATGCATCTTTTTGACTCACTTAATTACTGAAACAGGTCATGAGGCTATTTTTCCATGAACGTATACTACTTTCCCTTTCCGAAAAGGTATGGAACGCTCCAAACGGAGCTACGGTCTATCCGGTATGAATTTTTAAAGTTCGGTTTGCTGCACATTTCAAGATCAGCCCTTGTTGTACCAAATCGCATTTTAGACCAACTTAACTACTAAATGAGCAAAAACTTTATGAATAACAACTGAAGTAGACACCTTAGGCTTTCCAGAAAGTCCGGCCATAATTTAATCCGAGCTTTTATCAATTTTATATGATTTTTCAAACATGACTAATCATTGCGGAAAATTCCAGCAACTTGTTTAACAACATAGATGACATATTTGGTTCAACTCAATAATCAACATAAACACCTTCTAAACATCATAAATTAATCATTAACATAATTGTGAAGATCGTTTATAAGCTCAGCTAGGGATCAATAACAAAGACTAATAACATGCACAGCGGAATAATAAGAACATCAATGTTATTGCTAAAGGTTTCATTCACTAACACTAACTAATCTTAGACGTTTATAGGAACACGTCTACTAACTAAACTAATAACCTAGGCGTTTACAAGACTATACGCCTAGGACACACACATACCTTTAAGTCGACTACATCTTGGAAGACATATATATAAAACCTACACCCCATGTCCTCTTTATATACTAGAGGATTAGGGTTTACAAATCTCTACGAAGGACTAATAAATAAAACTTCTTTTGCAAGCAAGTCCTTCCATCTTTTTGTAGGTTTCCTTCTTGTCGTATTAAGTCCCTCTTGTTTCATTCTTTTTGTCTTATCAACTCAAACGTATAATTCCCAACAATCTTCCCCTAGTTGATAATGACAAAACCATTCTTGAACGAACTTCCTAGACAAAGTAGAAATTGAGATCGGGATCTCACCATGAATGAAACAAGTATGTCTTCTTTTGTCTTCCCTTAATCCATGCTATGCCACTCAAACATCTCTTCCCCTTTTTGTTATTATCCAAATAGGGAACGTATGCAAATAATGATCTTGACCACCACGAACCAATATCATACTTCCAATCTAAGCCGTCTAATGTTTCGAATTGCCCTCCATGAAGAACACCAAAATGCTTACTAAAAATGAATCCAAAATAGTAGAAAACTCCAACTAGTAGTAGTAATAATGATCAACAGTAGTAAAAATCAAAAACTTCCCCTTGAGTGATGCATGAAAATCAAATGATTCTTCAAATCTGTAAGCTCCTTGTAATGATCACTTGTGAAGAAAACCAAATATAACGAGCTTGATAAAGAAGTAGAATAACTCAAACTTGTGTCTTATGTCTGGCACTATAGATGACATCGAACGTATACAACCTATGTATAGGGAGAACGCAATCTCTTGACGAAAACCTTCATCTACTATTCGTCAATTCGTTTGTCATAATCATTGAAGCACGAACAAGTTATCTCCAAAGTGTAACACCTACTTTGAGATATGATAAGAACACAAACCTGTGTAACTCAACTACAACATCAAATTAATGATATTTAACCTTCTTCGTAATCAACTAATCCAATAAATCTCCAAAAACGAGCTTTTTAATACATTGAAGAACAAATAAACCAATCTCTTTGTGTGTGTAAACCAATAACCTGTGTGTGTCACTTATCACGCTCGACTTCCCCTCAAATCCAAAACAATCCTATTAGCAACACTTTGACAAGTAGCAGTACTTTGAACAGTACTTTGAGAAGGAGCAGAACAGTACTTTTACAAGAACGATCAGTACTTTGCATTCATGGCAGTACTTTGCATAAACCCTAACAGTACTTTGAAACACACAGCAGTACTTTGAAACCTCCAAGCAGTACTTTCGTATCAAGAGCAGTACTTTCGGATAGGGACCAGCAGTACTTTGAGAACAATACTAAATAAGCAGTACTTGTGGGACCAGAATTAATATGTTGAGACCAGCGTAGAGCCCCACGTGATACAAAGTACTGCCCAATATTACTAGCAGCAATGTTACGCCCCTTTCCCGACTCGATTTTTGAAGAATCCTTTAAAGGTTAGTATTAGTCTAAACCAGACCCATTTATAGTCTAAAGTAGTCCCATTTTCCCTGCACCCTAAAATAGACCCATTTGCATCTAAAATGGACCCATTTTCTGCACACTAAAAATGACTCATTAGCAGTCTGAAATAGACCCATTTATCTCTAAAACGGACCCATTTTATGCATATCCCTTTTATGCACTTTTGACCCATTTTCAATACATACAACCTTTACCACTTCCGATTTACTTCAAACCTTTCAAAAAGCATTAACTTAACATATTAAATCATGTTCATAATCATTAACCCATTTACAACCCAAAATGGGTATAAATACACATTATTCCAAACACCTCTTTAAACATGACCATAAACACTAAGACCATGTTATAACATACCGTTTGACCATTTAAACCATTAAACGACCCAGACTCACGGGGGTACAACATCGACATTGAGCTCGGTATACTACCTAGCTCTTACTTTCTTATCAAACTTCTAAACTTTCGCATAATCCAACCTTAACCCTTAGTTCCAAGCATTTCCTTTCCTTCACATTTAAACCTACAAAACATTAACATCTTAAACCGTAAGCACAAGGCTTAGTAAGTAAAGCGGATATAACATAATATCATAAATCATTCATACATTACATATCATCAACCATTAGTCCATTTTAATCATTAAACATTAACACATGCCTTAAATCACTTAAGCACCAACATGACTTACAGGTCAAAGCATCAACATACCTTAAACCTATTTCATCATTATCTAAACTTTTCATGACTAGTTATGCCAAACTAGTCTCTAACACACTTTCACATAAGCACATACATTCATAACCTTAACACATAATACATAACACATAATATGATGAAATCAATATAACATCATCTTATAACCGGTTTACTTACCTTGATTCCAAGCTAATGAAACCAAGCACATCATTATCAACATCATCATTCTCCACTATTGTAATCTAAGTTAATTCACTAAAGGCATAAACACATAATTAATCAACTATGTCATGGTCATAATAACCATAACCCCTTTTTAACCATTACTAATTATCACATAATCATATGATGATTATATGATAATTAATCCCATTAACTTATTAACTTAACTTCAACAATACTTAACCTATATTCATTATAACTCCTTAATTTAATTTATAAACATCATTTACCCAATTTCCCAATTGATATCAAGAACCCTAATTCTTGAATTCACCAATTAACTTAGGGTGAGGATTACTTACTTGTAGGATGATCAATACAAGTTTATTATGGATTGGAGCACTAATCTACCTTCAAATTATCATTATAGTGATCTTGGTTCTTCCTCCTTTTTCTCCAAACCGTACCACACACACACCCACACTTTTCTGGAACTCTTGTGATGATAAGAGAATTATCCAGACATTAGTAGGGGATGAGTATGGCTAATTAGCACTTTAGGTCCCTCAAGTCCCCTTTCTTCCATTTTAGCCACAATATACTTTATACCACTTTTTAGCACTTGGCAACTTAAGCCCCTTAAGTACATTTTCCTTATAAATGTGGCACGTCATATTTTCTATAACCATTTACATAACATTTAATACTTGTAGTTTGACTATCGGGGTTGACTAACCAATCTCGTAAGCCCTTTTAACTTATAAAAGTCATGGTCAACCATTCAAATGGCATTCTTGTAATAAATTGATTAGGCCCAGTTTCAGGGTGTTACAAGCAGATAGCTCGTAGGTCCCATCCCATGTGCTTCAACCATTCACATACGCCAGCTACTCTTTATCATATTCACGTTAAAAATATTGGAGACCAGTATACCTTAACATTGATATCTCCATATGCACGTGATCACTTGCACTTAATGGGGACCACTTGCACATTAAAAGCAATATACATATAAAAAATAATACCGATCAGTATTAAATTCAACCCACGTGTGTGCCCCATATATTGACCAATCAGAAAAATATTCCAAGGTACGAACATTACATAGAAAACCGACATATTTGCAGTGACATTTAATTCCATCGACCAATTAAATTAACATTTATACGTGATACCAGAATTAACAAGTATAGGGCGTAGTACCAGAATTAACGAATCTGCTGTCCAACCAAATCATATTCAGCCCACGTGTACCAACCAGCAAGCCACACGATTTGATGTCACCGACCATCTTCTTCAAATCAACAATTCAACACCATAAAACCTTGAATAAACCCTAGATATCAAGAGCCACGCCACTCTGATGCGACTTGTTGGATCGATGTACTCTAACCAAACTAACTTATATAGCTTGTAAGGGCTTAGTAACCTCAGATAAATCCTAAGTCACTAACAATGAAACACTGAATAAAATCTATTAAGTATGCGGAATTTACTTCAATAAAGCTAAGAAGAATTATATTTAACTTTAACGATTATATTAAAACTCTGAATCTTCTTGATACACAGATTCACTAACAATTCCTAACAGCTCTAATATCGAACTTAATAAACTCTAAAACTCACTAATAATGCACGTACGTTTAATGCCAATCTAGGGGTCCTTTTATAGGCTTAATGATAACCCTAGTCGGTTTACAATTACAAACCTTGTACGTCAAGTAATACTAAACTAAACTTAGACCATTCTATAATTACATAATAATCCTTAACGATTTTGCATAACAGTCCTTTAACCCTAATAATCATATGCATAATCATTTTGCAGTACTTTGATGATCGAGCAGTACTTTGACTTTCTTCTTTAGCAGTACTTTGACTTCAGTACTTTGACTCTTCAACACTTTGACTTTATATATCCCAACAATAATCCCATCATAAACCCTAATAATCATATGCATAGCCCTTGAATCATAAACCATGAATTTATCACATAATCATGTAAAACAATTACTAATCATAACCTCATAGCTCATAATCATAAATTAACACATCATTCACCACTTACCTTGAATTAGGGAAGAACACATAAGACCTTGATGCTCCTTAATCCTTGATAAGCTTATCTTTAATTCTTGATTAGGCCTTGTTTAGAATTGATGGAACTTACCATGAACTTAGAATTCTTCATCTTGAAGAAATATGATCCTGCTCTTTTTTTTTTTTTTTGTGTATAACGTGGTATGGAGGGAGTATATATCTTCCTAAACCGACTTTTAGTAATTACAAAATAAATCTCGAACTCTTTTTTTTTTATAGTTAGGATATTTGTCACATTTAGCCCTCGTAGTAAAATCGTGTTACAATCTGAATCAAAACTATATATATCATATTAGTTGCTAAGTCCCGACTACTTATATTATTAATTCCGCCAATAGTGGGACTTTTCTATTTATTCCTCTACTTTACTTGGCGTGACCAGTAGGATTTTAGATAAATCCGCTATTATTTTCTATAAATATCGGGATGTTACAACTCTCCCCGCTTGGACTGTTCGTGTCCTCACGAACTACTGTTGTTGTAACTAAATTGTCCCCTAAATTACTTAGGATCATTTGTAGGTACTCACCCATTTGGGTATGTATCATGTCAGTATTCTAACAATAAAACTGATAATCCACTAATAAGGATCAAACTAGGATTCACTTCCACTATATATGTATCAAATTTATCAACAGGTTTATAGATGGTACCTGTTATCCATGATGAAATCCTATCTCAACTATGAGATTTCTTGATTATCCTCTGAAAATAACTCGATAGATTCATAATCATCTATATTCTTGATGTTCATCTCGACTATTTTCTGAAAGTATCTCAAAATTTCATAAGCTGGCGTTAAAAGAAAGGATTTATTTACCTGAATTCGCATAATTTTCGCTAAAATGTCACATCATGAAACTCTGTTTCATAACTCTTAAATGGAATATCTCTTATTGAATGATCCGTATCTGTTCAGACACGTTTTCATTTTAATTCTTTTGCTACTTTTTCTTTAAACTGCTCAAATCCAGAAATGCTGAAATCTATATTTCATATCTATTATGTCATATTCTGTAGCATTTCTAAATCACAAATTTTTTTTTCTGAGTGGTGAATCTAAACATGCTGGAGTATGTAAATTATGCCTTCTATAATTACTATGTCTGAAGATGCTACTACACATGAAATAATGCAATATTCACGATGCATTTAACACATACCTATTCTAGTGAGCTCTCCAAGATATTTCATGATCTCGATAAGTTCATGCCATATCATGTGAATATTATTACGTTGATCAGGCGTCATAATAATCACACCATATAATCATGAACTCATCGCTATCACAATCTACCCCAAGTCACTGAAGCAAAACATATCATCTACTGCATATAATCTGATGTGAATACTGACAATATACTGCTATATTGATAATGCATACTAATTCTATATGCTTATTATATCGCGAGTATCTGATTCACGATCTGCAACTTTATCTGATATCTGAAAATGCATTATGCACTACACTACTATATCTGTAAATTCGTATAACCTTATATATACTACTAATTCTGTAAACTGTATACATTGATAAAACTAGCGGAAGCGTATTTTCTACATCATACGAGCATATTCTAAACGTCCCGTTAAAATACTAAACTTTACAAAAATACATAACGATGACTCTTTAAACTTGGTAAAGAAGCTGGTTCTTGATTTAGGGGCATTCCAAACTGATAACAAATGTTCGAAATGAGAAGCTCGTTACCTAACCAGTGAGCTACACCATTTTAACCCATTACGCCCCATTTAGCATGTACATGGTCTCATCTTGCATACCTACAAAAATATAAACTGAAAACGGTAAGTCTATAAGACTTAGTGAGATAACCGAACTATATTAAATCATAAACTGAACATAAGCATGATGCTGAATAAGTACATATAGTACTATTCTGACTACATGAATCATAATATTAATTAACTAGAATAGCACTACACTGACTGATTAAATACATGATACACCATGTTACTGACCGAGTACATAAGTATACTGAGTGCATAGTTGACTGCATAACTAAGCACATACTAGTGCATAACTAACTGAGTACATAAGCACATAGTGAGTGCGTAAAGCAAATATGTGCATAAGCACATATTGAGTACTTTTAGTACTATATTGGCTGAGTGCATAAGCACATACTGACTAAGTACTTATAGTACTATACTAACTGAATACATAACTGACGAGCCATATAAGCATGTTAATCATCCATATAGGATGTCTGAGTTCCAATTTTGGAGCATTCACTATTCTAAGGCTCGATTCTCCACTAAGGATGTTGGAATCACTCCTAAACTATATTTCAAGTGTTTATAATTAATATGCAATAGGTTGCTTAATTAGGCTTTTATGTTAGTACTTAAGGCAAGGCTTATGTAGAAAGCCCATATGCCTTGGCCCAAGCCCATAAGAAAGGAAGGGAGTTAATAGTGTTGCCCTAGCTCCTTCCCCTATAAATAATCTTGTAAACCTTCACTTGAAGGTTGGTTGTTCATTTTATCACATTTCCTACACTTAACCTTTCTATACTATTTCGTGTGTGTGTTATTGTGTTCAATCGATCACTCCTTCATCTATATTTATTATATTGATGCTTGTGTTACAAACATGGTGACCTAACAGTGGTATCAATCGCCAAATAGTTGGGTGAACGATTTGTTTTTGAAGTTTTTTCTTCCTACGCGTATGTTTCGGTATACTAACCCTCAAACGCTTCAAAACTTTGATTTTTACACTTTAAAATTTAAGATTCTTGTACTTTAAAGGTTATTTGGTGTTAAAGTTGAAGTTTTTGGCAAAAAGTTTGAAACTTTATGTGTTTTTCATTGTTTTTGAGCTTGGTTTCATACGAGTAGTTATGTCTACGCGTAAGGTGCATAAGGGTTTTAGATCATCAAGTTTCACACTTTTGTGTTATTTTGGTGATATTGAAGCTTTTTCATCACAAAAATCGGTTTAGAAACATTGGTGTGCTTAAAATCGATTTTAGCAAAGTTGGCTATTCCTACGCGTATCTAAACCCTAGTTTTACGCGTAAGTGCTCAAAGTCTACGCATAAGGTTTTTTCTTGGTTTGATCTTCAGAGATACTAGTTTACTTAGTGTTTTCAGAGATGTGATTAAAGTCTAGACTTGAGGTTGTTCGGATTTTTCTGGCATTTGCGGTGCACATGAACATAATGGTCTTTCAGATGGACGTCAAAACTGCTTTTCTCAATGGAAAACTGAAAGAAACGATCTATGTTAGCCAGCCAGAAGGATTCATTGATCCAGAGTTCCCTAATCAAGTCTACAAACTAAACAAGGCTCTCTACGGTCTCAAACAAGCCCCTCGGGCGTGGTATGATAAGTTGTCATCCTTTCTTATCGCTAATAATTTCGTCAAAGGATCGGTTTACCCTACACTATTCATACAATATCACGGGGCACACATTTTAATCGTTCAAATTTATGTGGATGACATCATTTTTGGGTCAACACATCTAAAGTACTCAAATGCTTTTTCAAAACTTATGCAAAAACATTTTGAAATGTCCATGATGGGTGAACTTACGTTCTTTCTAGGAATGCAAGTTCATCAATCACCCCGTGGTATTTTCTTGAGTCAGTCCAAATATGCTCTTGAAATTTTAAACAAACATGGAATGCAAACCCGTGATACCTATGCCACACCAATGGCACATACCAAGAAACTGGATGCTGATTTGCATGGGAAATTGGTTGACCCCACCAAATACCGAAGTATTATTGGGTCTCTCATGTATCTAACGACCAATGGGCGACATTGTATTTGCTATATATCTTTGCTCCGTTATCGATCGAGACCAATGAAACTCACCTCTCGAGGCTAAAAGAATCCTCCGATACATCAAGGGAACCATTAACTTGGGAATATGGTATCCGAAGGATTCGGTTTTGAACTAATAGCTTTTGAGACGATCACGCAGTTGCTTAGATTCTCGGAACAATACTTGGTGCTTTACAATTTCTTGGTGATAAAGCGGTGTCATGGCAATCAAGAAGCAGGATTGTACATCGCCGTCCTCAACGAAGTGAATATGTAGCCATGTCGTGTTGTGCTCAAGTCATTTGGATGAGAACACAACTCAAAGACTATGGTTACGTATTTGACAGAATCCCAATGTACTGCGACAATCGAAGTACTATTGCGATCTTGTGCAACTCTATTCAACATTCGAAATCAAAGCACATCGATCTTCGATATCATTTCATCAAGGAGCATGTGGAAAAGGGTACCGTTAAATTATACTTTGTGGGTACTGAATACCAACTGGAAGATCTTTTAACCAAAGCCTTAGCTCCTGCTAGGTTTACTGAGTTGGTCCACTGGATTGGTATGCGGTGTTTGACTCCAGAGGAACTAGACGAACTTTTAAAACCATCTTAAAACCAGTCAAACACCAAAATCTCTTTTGTAAATATTTTTCAATAACAAAACACAGAAATATAAAATATGATAAAACCTAAAAATATTCTTCTATCTCATTTCTTTCAAACATGGCAAGTACAAATCTTCAGTCAACACTTTGTTCTATCAAAATTTTCACATTTTTTCTCGAACAAGTGTTGAGGGGGAGAAAGTAAATATTTTATGCTTCATAAAACCTTGTACTTACATGTTATATCTCTGGTTCATTGACTCTCCCCGGACTCAAATTTATAAAATTTCATTATTTCTTAAGTCAAGGGGGAGTGTCGTCAAGTTTCTTTCCAAATATCATTCTTTGCGTAACCAAAATGGAAGTTATGGGCTAAGAATGAAAATGGTTGAGGTGGAGGGACAATTTTTGTCAAAAGCTTAAACTTATATTAACATAACCACCTCAACTACTTTACTCATTCATTTACTACTATCATTTATTACCCAACAACCATTATCCACGCATAAGAATCAATCTTCAAAACCGTGCTTTAATCTTCATCTTTGTAAGTGGTTTAATGATTGTTATGTATTTCTAAACATTGGTTTTGATTTTCAAACGAATCCAACGGTTAGATTTTGTGTTTGAGATGATCTTGTGTTCTACGCGTATGTGTATGAACACAACATCATCATTTGAATGTTTATGATGGTAAACTTGGTGTCAAAACGTTTAAAAACAAGTGTTATAATCATTTTCAACATCAAAATCCACCCAGAAAACGTTTTCAATCATTATTCAAGTTTTAGGGTTTATGCGTGGATATGGGCGTTTTCATTTGGGAGTGTTTCTGGACAATTAGATGGTTGTGTTATGGTTGTTACATGTTTAATTGACCAAAACCATGCTTGAAACATACCCAGAAACAAGTAATCTTAAGTAATTGTGAATTAGGGTTTATACTCGTAGGAATTGGGTATTATTGATTCATAAGGGTTTTGATGTTAAAACTTGTGTAAAACAACTCATTAGGCCTCTAAGATATCACATAAATCATTTGGTGTAAATCATATGGCTAAATCACTTATTCGTAGAATTTGAAACTTAGGGTTTAGTTCTACGCGTAAGGAAAACCTACGCGTAACTGTGGATCATTTTGATTTCATATAAGACTGAAAGGGATTGAATAAATATGTTAATGATGATGTTATAACAAATTTGTTTCAGGTTTTTCGCGTGCAAAATTCATAATCAAGGTTAACTGTGCTCCTACGCATAAGGATCACTTTACGTGTAGAATGTTATGCGTAAGAGAAATCTTACGCATAACCTTTACGTGTAAGGTTCTACAAAGGGGACTACGCGTATCCTATGAATGATATGCGTAAACATTGAGTCTTACGCATAAGGTTCACTCTTATGTGTAAACCTTACGCGTAAACTCCCACATACGCTTACGCGTAAGCTCTATGCCTAAGACTATCTTTTTCTACGCGTAATATTTCTTACGCATAAGCTTATGCTTACGCGTATGACCACAACTGTTTACGCATAAGCTTGGAACTTTACGCCTAAGCCTTATCTTAACCATTATTATGAATTGTTACGCGTACAAACTTGTAAATAAATAACTCATAACGTCACGAAACCAAAACGTCACTAATATGTTTAAATGTTTATAATGTTGTGTGAATAAGTTCAAATTTGGAATTCAAAAATTCAAAATTAATCAACTCACAAAACTTATCACGACTACTTTGGACTATTGGACAAACAAGTGACATTGGACTCGTAACAGTCATTAACATATCATATTCAATAATTAGACAATAAAATCAACTTTTGACTAACGAAATGTCTTTCGATATGTTGGTTCTTTTGGCTAAATATCTTTCAGATCACGATATGGACGTCCAAATGGAAAACGTTGATGCACCAAATGTTCTCTCAATGGAAGACATCTTCCCCAACGGTTACACAATGAAGATTGGGAAGAACAATATTAGAGTCGATTTTGATAACTTCACATGTTCTGAGTCTTCTTGTCAAGTTGCTGTGGATATTCTGAAGACTCATCCTTACAAGAACATGCTCACAAATTCTGCAACTGTGCCAGTGATTTATGTTCACCAATTCTGGCATACCATGCAGAAGGTCAAAGGTCAAGAGGCTGTAACAATGACACTCAACGACAAACAAGTCACCATTACTCCAGCAGACTTAAGGGCTATTCTTCTTCTTCCAAACGTCTAGCCTGCTGATTATGTTGCTTCTCCGTCGGAAGAAGTCACTCTCCAGTTCATGGTCGACATCGGCTATGATGAAGCTGCTGGGATCATCACAAAACACTCATCAGTTGATCTTAAGAACATTCCCCAGCCATGGAGAACCCTCTACATCATGATTGCCAACCGTTTGGGACGTGATGATGGTTTTGAGCATCCGAAGCTCATGGAACTACAAATCTTTTGGGGCATGGTCAACATGAAACACATCGAATTTGCAGCTCTGATATGGGACGACATGATGTCTTATCTTAAAAAGCCTGACACCAAGATCCCTTATATCATATACACAAAAATGTTGATCCAAAGGATTCTAGGGAATAATCCAGATATTCCCTTAAGACTTGATGACCCCAACCATCACTCCGTGTTGCTTGAGCCCACACTCAATGTTGTCAGATTTAAGGACTCAACAACGAAGAAACAAGGTGCGGTATTACCCGATTGCCTACATACTGATGTTATCAAGGGACTTCAATCGTACAAACGGTATCTGGTAGCAGTGGCATTAGGCAAAGTGGGGTTCGTTGATGAAAATTCTTCTGGTACACCTGGTAGGAAGACCAGGAGAGGCAGTGCTGGAAGTGTTGCAAGAACTGAGAGTACCCGAAAGTATCCAAAGAGGACTCATACCCTCAAAAGGAAAGTTCCATCGAAGGTTGATATCTCTATTCCTAAACCAGAACCCAAACTGATGGACGAGGACTCAGAGGACATTGAATCAGATGAAAAGGTTACCTACTCAGAATCTGTAACAGATGATACACTAACAGTTGCAAAACCTCTCAGTCCCAAGTCTGATAAAGGGAAAACTCCGGTGCAAGAGCAGGAAGAAGAGAGCTCCGATGAAGAGCCACATGATGAAGACAAAGACTACAGAAAGAAGTTGAAGAATCTCAGACTTCAACATGTTGCTAAAGAATTCAACCTACAACAAACTCGTGGCCCTGGAGGGTCAAGTGGTGGTGCTCTAACCATACCAGTTTCCGATGCGGTTAATCAACCCAATAAGGAAACTGGTACCACCACCCACGAATCACAACAAAAGCAACTAGAGGATAAGATCATCTTTGACTTTGAGGAACCTAAAAAGAAGAAGGAGAAGACTGAGAAAATTACTGATGAAGATGCTGAGGCTGCAGCTAAAAAAAAGAAGAAAATGAAGCTCAAGCTCAAGCAGATGAAGAGGCAAGGATCAAGGCGGAAGAAAAGGCTAAAGCTGAAATGGAAGCCGATGATTATCTTCTAGATAGTCCCGAACGTAGCAAGGAACAAACTTCTGAGCCACCAAAGGACCCTGAGTCTCCTCATGAATCATCATCGTCAGACTCATCTTCTCACTCTTCTCCACCACCATCCAAAGCCACCACCAGATCCAGATCCAAATCGGTAAAGAAACCTACCGATACTTGGTCATCACGTGCTAAAACAAAGATTGTCAAAGCTATCAGACAAGCAAGGAAGCGCAACGTTGTTAACAAGAAACTGAATCAGTTTGCAGACAGAGTCAATAAAATTCAAGACGTGGTGAACGAGTTTTCTGATGAAAGGGAACAGATCCAACAATTTCTGAATAGAGATATCCAAGGGGAAATGCAGAAGACGATCAGAGAATACACTCACAAGTTTCTCATCGACACTGTCCCTGGAGTGACAAGAGAGATGTTCACCAGACAACTCTATCCAAATCTCATGCAATTGGTCAAGCAAACAATGCAATCTACTCCAGTAGCAATGCAATCAATCCAATTGAGCCTAAGGTTGTCTCTGATGCAGAGTTGATCTTCAAGCTTGTACTACAAATGTCTAAACAATCTGCAACGTTTACTTCTGATGAAGCTAAACTTTTTGAGGCATTGCTGAAATTTCAACTCAAAACTTCATGCAAAGCGGCAGCTGAAAAGGCTAAGCGTCCAAGAGACGATGATGATGCGGATAAGGATTCTAAGGCAAAACGAAAGAAGAAAAATGACGATTCATCCTCTATGCCTCCACCACCCCCAAGGACCTCCACCCAAAGAAGTTCTCCACAACGGTCTCCTGCTACTGATAAACCTCAAGACTCTGAGTCACCACCACAAACAGAGAAAACCGGTGATCACTTTGAATACACTGGTGGTGACGATGAAGAAATTCCTGAGCCCCAACAACAACCTACATCTTCCACATCAACAAAGAAACCAGCATCATCACTAAAGCCTAAGAAGAAGAAAAAGATCGAAGTAGTGTCATGGCTAGATGAAGATGACATTGAAGAGTATGACTGGTTCTCTAAACTTTTTGATGCTACACCTCAGTTACCGGAAGGTCAAGAAATGGTAGATGGTCGCACAATGGAGCATGTGAAGCTTATACATGAAAAGTTCAAAGTGAAGAAAATGACCAAAGCAGAGTTGAGGCGAATCAAGAATGAAGCATTCCAACTACTTAAAGACAGCTCAGACAGTGCAATCGAAGTCGAATATCATCTCGACAACATTGCACGAGCCATGTCTAACAACATTGATTGGCTCAATCCTGAATCAAACATTGACTTCACCAGACAAGATAAAGCTCCATACTACACTGACTGGACGAAACCTCTACCTACCATTGGTCGACCGGATCAACCCAAGATTCCCTATCGTTACTTCATCAACAATGACTTGGAATTCCTTCTACACGGTAGCTATGTTTCCATGAAATATGCTACATCACTCACACTCCCTTTCCTGGCAGCAATATACTCTAACAGCATAGCCATCGAGGAAGAAGCCACACACATGTTTGTTGACAAAGTGGAAAAGTACGACCTTGATGCACTGTATGGGATTCATCATTGGCCAGAAAGACGAAGAATCTACTACAGGAGCTGCCAGGTGCTAAAATCAAAAAAGGAAGTGTTCAGTGAACAACGGATCGTTGCAATTATTCATGTTACTCTGAAGTCTAAATGGGACTACACATTCCTAAATAAAATAGTGGTCAAACGTCAAGACGAAGAGGAACATGACTTTTCTGAAGCGGATTTCCCGAGATTGTCGCTCAATGACATTGAAGACATGTATCTGGCCAAGGTACAAGGAAGAATGCGACACTTCTCAACGAACATCCAACGCGAGTACATCAAGTCCTTGCTAATCTTCATCAGAAGCATCGTGATCCAAGAACGTGTAGAAGATATTCAACTTGCCGTGGAATCATACCAAAAGTGTGTTAATCTCACAAAACCACAGCTAGACCTTCCCGACATAAACCAACTTGCTCAGTACACCCTCATCAAGAAACTATTTGGGGTAGTCTACCGTAGTGAACTACACCACAATTGCTTCATGGCGTGCAAAGAGCTTCATAAGTTTGGGGATCACACATTAAAGAAGGTTCGGGACGGGTTAGCATATAGGTTAAAGGAGATACATGACGGCATAGGGTCACCGAAGAGATGAAATTCGAGGGATAAGAGTTGTGTAAAGAAGATCATTACGAGGATTGATGAAAGTTTGTTCAGACAGGATCAGATAAGAACGTTGGAGATTTTTGTAGGTGGTCGTCCAAGCATATCTCTCACAGTTACCAACGCCCGTAACGCATTCACGAGTTATTCTTTGGAATACCGAGACTCCGGTACCCCTTGATTTGTTTCTCCTTATCATTATTTGGATGTGTGATTTATATCGACCATGGCTTGTGCACATATAATGCTGTACAACCCGCACTTGTCATGAAAGGACCACGTGGTACGCTTGATTGCCACAATCCTATAAAAGGAGCGAAAGCTTCTTACTTTTGAGTAAAACTAATCAAAACTTTCACTTTTCAAAGTTTTGCTCAAAAGAACAAGTACTCCCCCTTATGATTTTCAAAACCTCAAAAGTTAATATCACTTGTTGAGGGGGAGTATTTGATTAAACCTTTGTTCACAAAACGTTCTTCGTAGAATTCTTCCCACAAAACTCAAAATGGACATAAACGATATCAAAATTTCATCAAAAATAACATTTATATGCCATTTTTGAGGGGGAGAAAAACAAATTATGTGATAAGAAATATGTTGTGAATTGCTATTGAATCTTCGTGATAAAGACTTAACCAATGAATTGACAAGCTCTTAAATGTTAGTAACTCGAAAAAACTTGTCCGGGACGGGTAATGTAACACCCTCAGTTTTGAATAGCAGCGGAAGCTAATCGAGGATATTACTTATTAACACAAAGTACACATTACGTAAAACGACTCTAAATGAGACGTTTAAAATACATTATCATTCGAATTTATTCATAATATCGAGTAGAGGTCCCATAATGTACATAATAAGTTTAAAAGTTTTTCGAATGATAATATGCAAAGTCTTCAAGATGCCTATTAGTGTGCCTTCATTTGCATGCCGATATATCTTACTGGACCGAGATAAAACATCTTTGAAAGGTCAACACAATGGTTGAGTGAATTCATAGGTTTGAAAACAAGTGGACAATAGTTTATAATATAATTGCAATGTGTACAATTATCTTCTTGAAAATTATTATTGCTCTAAGGTCATGGAACTCACGATCGATCATTGTACATATATCAAGGCGATATATATAGATAAGTAACATGCCCCGAGTAGGTATTAGCCATATACCTAGGTAAATTCAAATAAAGTGCGTTCGTTACCGATCCGGCTAACACAAACGGGATTCGTCAATCCCGATAGGCCTATCCACTATATTTGCGCTCACTCCCAGTGATTAGTGGTCCATGATGTAGGGACTTTGGCATAAACAACTTAGTGGTTTGCAATAATACAATCAAGGCATTTAGTTTGCAAGTAATTGTCCATAATAAAGCAGTTTAGCATGTATCTCCCCAAAAGAGTTTATAAAGCAGTTAAACAAAAGTTGGGGCTATGAACTCACCGTAGTTATCGTGAGTAGCTTATATCAAATATGTTGTTGTCGAGACAACGATCTTTAGTGATGACCTACGAAAGTATAATATTATGTTTTAGTATAGTTTTCAATATAAGTGTACAAGTATATGTAATTTGTTGGCTTATGATGTTGTACAAGGATATTAAACTAAGGTATCGCTAGTGTTTGCTTGACGATAGCCTTTTATAAATGACCTCGTATCACCGCTCGGGCTATCAAAATCAAGAGGTCATGTAGTAATCGCACGAGGAGCCAGGACACTTTAAATCGTAAATCCACAACTCGTCGATACGATACCGAAGAGGCCTCTTTATGATAATGAAATTCTCTACCATTGTAGTACTTATCATTTATAGGTAAGTATTTGACGAAACAAATGTTGTACAAAACATATGTCGTCTTTCGTCAAAACTATTTGAATGGCGACGTGATAGTATAAATTGTGTCGTGAAGCATTACATGTGCAAGTGTTGATCACTTAATGAGTTTTGTGATTTCGTGTTATATTATCATGTTATGGAATATAAAGGTTTCAAAAGAAATTTTATACTAGTATGTTCATGGTTTTAATAAGTTAAAATTTGTAAAAGAATATTTATATAGTTGATATATATTTCATATAGCCATTTTATCAAAATCTAGTAAAACTTAATCTAATGGCCAAATTTTTGAAACAATTTTTGGTTAACATACTCAAACTAGTCATGTAGCTAAGTTATAATTTAACAACTTTGGAATAACAATTATGATTATATCTAGTGGTTATATTCAAGTTACAATAGTTTGAGACATTAGTATTGGTTTAACCATGGCTTTGTTTTGGTTTTAAAGAATCAAAATTACAAGTTAGTTTCCTTAACCATGGCTGTTTTTCATTCACAACAGATCCGTATAGTTTTTGCCGTTTTTTAGACTTTTCGTTCACTTTCAGCTTACGTGCTCCTGAGTTTTTGAAGAAAATTTCATTCCGAGCAACTTTCGTGTTTTACACTTTCGCTGAATCGGACCAGAAAAGGGTCTAATTCGCGTTTTAAAATCGTTTCAGAAGCCTTTTTGACATAATAACAAATTCCATCTAGTCATCTTCTTTTACTCATAACTTTTAATCTATAAGTCCATTTCAAGTGATTCAAAAACTCAAATTCAAGTTTTTACTTCCTCTAACAACTTCTTAAATTTAACCTAGTCCAAGATTCATGATTTTTATGTTAAAACTCATAGTAATTCACTAGTTCTTACTAGTGGTCTTAATGAGTTTCTACACATGTTTTTACCCATCAACTTCATGTACAACATCATACAAGCCATATTACATGTACTACTTATATAAAATTACATCAAATAATCATAAATATCATTACAACCATATTGAATAACAAGAAATTTAAACAACTTCTTACAAGACTTATGTTGGATGGTCTCAAGAATAATCAAGTCTAAACCCCTTTCAAGTCTTCAACCCTTCTTCAACCTCTTAACCAAAGCTTTACCAACCTTCTTACCCTTGCTATAAACCCCTTTTAATTCAGCCCCTAACTTCCTTGTTTAGCTCTTGTTTCACCCTCGATATTAACAAAACAACCCTAGGATCATGTAGGTACCAACTTAAGCTCCATCTTCTTAGTAAATTTTGTAGTATGAATCAAAGTAAAAATGAGTTATTGTGTGTTTGAAGTGGATGCAAAGAGAGAGGAGGACAAGAGATATTTGAGTTTTGCATGTGAAATGGTTAAATGTGAAGTGACTTGGGTATAAGTGGGGACAAACTTAATGAGTAAGTTGCATATTCTATGGGATCGAGGCCATGTGGCCTTGTTGTGGCTAATCAAACGCCACCTCTCATGAAGAGGTGGTAGTTTGTGGTTTATCTTGTGATAAACATTAGTTTTACAAAGTGTAGGTTGGTCCCGGTAATTACTAATGTTAAGCCCTTAATTCACGAAACTTAAAACCGGGTGACGTAAAAATGTAATACTTCCAAAATTGTTAAAACTTATCAACATACTCCAACTAGGTGTATTAAAAGTATAGTGAGTCTAATATAGTGTTTCTATGTTGTTAAAACCTATTAACGTAGGTTCGGCACGCCAGACATTTAAAGGTAAAATGTGTACCTAAAATTTGGCAAATGGTACTAAGTCATATAAATTATGACTAGTAGTGAAACTAAAGTATTTTTGTACACGAGACTTATTCCTAGTCTTGTGTCGGTTGTGAGGATCATTTACACTTATTTAATTTTTGAGATTACTTATATAAATAATTAAAAGAAATTTATATAACATTAAATAGTAAAATATAGACCTGAAATATGCGAGGTGCTACAGGTAATAATTTCAAGCTAGTTCGCTAGTAATGTAAACGTGTCTCGCAAAGGACTTGTCCTAGTAGAATGTACCATTCGAGAAACTCTTGGTAGACATGAACTTTCACGGGTCAAACCTCCTCACCAAGGAGTGTTTACAACTTCAAGTCGACCTAGTCGGTGATGTAACCGTGTCTCATGGGAATTGTCTATCTTGAGTTAATCAATTCAAAGTGCATGCTCTTTCTCTCACCGTGATTACGTCAAAATATCAAGCACGTGTGGAGGGGGAGTATTTATGCAAAATATAAAACTCTTTTAGTGGTACAAAATGTTTTTTTAATCATAACCACTTTGAGAGACTTTTCATGAAAATGGTTTTATGGAAACATAGGTTAGTCATGGAGGTATAAGGTGACTAAGGTTAGGAATAACCGTCCTATGATCCGCCAAAGCCGGAGGGATCTACCCAAGGACACCACCAATAGTTAGAATTTAGAAGCCCTTAGGTATAATTATAAAAAGGAGAAAATGAGAATCGGAGAAAGAAGGAGTTGATGAATTAAAAAGAAAAGTAAAGAAAATGGTGAAAAGAAATAGCCCTCCAAATTATTCAACTTAGGGCAGACACCGGGTTCAATTCATATGCTACTGGTTGTCACTTGATGACACCGGTATTGAAGATCAAAGTCGTCATGGACCTAGTGACGTATGCACTAAACCTTCTTAGCCACTCAAGTTTCTCCCAACAGAAGCTTCTTTCATTCTCACAGGGAACCCTACGTAAACTATCGGCTTTCTCTTAGAGATTGCTGGTATTGAAGAATGAGACCCTCTCCCTAGTCTCCGTTCAGGAAAACCAAAGCGCACAATTGAGTCTAGAGCCACGAGATTCATCAAAAGATCTCTTAGGTACACTTGACAATTCATCGCTTGTCGTTCAACAATAAGAACACAAGTGATACATTATCGAGTCCTACACTGATCTTAGCAATCTGTCGAGAACATTTATGAGGGGTTCACAACCGTGATCCTCGGTGATTGAATGGAAACTCCGCCGTGGTCAACATCAAACGACCCGACAACAGTCACCGGTAACTCCTTGTGGGTTACGCTTAGTGTGTCTCAAACGGTCTATATTCGTGGGTGATGCCTGGTGTACCTCAATGACTCACATGAAGCGTAGGTGTACTTGTGCATCATGTTATCTCACTGTGGGAATCCAGTTCAGAACGACCTTTGTGAGAATTAGAGACGTGTTTTCACACTATGCGACAACACACTCGAAATTCAAACTTGTGTTACCGGATTATTTCTAACCCATGTTTTATGTTTTCTTCTTATGGATGCTCGCGAGTGGAAACGATTGTGCAGATTCTTCACTTGCTCATACCAACAACATCACTAAAGAAGTTCTCTCAAATATCAAAGGCAACACAAAGTCACAATGATTCTTCATCAAATCAAAGAATCTACAAAGTTATAAAGACTCGAGAACTTCTTCACATCTGGAATTCACTGTCATATGAGCGTGTGAGCATGTTGGAGAAAGACGAGGAGACACTGGAGCAACGAAGCAGACCTGATGCAGATAACAACAACATACTATCACTATCACCACAAAGAACAAAAGAAAAACAAAGACATCAAAGCTGAATACTTCAAATGAAACAAGATCCCTACACCTGGGAGATTGTTCGAATCAAGACAATTCTTCTCACAAGAAAGAAGAATGTCAGAAGACGTCAAAGCAACTATTACATCAGCACCTACAACGTTTTATCACATTTCCTACACTTAACCTTTCTATACTATTTCGTGTGTGTGTTATTGTGTTCAACCGATCACTCCTTCATTTATACTTCTTATATTGATGCTTGTGTTACAAACATGGTGACCTAATAGAGGAGGTCTAAGTTCCAACTTTGTCTAGAACACACGTGTGATCACATAACTGACTACATACTAATAGTACTGAATACATTGAGTAATGCATAAAGTACCATTCTAACTGATTAAGTGCATAAAGCACTTGGCGCGCCTTAAAAAATGCATAAGTGATGCAGGTTTTACTGACCAGGTCTTAAATTTATAGTGTCTCGTTATACCTATGGTCTACCCTAGTGCACTAACGGGCAGTGTACCCGATTGCGTGTAGTGTAGTAATCGGTAAAGCCGAGGTCGTCCCAAGAGCTATGTGTGTTGGATTATTACTAAGTCTAGTGTCACAGATTTAATAAAGGTTTCAATAGGATTTAATTAATTAAACTACTAATGCGTAATAAAATAAAGCGTATAAATGGATAAAGGAAATCAATAGAGAAGAGTGGTGCTAACCTAGTTAATCCTCCTAGCTAGTTATGTCTACGCTCACTTACTTCCAATTACTTGTGGGGTCAAATTCGAGAGGACAACATTTGGTCAATTCGCCCTAACCTATCAAAGAAAGATGCCACCACAGGAGAAATCAAAGCACCATCATAAGTCCCGTTGTTCCCGGTCCCCAAGCCAAGTCATTAAGTACCGCTACATGCTAGGTTCATAATAGTGAGTGCCCGACCGTTAGGAACTTAGACACTACACCCCCAATTCTTAAGTTCATCCAAACGATAGGTGATCGGTTGGTCAAATCGCACAAGTAGAAAGGGTCGTCATTGGTCATATCTTACCCTTCCCGTCTCATCCGCTCACCTAGGGTCGGGTTGGTCATATCTCCTAGGCAATTGGCCTCACCGTAATTCAAAACTACCGAACCAAGGATGGCTACCAATGAACTATGCATGCATACACTTAGAAATAATTGTACGGAAGTAAAGGTAAACGCAAACAAAACAATTATGAATCATAACTAGGCTAGCACCAAAAGGTGCTTAGCCGCTCATATTAATCATGCAAATCAATTCAATATTCAAAGGTACGAAATACATGAATTGAAAGTAAAAGAAATATAAACGCTAATGTTTATCGTAATGGAGTGATTTCTCCTGGAAACAACTCCGTATGCTCCCCTAGACCGCCTTGAGCTTTTTCCCACATTCTTAGAGTGTTGTGTGTGGAATGGGATGATTAGAAATGCCGAATTTGGGGTATTTATAGGCGGATATGGGTTACGTGTAACCAATATAGGAGTTACGCCGTAACCTTCTATTTCTTCGTAAAATGCACTAGATTCGCTAGTTACGGCGTAACCTTATTAGTGGTTACGCCGTAGTCTTCAATAAACTCGTTACGTGGTGAGTGATGCAAGAGTTACGGTGTAAGTATCGCGTGGAACCTCATTTGACCTAATGTAGTTACGTCAGAACCTTTGGGAAGAGTTACGCCGAACCTTCTCGATAAGTTGGCATTCGAGTCACGCAATAGTTACGACGTAATGTGAGAGATGAGTTTACCAGTAACTTCTTCAAAATAGCATACCGTGATAAATCTTTAGATATGTTTCTAGTTCCGCGTCTCTTTAGCTCCAATGCTCGTAATTTACCTGAAAGTGGAAAACAATGGAAAACAAGCGTAAATCCATATAAATGATATAAATAATGAGCATTATCGGGGGAAATTGACACTTAATATTCAGGACTATTTGATGTTATCAATAAGAATATACCTCATAGAATTTGACATGTATATATATAAACGCATCGCATGCCAGAAGGGCATAAAGCATTTTTCACACATTACTAAACACATATAACATTCAAATATCCCCCCACTTGAACTCTACTTGCCCTCAAGTAGACCTTATTAGATAGATTCCTAAAAAGATATCTCCCATAACCTGGAAAATATGAGTTTACAAATCCCTTATGCTAGAATAAAACAAAGCCGAACACCTCACGAAAGGGAACAAACACTCAAATCTCTCAACTATTCTAAGTGTCAATTTCGGGTGATCACTCAATCGCATAATCATAGCATGTATTCTATCATAAGCTTGGCGGTTACACAAATCTCCACCACTAGAGTTAAGGGCTAAACAATTCTCGAAGGCAATATGGGTAGACACGACAAGGGTTAAGGGTGACTCGTCATTACTAACATGTCACGCGAAGTGGACAAAATCAATGATACATGACCAAATCCATGGCCAAGACACCAAAGATTGCTCATTGCATCACCTAGACACGCTTCATGACTAATAGGGTAGGATAAGACATGGGATATATAATTGGTGTAAAATAAAAACAAGTGTAGTCCGAATCTATAACCAAGTCATCACCACTTACCGTCCGCCCAAAGTTCAAGCTTTGAAGTCAAGAAACCGGATCATGAAATGCAAGGTAGATGTGTCATTAGAGGACGTCGTGATGGGCACACTACCTTTTCTCCAACTGCTGGCATAACTACCAACTCCAATCTTCAAATGTGACCGAGGTGGCCTCCTCGATACTAAATCAATAAAGCTCATACTACAATTGCTTATAACATCGCACTTTAAAATAGCATAATAATAATAACATATATCATAACATACATATATATATATATATATATATATATATATATATATATATATATATATATATATATATATATATATATATATATATATATATATTCGAATAACTTTTATTTTTTCAACATAACATAATATCCCCCACTTGAGATGAACAATGGGAATTGGGGTCTTCAATGATCTTCTAAATGTTGTCGATGAAAGCGTGATTTCGAACCTTTCCACTCGAACCTTGAACTTAGGCAAATGATGACTTCCCAATCACAAATAAAGACTACGGTGGTAGGCTAAGGTGTATAGGTGTATCGAAACAATATATTGGGTGAACAAAATGAAAGGAATGGCTCAGAATGGTGTATCTAGGGGTATCTTGCACTAAAGATGAGTGCAACAAAAAGGGTTTCACATAGGGGTCGAAAAGTCGAGGTGACTAATCGATAGACTCACAATGGTAGGCTGTTTGGGTGATAATCCTATAATATTGCCTTCTAAAACTGAAAAGTCCAAATACATCGAGCTAACTCAACATACCTCGTCTATGGTCTCGAAATTATGCAAAGGCCAAGTTCTAAAGTTTACAAGCTACCCAAGACACTCATAATTTGGTGGATTTGGGGTAAAATATTGGAAACGGATAAGGCTAATCTCACCATATAATATCAAGGGTTGTATGTGCTCGGCTAAGGTCTAATCTAGTTAGGTTAAGAAAAACATGTCAAAATTTTAAAAATGGCATAATTTTTCAAAATAAACTAGAAAAATGAGGGCGAAATAAAGTTCAAGAGATAATTCTACTCCCGTCCCCCAACTTGAATTGTACAAAGTCCCTTTTGTACTAGGCATTTAAATAAAGGTGAAGAGAAAGGTAGAATTAGAGCGAGAACTTCCCTGAAATTTGATCCATAAAGAAGGAAGGCCCACGAACAAGAGACGTGCCGTCGTATAAGCATCATGAACAAACTTCAATCCCTGAAATCACAATACCGACAAGCATAATTCTAAAAGAAAAATGAAAATGAAAACAAACCTAACTCACTTTCGTAGGAATCACGGTTGCATTTAGCGAATGCAACAAGCCTTTAAACCACTTGGTGTCCCAAGTGGACGAGTGAAGTCTCGTGAGGGTTTACAGGAACACACCCACAAAGTTCATTTAAAAACTAATACAAGGTTATTGTGTTTTAAAATGAAAGAATTAGCAGAGGAAAGTTACGTCGAACTCTTTTGAGGAGTTACGCCAGAATCGGCAAAACTGGAATGAGTGCAAAGCGAGTAGTTACTGGCGTAACCACCGAGATGGTATTACGCCGTAATTGGTAATGCGTCAAGAATTCTGGCCGCTAAAAGGTTGGTTACGGCGTAATCACCAAGATGAGTTACGCCGTAACTCTGTTCAGATCAAGAATCGCAGAAGAATTAGTTCCTCGTTTCTGCAAAACTAGTTAGAAAACACAAAACCCAATGTAAAAGGAAATAAAACAAAAGAAAGGGATAATTCGGGTTGTCTCCGAAAGAGCACTTTTCTTTATTTATGAGTCTTTAAGTTAGACTCAGAGTCGCGGGGCTTCTATGGGGTCCTTTGGACTTCCCCTGACTTCTTCCATGTCTTTCATTAAGTTACGCCTAACCCACCCGACATTTGTGGCAGTGCGGAGATATTCTTTGGTTTCAGTTTTCCGGATCTTGCAAAAATTTTCTTGAGGCCCCAAATGGTATCGCGTAAACTCAAATTTTTCGGCTATAATTGGTGGTGGCCTCTTAAATGGGATGCCAAGAAGCTTGCATCTTCTTTTCTCGTACACTTCATCATCTGGGTCAATGAAACCGTCTTCGCCTTGTAACTCGAGATAATCAAAATCATCGTCGTCAGAATCGGTATCTTCAAGTTGGTTGAGTATTTGCTTGCATTCTTTATTTTCTACCTTAGACGAGCCCTTGGTGTCATCTTTCGATTTTTCATTAGGAACTTCGTTGTTAGGTTGATCTTTACTCATACACCCATTCCGCATTTTTCTTTAGTTAACGCGTCAATTTTTCCGTATTTGATTCGCACCCAATCGTCGAATCCGAGATCATCCGCCAAGGCAATTCCTCCTTCGTAATCATTAGTTGAAGTCCATAGGAATTGCCTTCCCGCTCTCTCAATGCTGCTTTCCGTCACATTCATACTCAAATGGGTTGCAGGAAGCCCAAATGTCTCCGTTGCTGGTTTTAATTTGTTCACACCAATGATTTTGAACTCCTTCGTCATTGTCATCTTCAGAAGGAATATCATCGAGGGCTTAATGGTTTTCCTCGAAGAATATGTTTCTCATATTTGAGTTCCGATTTCGAACAAAGTCAATTAATTATCGCGCCCCGAATCTTATCGAATACCAATCTCGAATGATAGATTTCCAAAGTCAACGCCGTGCCTCCCGATTCATGTGGGCATATCCATACTTCTTTTTTCACATTACCTCCTCCGTTGCAATATTCACGAAAAGGATTGCACGTTGGCCAAGCGTGAGTAATCTCATCTTCCATGACGAGTAATGGTTTGCAGTAATGTTTGATAGGTGGTCCTTCCACTTCGTTAATCGAGAACTTGGCTAACCTTTCTTCGTCGTTAAGTGTAGTCCACTTGTATCTGTCATCTTTTATCCTTTGTTTATCAACACCACCATCGCAGCTTTTCCGAGGATCACACGAGGCCCATAAGCTGTAGCATTCCCCATCGTCAATTGCAATAGCTTTACACCAATGACTTCTCCTTTTAGGGTTGTCGTCCTTGGTGCCCGTGTCTTTGCTTGAATTCGGGTTTCGCCGTAACTCTGAGGTGTGATTACGGCGTAACTCACTTTCACCATCAGTATCGGACTCATCAGAGTACTTGTTGTTATCAGAGAATACAGCCTTACATATAGTAGATTTGTTCTTTTGTTCCTCGTTTCTTCTTTGTACCTCGTCGCCAAGTTTTCCAATTAAAGTTTCCAAGTTTTTAAGTGATATGTCATGGGAAGAGAGGCTCTTGTTTGTACTATCTTGGAAGTTTTTAAGCCATTCCTCTTGCTCCTTTTGCCTCTTGGTAGTGTCCACAAGGTACTTGTTAATAATTTCCTCCAGGTTAGCTCTTCTCTCATTACGTTCATAATACGGTGGGGGTCCTCCACGAAACCCATTACGATTATCCCCGTAGAAAGGCCTATTCTCTCCATATTTAGCTTCCTCGATCGTATCTTCCTTGTCAATTTTAGGACAGTTTTTAGTCAAATGTCCCCCACCACAGTTTTCGCACCCGACTTGGATGGCATGAACGGTTTCTCTGACCTTCAGCATATCCCGACTAAGATTTTCAATTTTACTGGCGATGGCTGCAATTCTGTCAAAACTTACGCTTTGGTTTCTTTTACTTCCTCCGTCGTGCCATTTTTGAGAGTGATCAGCCATTTTTTGAATAGCTTCAATTGCAAGAGTAGGAGTCATGTTCGGGATAGGTCCTCGATAGTCCAACATTTGCCTTGTAGTTACGTTAATTCCTTTGTAGAAAATATTGACCTTCTGCTGGTTGTTCAGATCATGTGTAGGACACTTGTAAAGGAGATCGTTGTATCTATCCCAGGCTTGATACAATATTTCGTCGTCTTCTTGTTTGAAATTATGAATCTCCAAAAGCTGGTTAGAAATCTTAGATGGTGGACAATATCTCTGAATAAAGTGTTTCTTAAGTAGCGCCCAGTATTAATTGCCCGTGGCAATCTTTCAATCCATCTTCCGCAGCTCCAAGAAGAGTCATAGGAAATACCCTTAGCATAACAAAGATCATGAGACACGCTTGGAATGTTGAAAAGGCTTGCGATGTATAGGACATTTTCAACGTGCTCATATGCATCATCGCCCCTGCTTTCCGAAAAGGGTTAGCGAAGCTCCTCATAAATTGGTCTTTGATTTCAAACGGACATCCGCTCCAATTGCGGTCTTACGAGACCCGACCCTTGTTCCGCTCTTGTCAACGCCAAGTATTCCTCAAGAGTGAGGTCATCGATGTTAACAACTTCCATGGTACCGAAAACTTGAAATATGATCGTGAGAAAAATGAAATTAAAGACTTAATATCAATCCTAATATAACTCCCGCAATGGCGCCAAAAACTTGATGCGTGTTTTATCGACTGTGTCTTAAATTTATAGTGTCTCGTTATACCTATGGTCTACCCTAGTGCACTAACGGCGGTGTACCGGTCGCGTGTAGTGTAGTAATCGGTAAAGCCGAGGTCGTCCCAAGAGCTATGTGTGTTGGATTATTACTAAGTCTAGTGTCACGATTTAATAAAGGTTTCGATAGGGATTTAATTAATTAAACTACTAATGCGTAATAAAATAAAGCGTATAAATGGATAAAGGGAAATCAATAGAGAAGAGTGGTGTTAACCTAGTTAATCCTCCTAGCTAGTTATGTCTACGCTACTTACTTCCAATTACTTGGTGGGGTCAAATTCGAGAGGACAACATTTGGTCAATTTGCCCTAACCTATCGCAAAGATGCCACCACAGAGAAATCAAAGCACCGTCATAAGTCATGTTGTTCCCGGTCCCCAAGCCAAGTCATTAAGTACCGCTACATGCTAGATTCATAATAGTGAGTGCCGGCCGTTAGGAACTTAGACACTACACCCCCAATTCTTAAGTTCATCCAAACGATAGGTGATCGTTGGTCAAATCGCACAAGTAGAAAGGGTCGTCAGTTGGTCATATCTTACCCTTCCCGTCTCAGTCCGCTCACCTAGGGTCAGTTGGTCATATCTCCTAGGCAATTGGCCTCTACCGCCATTCAAAACTACCGAACCAAGGGTGGCTACCAATGAACTATGCATGCATACACTTAGAAATAATTGTACGGAAGTAAAGGTAAACGCAAACAAAACAATTAAGGAATTATAACTAGGCTAGCACCAAAAGGTGCTTAGCCGCTCATATTAATCATGCAAATCAATTCAATATTCAAAGGTACGAAATACATGAATTGAAAGTAAAAGAAATATAAAACGCTAATGCTTATCGTAATAGAGTGATTCTCCTTGGAAACACTCCGTATGCTCCCCTAGACCGCCTTGAGCTTTTTCCCACGTTCTCAGAGTGTTGTGTGTGGAATGGGATGATTAGAAATGCTGGAATTCGTGGGGTATTTATAGGCCAGATCTGGGTTACGGCGTAACCAATATAGGAGTTACGCCGTAACCTTCTATTTCTTCGTAAAATGCACTAGATCTGCTGGTTACGGCGTAACCTTATTAGTGGTTACGCCGTAGTCTTCAATAAACTCGGTTACATCGTAAGTGATGCAGTAGTTACGGTGTAAGTATCAGTGGCGTGGAACCTCATTTGACCTAATGTAGTTACGTCGTAACCTTTGGGAAGAGTTACGCCGTAACCTTCTGATAAGTTGGCATTCCGAGTCACGCAATAGTTACGGCGTAATGTGAGAGATGAGTTTACCGTAACTTCTTTAAAATAGCATACTGTGATAAATCTTTAGATATGTTTCCAGTTCCGCGTCTCTTTAGCTCCAATGCTCGTAATTTACCTGAAAGTGAAAAACAATGGAAAACAAGCGTAAATCCATATAAATAATGAGCATTATCGGGGGAAATTGACACTTAATATTCAGGACTATTTGATGTTATCAATAAGCATATACCTCATAGAATTTGACATGCATATATATAAACGCATCGCATGCCAGAAGGGCATAAAGCATTTTTCACACATTACTAAACACATATAACATTCATATATAATTTAAGGTTAAGCTAAATACTTACGCTTGACTATAACATGATACTAAGCTGGGTTGGAACTAAGACTAAGCTAAATATAGAAACTGAGCAATAATATGGTTACGAGGTCAAACTAAGACATGATACTAAAATTGAATTAATTACTAAAATACTATAACATAAACCAAGACTGAGCTATAACTTGATACTATAGCTGAACTATAATATAAAGCTGAACTACTATAAACATAATAAGACGCTATGACATATAACTAAGTTTTCGCTATAAATAATACTGAGGTTGAGCCACAACATACTACTTAGTAAGACCAATCGGGTCTACTTAATACTAAATATGGCCAAACGAGTCAACATGATAATTAATATGACTAAACGGGTCAACTTGATGCTTAATACGACCAAACGGGTCAACTTGATGCTTAATATGACCAAACTGGTCAACTTGGGTCAGCTTGATGCTTAATATGACCAAACGGGTCAACTTTGGTCAACTTAATGCTTTATATGACCAACGGGTCAACTTGATACTTAATATGACCAAAAATGTCAACATGATACTTAATATGACCAAACATGTCACATAATACTTAATATGACCCAACGGGTCAACTTGATACTTAATATGACCAAAAGGTCAACATGATACAAATATCACCACACAGATCAACATGGTACTAATATGACCACACGGGTCAACATGATACTAATATGACCACATAGGTCAACATGATACTAATATGACCTCACGGGTCAACATGATACTAATATGACCACATGGGTCAACATGATACTAATATGACAACACGTGTCAACATGATACTAATATGACCACACGGGTCAACATGTTACTAATATTACCTCATGGGTCAACATGATACTAATATGACCACACGGGTCAACATGATACATAACTTGCATAGTACTGGAGATATAGCAAGGCATATATATACTAAACACGCTTAATCTACTAAACATGTTAACTGAAAATCCGTTAATCACCTGGGCCTTATAATGCAAGATGAATGATTCTGAATATGCCTCGAACACCTATATCATGATAGATGTACACGTATAATGTTAACACATAACAACTAGGCATGAATATAACATGATAATGCAAATATAAGTGCAACTAAGCACACATAAACTAACTATAATGCATAAACTCATAAACTAGTTATGGCATAAATCTCGCCAAACATGCACTACTATGCTCGCGAACTCGAGCTAAGCTAAGCAAGCCTTGTCACTTGGTTCTATACTTTCATAACATGAATTATAACCATATCGGCTGAGAATATAAGTTATCATAGCATATAATCACACGGGACTTGCAAAAACATCTTATTATGTCATAATTATCAAAACACTTAAGAAAGTGTTTGCTGATTTTCTGCATCAGCCTATAAATGCATCTTTTTAACTCACTTAACTACTGAAACAGGTCATGAGGCTATTTTTCCATGAAAGGATACTATTTTCCATTTCCGAAAAGGTATGGAACGCTCCAAACGGAGCTACGGTATATCCGGTATGAATTTTTAAAGTTTGGTTTGCTGCACATTTCAAGATCAGCCCTTGCTGTAACAAATCGCATTTTAGACCAACTTAACTACTAAATGAGCCAAAAATTTATGAATAATAACTGAATTAGACACCTTAGGCTTTCCATAAAGTCCGGCCATGATTCAATCCGAGCTTTTCTCAATTTTATATGATTTTTCAAACTTAACTACTAAAGGGGTGTTTGGTTCAACTCAATAATCAACATAAACACCTCCTAAACATCATAAATTAATCATTAACATAATCCCATCATAAACCCTAATAATCATATGCATAACCCTTGAATTATAAACCATGAATTCATCACATAATCATGTAAAACAATTACTAATCATAACCTCATAGCTCATAATCAAAAATTAACACATCATTCACCACTTACCTTAATCCTTGATAAGCTTATCTTTAATTCTTGATTAGGCCTTGTTTAGAATTGATGGAACTTACCATGAACTTAGAATTCTTCATCTTGAAGAAATATGATCCTGCTCTTTTTTTTTTGTTTGTGTATAACGTGGTATGGAGGGAGTATATATCTTCCTAAACCGACTTTTAGTAATTACAAAATAAATCCTCAAACTTTTATTATTTTTCGTTTATATAAACTTGTTTATCACTAAAACTATCTGACACTATAAAATCTCGTTGCTATGTACGGGTACTCGTTTAGTATTTTATAAAGATCTAATAAATCAATTTTGGCTATTCATTCTTAAAAATAAATAATAATAAAAAAAAAAAAAAAAAAAGACTTTTACTCTTTAATAAAAATATATATTTAAATATCTCAAACTATTAATCATATTTCCCAAAAAGAATCATACCATCACGGTGAGAATTAAGTCATCTTTCTATAGAGGGGCACTTTTAAATATTTTCGATAATTTTTTTTTAAACATTTTGGTAAGTGTTGAAATTTATGCTTGGAAAAATCACATGTGATTTGCTATTTTCAAATCACATGTGATTTTGTGAAATCACACGTGATTTTTAACATACAAATCACATGTGAATTTTCAAGACGCAAATTATAATTCTTATACTCAAGAAAAACACAATTGATATTTTAATGTGCATTTAACTATTCATAACCTACATTTATTTAAGATTACATGTATTTAATTTTTTATTAATAGTTATCTATACTACATTATAATGTATTTAGAACTTCCTATAAAAGGAAGTATTAAAAATATAAGGCTACACATGTTACTATAATTAGTAATTCATATAATTAAGAAAAGAAGCATAATGTACAACACTTTAATGCACATAATTTTCAGACGTACAAGACAAGAAGCATAGCGTACACCACTTTAATGCACATATTAAAATAAATAAAATACCACATTAATGCTATTTAATATAGTCAATTAATTAACTGATCAATAAATACAATTAATACATTTATTAAAATACCACTAACATAATAAATACAAATTATCAAGCATATTGTACAACCAAATTAAACACAATTCCTACACTAAACGTCACTAATACAAATATTATTCAAGCCCGAACAAATAATAATGGGGCTGACAATCGAACCAAGGGCTAAACGGCTCGAGTCCCAACGGCTCGCGCTAAACGAAATTTTAAAATCAGAATTTATTGTCAAAAAACATAATAAACTAAAATACATGATTCAATTGAAAATTTTATTTCAGGTACGTGCCGCCGTAATGCGAGGGTACCCTGCATTAAATGTCACTAATACAAATAATAAAGCACATTATATAAATATTAAAGCCCGAACGGGAAACGGGCAAAATAGGCTTGAGCCCGAACAGAAACGGGGTCGAGCCCGAATGGGCACGGGCCAACGGGCTCTAGCCCGAACGGGCACGGGCTAAATGAAATTCTTGATATCCGCAAATTTATTGTCAAAAAGAACATAATAAACTAAAATACATGATTCACTGGAAAAATTTATTCGAGGATACCCGCCGCCACAACGCGCGGGTACCATGCTAGTCGGTTATAAGAATAACGAGGAATTGAAACTCGCCGCGTTGCGGCGGGGGGTTTCGCTGTAGGTTTGCACTACAGTTTTGGACTCCAAATCCACACTTTATTCATGAGTCAATGAATTCCTAGATCCATTTCCCAAGAATTTATTACGGAATATTCAAACATCCCCATACAGTTTCACACACATTTCGCGCACACACGCCAACCAAAACATCTACATTTTCAGCGTACTGGCCTAATCCATGTAACCATACTTGGCCTCAGTGCAATCATCCCGTTGAAATTCAAACGCCATCACTGCCGTTTGGAATTCGCTATCAACTATGTCACTACCTAGTTAAACACAGCTCTATCTTGACATTCTGGGTGTACAAAATTCAGGGCCTGTTTATAGTGACGAAAATCCTGTAACAGAAAAAGTAGCAGTAGGAAAGGTAAGGCAACAGATAACAGAAAAGCCATTCACATGCCCTGGTACCTGTAGTATTAGAAAGTGTGCAAACCTTGGAACGCCTGCCACCCTGTCCTCTTTTTTGCGCTTGCAAAGTGAATTCCAACAACTGTATTTTTTTTCAATGGAAATTCATTAGTATACAACACTTGTGCAAAAACGCTTTGGCAACCATTTCCGCAGCTGCAAATAATTTCAGGCACAGGGGCCGCACCTGCTACATTGTGTGTCCGTGTATGCACAGTTGATGCAACACCTTCTGCACTGTATCAGGATCAAACAGCTTAACAACAATAACTTGCAAATAACATTTCCAATATATCTATGCAGAAGCAAATGGATTTTTTGTTACCAAAATATGTTGAAACCATTACTTGTAAACTGTGATATGCACCTAGTTGGCATTGGTGTTGGATTAAATAACCTCTGACTGAAAGTCCAACAAAAATGTTGTCTTCGACACACCTGCGATAAATAATGAAGTAAGTAATCACAAAGGCCACTAAAGTATCTATAAATTTCAAGGTACGTAACGTTTTCTTAATCAATTAGCATGTTCCCACTGTAATTCATATATACAAATATCAGTGCAAAATCACCTCAACTAAAGTTGTTCCTAAATTATTCTAGTTTTCAAATCCATCAGAAACATTGTCGAGGGAGTTACTAATATTATATTACTTTATGCCCAAATGATCAATATAGTGTGTTTATTTACTAAGGTCAAAACATAATTATTTGGTTATACTATAAACTAATGTTGTTGAACACAAAAAAGCACTCCGAAGCTTTTACTTGCTATTGCAACTGTTTAAGTCATGACTTATATCTAGTCATGACTTATATATATGATATATTTAGTTCAAGACTATTATGTTTGCATATCATAAATAGAATCAGATAGCAAGTATAAATAGAATCAGATATATATGATATATCTAGTCATGACTTATATATATATGATATATCTAGTTCAAGACTATTATGTAAGTTAGCCATATTGTTAAAGTAAACAAATATATCGCAGTAGACAAACCTCCTCCTGGGAAACTTCCCGAAATTCTATTTGTGTGCAAAACAAAGGTCCCCTCTTGTTGCACTCCAGACCTATTAACTGCAACTCATGGCAAGCGAGTAAAATCTTGTTAAAAACATAACAAAGGTAGATCTAATTTATATCTAAAAATTTTAAACTGAAAGAAAATAATCTAGGTAACTCTACACTTACGCCGACCAAGTATGCTTACTTAGAATCGTATTCCAACATGACCCCCATCATACACCTCTTTCGGTTCAGCTTCGTTCCTTTTTCTGCACCTGATCTCACCTCACACAGCCATTGCATTAAGTGCAGTCGGGCTAATCTAAACACTTCTTACCTTCACAAAATATTGTATATTGGTTTATACTACTGACCCCAATCTTTTTGTAAAACAAATGAGCAATAACGTAATTACCGTGTAGCATGGTACACTTCGTTCATCTATCAACCGCCAAAGAATTATGTGGTCCGATGCGGACATAATTCTACATGCTGACACTTTTAATACATATACGGAAGTTACTATAAGTTAATTAGTTCATGATGCGTTTAAGGTATCCTCATTTAAGCTATCCTCATTTCTAGATATAAACTGTACAAATGTGTTTTAGCATGCATTAGAAATCTCAAAGTAAAACAATTACATCAATAACTAAAGTAACTGCTGTGATGCTTACCTGAATGAGCACATCAGAAGAACCAACATCAAGCTCGCAACATCGCACCAACTGATTATCAAGCACCAACAGAGTTTGTGGTCAACACACCGTAACACATCAAAATTAGAAACCCATATAAACACAAAGTCCTGGAAAAAGAAAGCAAGTATAATTAAAATTAAAAAATTCTTCCAAAGTTATACACAAACCCACTCAATTATACAACATAAGAAAAAGCATCACTCTTAACATCAATATAAGTCATATCATATACGATACAAAAAAATATCATTACAACGGCATAACCCTCCAAACTACCTCTAAACAACAGACCTCTAATTTGTAATCAATGGCGAAACAAATACAAATAACTGAAGAATAAAAAAACATACCTTCAACTCGTATGAACGAAACCCAAATTCGTTATTGATATATCATCCTTTTACTGGCCTTCCCTTTTCTTGTCGCTTCCATCTGTTGATGATCATTAGAGGATGAGTTAGATGTGTCTTTTTTTTCCAATAAGAACAATGGTAGGTTCTGCAGTCTAAATTATGGATCCATGTTTTTGTAGGATGATATCAACAACTTTGATTAATAGCATTACAAGATTACATTTCTAAATCTGAATGCATGCCATACATCAAAATCACATGAGATCAATCCCTTTGTAATGGGTCTCTTGAACACACGTGTTTTCTATATATTAGATACAGTATTAGATATATGATGGTAAGAACCAGGCTAAACAACAAACACTTAATGGACTGACCACGGTGGCCCAACGAAACAAACGGTTAAAAAAAACCACCGACACCAATAAAAAAATGCATCAAACGATTATAATAAAACCACCGGCCACAAGTTTTAATTGTATATATGAATTTTGAAGATTGACTTCGAGAAAGCCTATGATAATGTTAATTGGGAATTCTTATTATCTATGATGAATCAAATGGGCTTTCCTTCTAGATGGTGCAATTGGATTAAAGGTATTCTTGCTTCTAGCCGGGCTTCGATTCTTGTCAATGGGTCCCCTACTTTTCAATTTAAAAGCGAAAAAGGTCTTCGTCAAGGTGACCCTTTGTCGCCTTTTTTATTTTTGATCGTTATGGAATGCCTATCTTGGATGTTGGAGAAAGCTAAAGCTTTAGGGGATCTCAAAGGCATTAACTTTTTGGCGGATGACGTGGCCCTTAGTCACTTATTCTATGCAGACGATGCTCTTATATTGGGAGAGTGGTCTATTGAGAATCTCCAAAATACGGCTCGGATCCTTAGAGTCTTTTATTTATGCTCCGGGCTTCGTATAAATCTCCATAAATCTAATCTTTTCGGGGTCGGCACCGAAGGCATAGAAGTAGATAATATGATGTCGTGTTGGGATGCAAAAGTGGGTGCGCCTTTCGCTTATTTGGGCATTAAAGTTGGAGCAAAATGTCCGTAATCGAGTGGGATTCGGTCATCGAGGTGATAAAGAATCGCTTGGTCTCTTGGAAAGCTAAAAACTTATCCATTGGGGGTCATACTATTCTCTTAAAGTCGGTTCTAGAGAATTTACCTGTATACTATCTTTCTCTTTACAAAGCGCTTAGAGCGGTTATTGAGAAAATTGAGGCTTTAATGAGGCGTTTTTTATGGTCCGGATCGAGTGATGACAAAAAGATCAACTGGGTAGCATGGGATACTATAACTTCACCAAAGAAGATGGGAGGATTGGGTTTCTCAAAGCTGCAACATGTTAACGATGCGTTACTCCTTAAATGGACATGGCGTTTTAAAAATGAGGGACAGAGCCTTTGGAAGAAAGTTGTTTGGGGTTGTCATGGTTCGGGTAGGATGTGGTCACTACTGCCATATTCTCATGCGGCTACAGGTTGCTGGAGACAAATTGTTAAGACCGGGGAAAAACGAATTTGGAATGGTAATACGCTCAATAGTTACTTTGTTGGTATTGTGGGTGATGGCTCGTCGATTAATTTTTGGGCTGATTCTTGGCTCCATAACGAACCACTTCATTTTACTTATCCCAACTTGTTCAGGATCGAAAGAAAGAAATGGGCAACTGTGTCAGAAAGGCTCCTCGTTGTCAACGGTGAAAAAATTATGAAATGGCATCGACCACCCCTCGTCGAGGTTCGAGTTACGTAATTATTCAACTTACTTTCTGACATCTACGACTACGACTGGAAAGGAGGCAGCGATGAATGGAAATGGACAGCATATGATGAAGGTGTTTTTTCGGTTAAACAAGCTAAAGTTCTGATGTCTTCGTGCCCCTGCATGAGTAATATTTGGTGTATGAATTGGAAGGGTTGGGCTCCTTTGAAATGCAAAGTGATGGCTTGGAGGCGCTATTAATCGGCCCCTACTAAGTCCGAATTGGTCAAACGCGGAGTTCCTTTGCCGAATGATACGTGTGATCTTTGCAAAGAACAACGAAGAAACAACATCGCACCTATTTACCTACATGTATGTTTGCTGCAGAAATTTGGTCGAAGATGGAAACATGGTGCCGCTTGTCACCTATTTTCGCTTTTGAAGTGGTCGACGGTCGACATTAGCGGATCGTTCAACAACTTTCAAGACCAACAAATACATTCTCGAAGGGATTTTGATAAGCGCTTTATGGGCTTTATGGAATGAGAGGAATAATAGAGTTTTCAAAAACAATAGACGGAGAGCCATCGAAGTCGTGGAATTTATAAAAGCTACATCGTTTTTCTGGATTCGGAATAGATCTAAATATAAAGAGATAGATTGGAATGCTTGGAGAAATTCTCCGTTCTTGATGTAATTCGTTGTTGGCCCAGGGGTCCTTGTTTTGAGGACCGTCTGTGGCGTTTTTGAATGAAATTTATCTTTCAAAAGAAAATATATGAATTTTGAATCGATTAATTAGTTTGACCAGCTTTAAATTTACATTTTGTTATTAAAAATTGCTAACATGTACTTGTATCATATGCATTTAAATTTTTACATCTTAATTTTTAAGACATTTTGATGTATCCTTTATAAAGAAGCAAATTATTAATAATCTGGCATTAGGGTATGTAATTTGACAAAAACTAGTTGTAACTTATATGTTGTAAGCTGTTAACTTTCAGCTGTAAGTTGTAAGGCTGTTAACATTAGCTACATGTTGTATCTTTTTTCAATAATAGTGTTTGATAAATTAGTTATTATCTCCAATTAAAAAATGTAAAATGACATGAAAAGACATATCTATAATTGTAAACGAATGTAAAAAATAAAATAATAAACTCATTTTATTAATAATAGTAGTGCTTAAACGGAACATGCTTGTAACATTTATTGACGATGCATTCTATATTGGTGTAGCAATATCATTACGGATTCGTTTAATCCCATTAGATGTTCATTGAGAAACATTTTCAGTTTTTACGGCCACGAACATCGTGAAGTTCATCAGGTGTTATGTAATTAGCATGTTGCTCGATCGTAGTAAATATAATATCTTCTTCATCGTTATTACGAATTATGCAAAGCAAATGCGGCTATAATAACATCAATTTGAGTTTGCACACTAAACTGAGCATTCTACCAAGTATTTTCCGTCTTTTTTACAAAATTCTAAATGACCTTTTAATATATATCATTGTGTAATCATATCTAATAACAAACCTATAAATTGTAGTTTTAGCATAGTATTACAATATATCTAATAATTATTATCATTATTGGTGTTATTATTGTTGTTATTAGAATAATTTGTTTGTATGCATAAATCTCAATATTCATATTCAATTTTGAAAAGATTGTAATATAGTTGGAGGGTATATAAGTAATTTACAGTTTTAACAGCTCCAAAATATTTTAAAAGCTTCATGAATCAACTTTTCATTTAAGAGCTACTTATTTAAAATAAAAGTTTGAAATTGATGTATCCGAACGAAACTACTTATTTTAGAGAAGTTTTTTTTATGACAAAAAGCTAACAGCTCTAGAAAAAACTCTAAAACAGCTCCTACCAAACAGGCCTTAGCCAACAAAATGATAAGAGTTGTATACCCAAAAAGAGTAGCGCTCTAGAAGCTTGGAATAAACACTTTCATCCAAGTTGTAATTAAAACAAGATCAAATGAAAAATGAAAATTTTAATATGAAAATTTTAATGAAAAATTTCATGAAAGGTGATTTATTATACATACTATTTTATCGAAGTGTCTTAGAAGTGCATTTTTTGTTGTTTTCATACTAACCAAAAAAGATATTTGAAAAAGTCATTTTATTGTACCTTTTTACTCTCTTTCTTATTTTTTTCACACCGCATAGCCGACTAAAGCATCGACATATCTAATCATGTTATGTTTTACGTTTTAAAATCGTATCATTCATTCTAGAACACTTTCTTCTTTAATTTGATATTGATTTCGACATGGATTCGAGGTGTATATTGAAAACTCAAAACCAAAGCAATAACCCACGAACAACTACGATACCTTAGCGACTTTCCGCGATAGTTGTGATATGATAATATTTGCCATTTTTTCCCATCCACTTGTTATGGCATCTGAGTAAGCTATCACGCTAGTTGGAAGGATTCCTTATTCCATGATACAGGTCAATCGAGGACACCCTCATTTCCAAAGAGAGATCAGGTTGCATAGAAGGGGGAAAGCCCTCTCACCGAGCAAAATAATTAATTAAAATTAATAATGAAGCACTTAACTTAATTAGGGCAGCCAATCTTACTTCACACAACACAACACCTTGCTATTTGCATTCATTCTTGTAACTCATCAAAGCGAGGATCTCATGTTGTCATTAAACGGCTATCGAACCTCCATACTCAAGTAATTGGTTTAGGTTCCAAGTACATCAACACCCCATAGCTGCTTAGGAGCAATAAGGCTTTTCGCTCTAGTTTGGAAATGCAAGGAGGCCTCTTACTCCATTATTTATAAATGATAAATTATTCTTGGTTTAGTTTGGTAGAACATCGATGATAGGAGAATTTTTTTCGATGGTATTCTACGCTTGATCTCTACTCCTCGAAAGCTCACTCACAATCTAAGGCTCACTTAGTGCTAGATAATGGGATTCTTCAAACAAAACCAACCAAGAACCTTATATCGACAGATCAAACTAGCTAGGATCAAGGATTCACACCTTCCTTTCTACTTACACCATTTTTGTGAATGAAGTTAGACAACACATTTCTTATTAGTTATTACTATGACTTTAAAAAAGAGTTAGACATATCTCGGTAATGGGGTCTATTAACACGGAATCATGGGATGGGCACATGTTGAATCTTTTTATATACCTCTGTCACTTTATCTTTGTTAGTGCCTTATATTAATCACTAATGAATCAAAGGCAAACTTTTGCCATTTTTTATAATCCTCATGTCTAGAAACTTTCATAATTTTTTTTAAAAAGAGTTTTAGTTTTAGTTTTTTTCTTTAGTTTCCATCTTTATCTTTCTAGTAATTTCTATACTATTGTTAGCTTTACTATTTTGTGAAACCGACGTCTTACACATGAATTAGACTAGATTTGTAGAAAGCTATGCTCGCAAGGATTAATATTGTACACGAGGCATAGTTGTGATGTGATGAGCCTATAAATACCCCTCATGACTCTCTATGAGGGGTGAGGGTAATCATTGTGTAAAATTTGTCTAATATAATATCTCCTTTTTTCGCCCACTCTCTACTTTCTCTCTCTAGAAACCAACATGAATTTTGACTACTTCTCCCAACTTAGACCTCCCGAATGGTGATTCTTGATGCTAACAATTGGTATCAGAGTTCCTCAAGGGTAGTTCATGGTTTATGTTTGTGTTTTCGAATTGTTTGTAGTCATTTAGTACTATACGGGTATTTCGAGAACTTTCATAGTCAAAATCATGGAGTTCATGGGTATCTTTGATAAAGGTTTGAGTTTTATGATAGTTTTAGTGATTACTTAGTCATCTATCTAAGAACAACCCTGAAACAACCACAAAAGTAGCATTTTTAGGTATTTTTTGAAGTTTACCGTTGTAGAATATTTCTCGAAAATTCATATCTTCAAAATTTCTCAAATAATTTAAATTTTCTCAAAACTGACGTGGCAGTACTTGAAAGTTGAGATTCTACTAACTTGGTGACGTAGAATTTTGAGAACTTTTGAAATTTTGAGAAATCCTAGGTTGTAGTTTCGAGAACTTTTATGTAGCTGAGACTCCACTATCTTAGTGACGTGGCAACTTTCATTAAATTCAGAGTTTTGAGTAATTGGGTATTTCGAGTAATTTGGAATTTTGAGTAATTTGGGTATTTCGAGAAATTTTCATGACTTTGTAGGTTAGGACCTTTTCAACCTGAAACGATCAATTTCAAGAAATTTATAGACCCTTGACCAATTTCAAGAAACTTAGAACCTTTCGAGAAACTTAGCACGTTTTGAGAAAAAATGGACTTTTTACGGCAAAACTTCAAATCATCATACCTTTTGATTCGTAACTCCGTTTTCAGTGAATTACCTGTCAAAACGATCGTTGGAATGATAAGAATGACAAGTTAACCATATTTATTCAGTTAATTTCAGTTTCAAGGCTCAAAATGCTCCAAAAATGTTATTGGCGATTTTATGTTATTCGGCATCAAAACTTCGAGATAACAATAATTTCGAGTAATTTTTGCACTTTTGTGGACAAGAAAACAAACAAACCACGTTTTGCTTATAAGATTCGTATCAACATTCACCAAATTTTTACACAGCTAGAATTGATATTATCTAACATATGTGACTACGTGGATTATTCTTTATTACTTATTTTGTCACACCACCAAAATGTCACAGCGGAAAGGTAACTCGGGTGTGACGCTCATAGCACAAAGTCAAGAATATAAACAACGACCTATATATGAGTCGTTTAAAAGTTATATCATTTGATTGAATAAAACAGGGCATAGTTTAAACATAACAGGTACTCAAGTTCCAAAACAAATATAAAAAGTGTTCAAAACATTAACTCATGATATGAAGTCCGAGTTGAAAATCCATGATGATGAGACCACATGATATGACTCTAAAAGCAATGTCCCAATGCATACCTAGCTAGATCGTTCAACAACCTGAAAAATACATGCTAAAATGTCAACAATAATGTTGGTGAGTACATAGATTTATGTAAACGTAAATTTCAAGTGTGAACTGTTAATACAAATAAGCCGTAAAAACGTTTAATTTATTTATATTTTACGATCTTCTAATGTTTTGTCGATAACAAACGTAAAATCATTTTAAAGAAACTAATAAAATGCATAAATGGTTTGAGCCAATAGTTTACTAACACACTTACGTTTTCATATAAAACACTAAACAAGTAATAAGTGCTTTCACGATTTAGTAATGCACATGTACAACAACTAGTGTTTACATATTGGGTAGATATATACATACTTAGTATGTATTATAATGGGTAATATAATGGGTAGAAGTTTAAGTATTTAACCCATTGACTTAATACATTGAATGTAGTTAGGTAAAACCCAAAGTCCATAACCCATACCCATGGAGCATAATCCATAACCCATGACCCATTGCATGACATCATGCATAAGTCATAATGGGTAGTATCCATGACCCATGGAGCTAACTCATAACCCATTGACTAGATGCATTGCATCTTCTAGATACATTGTATCTACTTGGATACCCATGGTCCAAAGTCTAGGACCCATGACTCATAACCCATGACCCATAACCCAAAACCCATGGGTAATGAGGAGCATCTCACGAATCCCTAGTATTACACTATACAGATCCCTCAAGCAAGGGATCCGTAGAACAGTAGTATATTTTGTCTATAAATAGTGAGCCATTTCTTCATTGTAACTTATCCCTTTCACACACATTTTCTCTTAAGTTTTGTAAACTCTCTAACCTCAGATCCAAGGGATCTCTCTATGTAGTTTTGTGTTTGTGTGATTCTATAGGTTCCTCTTAAAGGCGAGATCACCACCTCTTAAAGTCGAGCAAGCTCAAGTCCATGGGTTGAAAAGCTTCGTCATCATCAAGACTACTGATGGTATCTTGTTGATAGTTCTTTTCTTTCTCATTAGAAGTATTATGTCGAAGACATAGATGAAAGATGTCTAAAGGGTCAAGTCAAAGGCATTAGTGAAAGGTGCCGAAGAGTCGTATCGAAGGCATTAGTGAAAGGTGCCAAAGTCCATATTGAAGGCATTAGTGAAGGGTGCCTAGAAGTTGAGTCAAAGGCATTAGTGAATGTCACACCCTCGCCGGAGGCGGAAACGCGAGGTGTAACGGAAGGGAACATAAGCACAAGATAATAGAACATACCAACATTAATATTTAAAAGAAAGAGAACACCATTACAATACCAGTTTAGCCGTCATCGGCAAATATATTACAAAGTTTAGATTCCAAAATATAGAGTTTTATTACATACGACTTGTAGCGACAAGTGAAAACTTCTTTATGCAAGACTTGGTAGAAAAAGCTTACTAACGATCACCTGAAATGCATGAGAGAAAAACGGGTCAACTATGAAAATAGTTGGTGAGTAAACACGCTTAGCGAAATAAGAAAAATCGTAAGAAATATTCAAAGCTTTCGGCCGACGAAAATGGTCCACAAAGCAAAGGCATTGTAAATCCACTCAGTTCCAAGTTCCGCCCATACAAAACTTGCAACCTGTGTGTTCACAACCCACTGCCAAAAGTAGTATGTCTAAAAGTCAAGTATAAACGGTCATAATAGTTCACAATATAGTACCACGAATATAATAATGTAGGGATGCTCCGAACATGGGAGACTTTGCACTGCTCCAACAAGGGAGACTCCTTTGTCACTCAACCACCTAGGCGAGATTTATTGAGACGCTCTACCAATAAGGCGAGACTTTATAGTGATGCTCCGAACAGAGGAGACTCCTTTGTCACTCGACCACCTAGGTGAGATTTATTGAGACGCTCTACCAATAAGGCGAGACTTTATAGTGATGCTCCGAACAGAGGAGACTACTTTGTCACTCGACCACCTAGGTGAGATTTATTGAGACGCTCTACCAATAAGGCGAGACTTTATAGTGATGCTCGACAGGAGGAGACTTTGGGACAAGGTCATAACATGTACGGTTCAATAATTTCCACAAGTCATATATTCATAATTAAATCCAAGATTCTAAGTCAAGTTCAAAGTTCAAGTCTAAAGAGTTCATAAAAGTAAAAATCAATTTAGTTCAAATATGGTTCATGCATTTCGCCCCAAAAATATAGTAAAACGGTAAAAGGGATGTGATTACTCACTTAGTGGCGGTGCGATGACAAAAGTGGGTACACGAGGTATAATGTGATCGTCAACGGGACCTATTACGAATGATATGATATGCAATGAGTTGCAATGTAATGTTATGCATGCACCAGTATGTTATTTATACCATTTACGGGTTTTGAAAATATTACTAATCGTCGAAAAATACTCTTTTGACGTCTTGACTCTTCAAAAATGACTTTACAAGTTTTTACGTCAAAATGTCATCCTACAATGGTTTTATAATGATTTATGGTGAAATTATCACTTTTCGTCGCAAAACAATGTCGTCGGAAAAATCATGAAATCAACAAAAATGGCTTCGGAAAAGTAGCCGTAAAACGGTGTACGTCGATCGTTAGAGAACGAACTCGACGGTTTTGGAAAGTTTGTATTGATATCTAAAAGTTTCAGTTCAGGAGTTTTCGTCCAAAAGGTCTCGATCATAGAGATATCGAAGGCCAAAGATGGTGGTTTTTGCTAATTGTGTGCAGAAAATAAGTTTCGGCCAATGTTTGAACATCCGTAATTAATTTACCATAACTCCGCTTGACAAACGGCTTTTTGTTTTGAAAAATATGGCCGATGAACTTGATTTTACTAGAAGACATTTTGTTCCAAAAAGTTTCACATCATGGTTAAAAACAGCCGCAAACATGGACGATATAGCTAATGAAATACTTGAATCGTAAAAATAATATAGTTTTCAGAAAATAATATTTACGGCAACTTTATGAAAACGGCCATAACTTTGTCGTTTTAACTCCGTTTTCTACGTAAAATATGTCCTTAGCTTCGTATCGAGTAAACTAATATATTTTGAGAAGTCGAAATAATTTGTGAAGCTTAAGGCTCGTTTTGACCCGAAATATACGAAACAGCAAGCTGATTTTCGAAAAAATTTATTTAAATCGTCAAACTTTAAAAATTCACCACGGCCGTTATAACTCCGTTTTATCCGTTCAAAAGGCCACGGATTCGTTTTAAAGTATATTTTCTAATTATCAAGGCAAAAATGTCGTACCAACAGTAGGATTTTCCAGAATTTCGAAACAAGGACAGAACCTTAAAATATAGTTATCGAAAATAGTTTTTCTCGGACAAAACCTATTCTAATCCCTTCAAATCAACTCCAAAGCTAATCTAATCCTACCATACACCTTCTTAGGGTGTCATGGGTTCCTAATCACCATCAAGACCAAAGAATAACTTGGGAATAATTATAGGATGACTATAAATATATATAACTTCTAAAATCTTGAAATAAATGGTATAAATCACATAACATGCATATAAGCACCAAAAATGATAAGAAACATATGAAAATGAAAAGGAAACTTGAAAATGATAAAAACAAGCTTACAAATGATAGTGATGAGGTGCAAAGAACCAAGGATTAACCTAAACACTCTTGGTTTTTATTTCAAAACCTCATAAAGAGTGATAACTAGATTGTTAATGACTTGAACTTGAGAAAAATTTATGATCCCTTGTGAAGGCCTTGTAGAACCGGTTATGATGGAGAAGAACAAGAGAGAAAGAGTTTTTCTAGACTTGAAATAATGGAAGTGAAAGAAATGAATTATTGAATGAAGTCTTTGAGTGTAGATATGTATATGTAGAAAATTTCAATCCAATTAATGCAACAACCCCCCACATGGCCGGTTCTTAGGGTAAATGTTTCACATATTTATTTATTTATTTTTTTTTTAAATGTTGTGTATAACATTTACTTGAATTATTTGTAGGAAAGTGTAAGTATATTTGTAGGAAAATGTAACTTGTAAGATAAATGGAAACTTTTTGGTACAAGTAGGTTTTTAATAAATCAAAATAGAGTATAATGATTTTATAAAAATTGTAAAAATACATTCCTTGTGAAATTTGAGTGATATAAAAATTATCGTATAATTTTTAAGAAACACGTCGTAATAATATAAATTTAACGAATTATATACCAAATAAACTCAAAACACTAGTTAAACTTAAAGTATAGTTTTTATAACTAAATGTAAGTATAAAAATATGTCGGGATCATTTTTGAAAGTAACGGATTAAATATTTAAAATAATAACTCACGCGATAACGTTTATTTAATATGAAAATAACGCGTTAAATGTGAAATGAAATGCCATGAATGAACTAATATGATGCATATATAATTTAAGAAATGACCGGAATTTGAGAATTGTGACAGTGAAGGGTGCCGAAAGTCTGTGTTGAAGGCATTAGTGAAGGGTGCCTAAAAGTTGAGTCAAAGGCATTAGTAAAAGGTGCCTAGGGTGTACATTCGATATGGTGTGTCAATGTACAAGATAGATTAGTATTGGGTCAAAGGATATTGATATCCTTGTTGATGTTGTCATAAGTAGTGGATCTCCTTTGGGATAGGTTTTGTGTAGTGTTGGGTAGTAGTTCCTCCTTTGTAATGGAACTCGGTATCTAGCCTTGTACCGGATAAAGTGTAGGCAAGGTTGTGATAGGTTTGGTTCTACCTCGTGGAAGAACTCGGTGTCTAGCCTTGTACCGGATAAAGAGTAGGCGAAATTGTGAAGGCTTCTCCACCACAAGGATTTTGTATTGTGTAGTGATTACGAACTCTCGAGTAGGTAACTCGGGGAGTGGAGTAGGGCAAGGAAGGTGTCCTTGTAGCTGAACCAATATAAATACTCGCGTTATGGTTTTGTGCTTCTTACTCTTTATCTTAGTTTCATTTATTCATATGCTTATCTATCAACATCCAACACACACGTTTAAATAGATTGACATAAGTCGATCTAAATAGTTTAAAACCAAGTTTTAATCGGTAAAACTATTCAACCTCCCACCCTTCTAGTTTTCCACAATTGGTATCAGAGCTTCGTTACCAAGTTTTTAGAGTATATTGTACCTTAAAAACTTGACACGATCCGTTTATAATTGAAAACTACAAAGAAGGTCTTTTGCAAATATAAACACCATGTCTTATAAAAACTTTTGTAGGATGTTGATTAGATGACAACATTATATATTTTTTCTCTTATTTTATCTTACTAAATTGCACTAACCTTTCTTGTCATTTTGCTTTTTAAGCTCATTTTTATCAAGTCATAGGAATTCCTTGGTAACAAGATTACCTTTCCTAAAAAGGTATCTTAATTACCATCTAGATCACGAAGGAACCGGAGTTGTCTATTGACATCTTTTTTTTCAAAAGAAAAAGACACTCAAAATTGCATTAGAGGTACGTGTTTCTAACTTATCTCTAAATAACATTAGCTTAGAATAAGTATGCTTGCATAGGAACTTATATGATTATATTTTTATATGCTCAAGTATTATACGCGGCATCGTTAGGAAACTTCTCTTACATACGTGTCCTTCTTCCGTCTTTAATCTAAGTTTATAAACATTTTTTTTATTTAATCCAAAAATCAAATATCTCTAATAACAAGACAAAACACAAATCTCAAAAATTCCTCCTTCCCCATAAAAACTTCCTCCGCTCGTCAACTCTACCAAAACCTCACTTTTCAAATCTTCCACTTTCAAAAATTACCTCTCATTCAAACTTCATCTTCCCTCTCATCTCATCTCATCTCAAATCAAAACCAAAGAAGAAGTTCATCATCATGGTTTATATCGCCTTCGTGATCATCGTCCTAACACTCATCGCTCTCGTGTATCCCATGATCAAGTTTTCTCATGGAGACATGTACTTTGTGTTGTTTATCTACATGTGTATCATATATCCAATCCTTTGTATAGCTCTTAGCATTGAAATGAAATATTACTAATGTCTTAGTTTATCTTGTTTGTTCTCATTATATGTTTATCATTTTCTTTTCATTCGCATCTTCACCTTAACATACGTTCGAAACATACAATGCATGCTTAACTAGTAAATATTGGCTAGAACACAACTCCTTTTTATAAACCTAAAAGTTACAAAAATCTATTTTACGTCAAGACTATTTTCTTGTCACTGCAGATCCACGGATCCCTAAAGTTTAACTAGCCGGATCCCTCTTGGAATGGAACCGTGGGAACCGTGGAACGGAGAAACAGAATCTCATGCAACATAAAAACCATTTCATAAAAATCTACCATAAAAGGAAATATCCTACTAGAATGTCAAGTACTAAGTATGTTAATGATCATTGTTAATAGAAATCTAGTAAAAACGTTAGGAGATCATTTTTCATCTATCAAATGTCCTTTCCTTTGATGCATCTCTTCATATTAACTTTTCACTTCCATCGGTCCCGTCATGACTCATGAGTATGAATTCGACTTTCAACTCACTCATGTCTACATTCCTAATATCTCCCTTGAGCCCAACACACTTGGAAATCATGTATGTGGGTTCAATAATCTCGAAACTCGTCACTTCCATGAAGGACGTATTGTTGACACACCTCTACTATACGAAGAAGGTATCAATATCTCTTTCCGAACCATAGGACTAGAAGGCCTTCTCGGAATTAACGAGAAAATTTGTCCACGGTTTGTATTGGAATTCTTCCGTCAAGTTGAACTCGTTCGTAACGAGTATCGATCTCTATCACTTTGGTTTTGGATCAAAAACCAAAAGTTTATCTTAACCCTTGGGCAATTTGCTCACATTCTCCAAATTCCAAATCATGGACAATGTGTCTTCACTGAAGATTGGTCTCTTGATTCTCTCTTCAACCATCATGAAGAAAATAGTCCATATTGTTCACACATAACTTCCCCTCAAGAATTAACTCGCATGTTATGCAAACCTCGACCCTACTACTCTGATCCAAACATAATCTATACTGTTGGGAATTATCTGTTACCACGGATAGTTGTGGTTTACACTGCTTAGATTACACTAACAGTGGAAACGTATTACCACTGCTGGTACATTGTTACCACTGCTATAGGAGAACGCGTATAGATAAGTATAGAATAGATCTTGTATATATTCTATATTGTTAGCTTTATACTTATCTTGTAAAGGACTCCTTGTTGTATAAAAGGAGGTCCTAGGTCATTGTCTTAGGTACTTGTTTTAATTACCTACGTATTACTCACAAAGGCTTCAAGGTGTAACCCTAGTGATAAGCAAGATCACTCATATTATTCATTAATAATATTGGAGCTTAAGTTTTGTGTTTAATCTGTGTTTACTTACAATACATCATACAATCCGCCTTCTAAGTATTACTAAGTAAATTCGCGTGCTTAATAATATTATACAAAATATCATTGACACAAGGTGTGTGTCCAGATCCATCAAGTGGTATCGGGAGCGAGGTTCGATATTTTGTTTAAGAAGATCCAAGGAATAAGCTTAATCTACTCACTCAATTCAATGGAGATGGAAAACAACCAGTCCAACTCTTCTACACCAAGGCTACCTAAGCTCAAACTTAATGAGTTTGAGATGTGGAGGATACTGATTGAGCAATACTTTCTCATTCAGGACTATGCTCTGTGGGAGATCATTCAAACTGGTGATTCTTTCAAGCCTGTAACTAGTACTTAGAAGGTTGGTGACACAGATGTTGTAAAAGTTTCTGTGCCTGAATCTAGTATTGAAAAAGCACTAAGGAAGAATGATCTTAAGGCTAGAAGTTTGTTGTTGATGACTCTTCCTAGAGACCAGATCATTGCATTTAGCAAGTTCACAACTGCTAAGGAACTGTTTGAAGAGATTTGTTCAGTGTTTGGTGGTAATGATGCTACAAAGAAGACACAAAAGACATTGTTGAAGCAAAGTTATGAAAACTTCTCTGCTTCAAGCAATGACTCACTTGATAGCATCTTCACCAAACTCCAAAAGATTGTTACACAACCGATCGTGTTTGGCATTGAGGTTGAAAAGGAAGACCTTAATTTGAAGTTTCTAAGAAGTTTGCCTTGAGTTTCAAACTAATGTTACCGTCGGGAAAACAAATCGGACATAGAAACAATGAAGCTCAATGACCTTTAAAACAACTTCAAACTTATTGAGCAAAGGTTGAAGAAGGCACGGAAACTTGGTACAAGCTCTAGTAGCTTGGCATTGTTGTCAACCTCTCGTTGACAAAGTGATGATTCTGAAGATGATAGTGATGATGATGTTGCCAATCTTTGGTTCTAAAGTTTCCACTGGTAATGTTAGTGTTACCACCGCAGTTCAAAGAAGAAGGTTGCTAGTATTGGAGATCCTACCTTTATGCTTTCATCTCCACTCAAGTAAATGGCTCGTCTTAACTCATGAAGACATAGAGCAAATTGATGAAGATGACTTAGAAGAGATGGATATAAAATGGCGATAGCTCTTCTTAGCATGAGGGCTAGGAAATTCTACAAGAAGATCGCAAGCCTATTCACATCAATGGTAGTGAAACCGCAAGCTTTGATAAGAAGAAAGTGGAGTGCTTTAAGCGCCACAAGTTTGGACATTTGCTAGAGAATGTAGAAAACAAAGACCAAGGACAACAAGTCTACTTGATACAAGCAAAGAAGGAACCAACGTGGAAGAACCAAAGGCAATGTTGGCTATTGATGGTGTGAGCTATGATTGGAGTTTCATGGTCGATGATCAAGAGGAAGAACCTTCAGATGCTGCTCTTATTGCTCCGAATTTGCTCTCATGGCTTTCTCGACTCTAAGGTACAAAACTTTGAAAGTTGTTCAAAACATGTATGGTGCTAGAGAAGTTGAAAGGCTTAATAATTTATATTCTAATGAAAGACAAGAGTTGTATATCGCTAATTATACCGTGTCAAATCTTAGGAGAGCTATAGCAAGATTAGAGAAACAAATAGATCACTATAGAAAATGAGACAAAATATAATGATGATATGATTCTTCTTAGAAGAGAGGTAGAACATACAATACCGTGTGAATGAAGCATACCAAAAGAGCTTGAAAACTTAAAAGATAAATGAGAATGTCAATTTAACTGTAGACACCTGTTATTATCAGTCTAAGTCAATTGATAAAATCTAGAATGCTCAAATTCATAGTAAAGTTAAGTCAGGTATGGGTTACAATATAGTGCCTCCACCACTAAGGGGTGTTCATTCACCTCTAGGTATAGATTAAGCTCATACAGGCTTAGAAGAGTTTCAGGATCTTGAACGTGAATATGGTCCTCTAAAGGACACTATGGTGAAAGGTGAGGAAGAAGTTAAGCATGAAAATTATGTTTTTTAGAGTGCTAGTGACTCATCTGTTGTTCATGAGAATGTTAAAAAGAATGTAGAGGCTTCTATTCCAAAAGTTGTTAGTGCTGTTACAGAGGAACCTAGGAAATCAGTTAATAAACCTAGATCAACTGTAAGGTATGTTGAGATGTATAGGAACAAGCCTACAACTCCTAAGGGTAACCAGAGGTGTTGGAATCATGTTAAATCTCAACAACTAGGTAGTGATTTTGTGATGTACAATAAGGCATGTTATATCTGTGGTAGTTTTGATCATTTACATGCTTATTGTGACTATCATAATGGGAGAAGGGAAGTCCATGGGAATAAAAGGGTGGAGTCTAACGGTTTCAAAATAATGTACACCCTAATTCTCATTGCAAAATGGTCCCAAGAGCGATTCAACTAAGAAGTGGTCTCAAAACTTTGCCACCGCAAAAGCGTAACATCGCTCATCCTAAGTCACCGTAAAAGTGCAAAGTCCAAAACAACTTTTACCAACTCGCACAAACAGGAAAAGAACTTTTTCGAATAATAAAGTTCATTATAACAAACAGTGGGTACCTAAAATAAACCAACAGTTTCCTTCGCTCATTCAAAAGTTACCACTGCAAGGGTTGTAAACAAGAAAAGGGGGACATGGGCAATCTTGTGAAGGCCTCAAAGACGTTGGGAATGGAAACCTAAAGGAACTACCTCTACAACCAATCCCAATGGTGTATCAATGACCTTTGATAGATTTAACTATATTGATACACGAGGCGGATCCAAGTCAATCATGGTTTGGGTCCCCAAAAGAAACTAACTCTTTACTTTTATGTGCAGGAACATCCAAGGACAAAAGATCGATCAAGGATATCTGAGATAGTGGGTGTTCAAGGCACATGACTGGAAACAAGTCCTATCTTTCGATTTTGAACATTATGATGGACAATATGTCAGTTTTGGAGGTGGAGTTAATGGAAAGGTTCTTTGGTTAAGGAGTAATCAAAACCGGTAACTTGGATTTTGAACCTATGTATTATGTAAAAGAGCTTAAGTATAATCTTTTAGTGTGTCACAAATGTGTGACAAGAAGAACAATGTTCTTTTACCAAAGATATGTGCTTTGTTCTCTAAGGATTTTAAGATGCACGATGAAAGTCGATTCTTTTAAAATTCCTAGAAAAGGCAACCTATATAGCTTTGATATGAACAACATTGTTGCTAAAGATGATTATGCTTGCTTGCTTTCAAAGGCCACGTGGATGAATGCATGTTATGGCATAGAAGACTTGGTCATGTTAACTTCAAAACCATTAACAAGATTGTCAAAGATGGTTTGGTGAGAGGTTTACCTCGTAAAAGATTTGAAAATGATCAAACTGTGTGGCTTGTCTTAAAGGCAAACAACACAAAGTTGGTTAACTCTTGCTTTAAATGTCAAAGTTGGTTGGTCCTACTCGTGAGCGACTTGAATCTTAAGAAATATTGTCTAGTGGTGATTGATGATTTTAGCGAGGTTTACATGTGTTTTTTTCTTAGAACCAAGGATGAAACAACTGGCATCCTCAAGATCTTTATCATAGAAGTAGAAAACCAATATGATATGAAAGTTAAAATTATCGGTGTGACAATGGGATGTAATTCAAGAATAGAGTTATGGATGATTTTGTAGAGATAAAGGTATTAAAGAGAATTTAGTGTTGCTAGAACTCCTCAACAAAATGGTGTTTTACGAGAGGAGGAACAGGACACCGATAGAGGTTGCTAGAACCATGTTGGTAGATTCTAAATTGCCAATCACTTTTGGGTTGAAGCGCTTAACACCGCATGTTATGTGCAAAATAGGGTTTTAGTGGTAAAACAAAGAACAAGACACCTTATGAATTATTTAGGGGTAGATCACCTATCCTTGACTTCATGAGACCATTTGGATGTCATGTATCTATTCTCAATACCATAGATTATCTGGGCAAGTTTGATGAAAAATCTGATGATGGGTATTTTGTTGGGTATTCGATGGTCAACAAAGCTTTTAGAGTATTCAACTTAAGAACCCAAAATATTGAAGAAAATCTGCATGTGGAGTTCTTGGAAAACAAAGTTAATCTCAAAGGAACTGGTCCGTAAAGGCTATTTGATCTTGATACTCTAACAAATACTGATAAGGTTTTAAATGTACCTTTTGAGGGTCGTTTAAGCCCTTATTTGATCACTTTTGTATCCGTTATTACTTAATATCGTTCCTTTTCACTTTTAGGTCTCTTGAAGGCAAATTGTCGGAATGGCACTTATTTGGACGAAAAGGCGCGGATATATGAAGAAAATGGCCAAAGTCAAGAATCGAGACACTCAAGTCTTTGAATACAAGGGACGGCGGCCATCGCTTAATCGCGACGCCGCCGGAGCACTTCGTGACGGCTCAAGAGCCAAATTGCTTATTTTCAAGTGACGGTGTCGCTTTAAAGAGTAGGTCGTCGCAACTCGACGGCCTAGATTTGATCCGACACGCCGAGACCGAAGGGACGGCGTCACAAGCACAAGGTGACGCCGCCGCAAGACTAACGTGGCCAAGACGAAACCCTAATGACGGCGACCCGACGGCGCCACAAATCATAAGGTGACGCCGTCGCGATTGTAATCTTATATATAGAATCCGAATTTTTCGCTTTTAGAGTGTAGTCTTTGGAGTAAAACCTAAACCGAACCAAGGTTGTCTTGTACAAGATTTTAGGTTCTAAACCCTATCTTACATCAAGATAAGTGTTTTACTTCATTAATTCAATTATGTCTTCAATTACTTGTGTGTATGCTTGCATGTTCTCCATGTCCCGCTAATTTACTTGTGTGTTTGCTTAGGAATATGAAACTTAATTATTGAATATTGATTGGTTGTCTCTTATCTTAATTGTTAATGATCTAGTAATGCGATAGGTCATTCGTTGTGTAATTAATGCTTGATTAATCTTTGTGAACCTTGGACTATAACACTTAGAGCGGTTGTAGGCTAAACCATCCAAAGAGTGCCTTAGAGTTAGAGTTTATAATTCCTAGAGGTTTTTGTAGACGAGACCCTTTGGTAAGTTCAAAGAGTTAGGGACAAACGCATACCCTACGACTTTAGACACACAACGCGATTAAGAATAAGGACGTGACAATTCAACCATCAATAGGAGATAATTAAGGAGTAATAAAACCTAAGTAAACACATCTTTAAACCATCATACGAGCACACAATAATTAGACATAGACTACATACACCTTAGATTAGATAATTAGATAAGTAGAGTAATCGGTAGAAATACCAACCCCCAAATCCAAACCCCGAGATTCGTACCTTTCCTTTCCTAAAAAAATATAAAAAGATAAAAAATAATCTTCCTCAACCCCAACCTTAGCGTAGTAACTTCTCACTAGCATTCCTATTCCCCTAGAGAACGATATCAATACCCGTGGCTTACCCTAATACTACACTACAACGATTAGGTTCATCGCCTAGGTGTTATAAAACTTGCTCAAGAAAAGGAAGTTCCTTTGACCCCGAACGACGCGTGTAGCGTTATCAAGTTTTTGGCGCACTGCGGGAATAGAATAGCTAGTTAGTAGTCCACCTCGTTTAGGTTTCTTTGCTTGATTCCTATCAAGTAAATTTTTCTCATTTTTAGCTTTCTCGTAGTCTATCCCCCTTCTTCGTGACCTTTGTTCGTAACCCCATCACTTTTCATCATGGAAGGTGATAACCACCCACCATTCATCAACCCACCACCAAATGACCCGCCAAGAGCCCGTACTCTTGGTGAATACTCGAGACCAAGCCACCTAGGCTATAGGAACACCATTGAGCTTCCCGACCAAGCCCAAACTACGGCCCTGCGATCCGACACCATCCGGTTGGTGCAAAACGGATGTGCATTCCATGGACTTCGTTCCGAAGATCCTAATCAGCATCTTAAGGATTTCCTTAAAATTGTCGATTCCATCGACCTTGATGCTACTACTCGGGAGACCACGCGTCTGCTGCCTCTTCCAATTCTCTCTACGGGACCAAGCTAGTAATTGGCTTGAGCGACTTCCCGCCGGCTCCATCTCAAGTTGGGATGATCTCACCTCTCGCTTCCTTGCTCAATTTTTCCCACCAGGGAGAACCACTAAGCTTAGGAATGACATCTTGATGTTCCAACAACGTCAAGGTGAATCTCTCTACGAAGCATGGACTCGATTCAAGGACTTACTTCATAAAGTCCCTCATCACGGCATTGATCTTTGGCTCCAAGTCCAAATCTTTTATGATCATGTCAACTTCACCACCAAGCGATCCATTGACCAAGCGGCCGGTGGAAAACTTAGTGATCTCACCGCGGAAGAATCATGGGGTATAATAGAGGACCTTGTTCTCTATGACAACGAAAGTTGGAATGACCCCCGTGAGTTGCCCAAAACCGTTAAGGCAATCTCCTTGCCTCCCATTGACTCACAATCTTCCGACCATAGGATGATCGAACTTGAAGATCAAGTTAAATTCCTAATGAGTTCCTACGAAAATCCTAAGTCTTCACGCCATGTGAACAAAGTTTCTTCCTCATGTGAGCCGTGTAGTGATCCTCATAACACGCGCACTTGCACCCGATCCCCCGAACATGCTTCCGTTGACTACGCATCCTCGCGAATTAATGGAACGGGAGGAAGATTCCCTACAATACCCGGACCTAGGAATTTCAATGAAACCCGAGAAGCATGGAAGGGCAAGCCCGACTTCTATTGGGGACAAACCAAAGAATTCACCTCCAATGATTTCTCATGGCCCCCATCTCACGGTCCTAACCAACAAAACATTGAAGGGATGTTGCAAAACCTAGTCGCATCCCAAGAAGCCCAAATAGCTAAGCTCTCGGACCGCTTTAACCAACAAAGTCGAAATGGATAGGAAGATAGATAACCTTTGAAAGCCATGACCAATAGTGATAGGAAGGTTAATGCTATCTCAACTCCCGAGCCTTCCGTGTAGAGATTAAGGACCCAAGTAAGTTAGCTAAGCACGCTCAATTCGTCAATACCATCGCCTTAGTGAAACCTAATAGAACAAATGACGGCGAACCATGAGATGATACTTGAGGTTAAGGAAACACCGACGAATGAAACAACCGAGGAAGCGAATGAAGTAGATAATGACTATTTCAATAAGTTTCCTACGGAAGAAGAACTATCTCGCCACCCTCACTTAGTGCGTGACCTCCGTCACATGTATGTTAGGAAAAGCCCTAGAATCAAGTTTGGGAACCCTTGGAATCTTAACATACCATGTTGCATAGGACACCTTTTCGTGGCAAAGGCCTACATTGATCGCAAGTCCCCAATCAACATAATGACTAGCACCTACTACAATTGGGTAGTGAAGAAGCCTATTCCAACTAGGCAAGACCCCGATAATCCTAGTGTTAGTTGCAATTTTCTTGGTAGAATTAAGGGATTGCCCGTTTATGTAGGTAGTTTCATGTTTCCTACGGACTTCATAATTGTGGATGATATTAGCACGGCCATAGATCCTAGCTTGTCCCACGTTATTCTAGGAAAACCTTTCATAGAAAACACCGGGATGACTTATGATCCTTCATTAGGAATAGTGCGATTCAAGGATGAGACCGACGACATAGCTTACCAAATGCCGCTTAAGATTGAGAAGTTTTCATCACTCTAATGATGAAAAGGAACTTAAACTGTCGGTCTATTATAGGAATGAGGAGGATAGAAAGAAAGGAGTGGATTATGTTATGGCCAAAATTTTCGATTTCTATAAGGATTGCTTGAACTTAGGACCGGAATATAGAAATGAGTGGGAGAGGACGAACTCTTAGAAAGGTGTATCATAGGGCACTTCTACAACATGGAACCAACCACTAGAGACCGTCATGAGGAAGGAGATGGCGGTAATGAAGTCACGTAAGGGCATGACTACGAGTCTAGCTACAAGACTCATAAATAAAGAAAAGCGCTTCGTGGGAGGCAACCCATGCTTAATTTTTTGCTTGTTAGTGTCATATATCTTTTAGTGATTGCTTATTCTCATGTTTAAATTTGTAAAAATGCTTTATTTTGTTTTTAACCTCGTCTTAATTGCATATAAAGGTATTTTACATAAAGGATAAGTGTAGGAGGATTACACACGTTTTCAAAAGAAACGTAAACATGAGAATAACAATTAATTAAAAGATATATATGTGTGTTTGTTCGAGTCAAATGCTTGTATCGAGTCATAATGGATGTTTTGCGTAAATTTTTCCGATTCTAAAGATGTAAATTTTCCGTAAATTTTTCCGAAAATCGCAGACCGCTTTTTGTCGATAACCGACGGCGTCAGATCGCAACCGACGGCCAGAAGGAGTAAAACAATGATTACTTTTTTCTCATTTTTCGAGCTACTTATAAATTTTGGAATTTTCCGTGTCTTAATTTTCCGTAAATTCAGTAAACATCCATTCCACAAGCATTATATCCTAGTTTAGTCGAGTCTTATATATATTATTACCGCCGATTTTACGCGAAGGTTTCGTTTGTTTTCTTCAAGTGTGCATGTTTAATTTATCAAGAAGAAGTTACATAAGATTGGAAGGAGCTTTTCACGCATACATTCTTCTTGGAAAGGATTTAACCACTACTTCACACACGGATCCTACCGAGCTAATCGGGAGTATTAGTTTTTTCGCTTTTCATTACCTTCTATTATCATAACTTTGATACTTTCGGGAACATTGGGGACAATGTTCGGTTTAAGTGTAGGGAGGAAAATAAAACGGAACTTTGAAACTATGCTTATCCTTGATTATTTGCTTTGTCCAATTGTATTTGTGTAATAAACCATGAGAAAATGTCGGTTAGGGTAATTTTGGCACCAAATTTAAAATTTTTCATGACATATAGGAGTGGGCCATTAGTCTTAACAAAAGCGCCTCACGGATAGGAAGTTATATGACTAGCACAAAACCCTTTACCACCTAAATTCCACCCAAAATGTGAGGATCACCCTTAGATTAGTAGGAATTAAAGCATTCATCTTTAATGCTTAGAGTGTGAACCGTAGTATATTAGATTCTAGAACTTGTTTTGTGATGCATTCCGAGATCGCTAGTAAGACTACACTTGTGTAGTTAGGAATAACTAAATGATAAGAGGCATTAGGATAACCCTTGTTTGATACCCGTAATATAATTACTTCTTCCACATCGGTTGAGTAATTCCCCACACCCTTTGCGTTGTACTCATCTTTAGTACACGATACCCTAGTTAACCCCTCGAGCCTATCCTTTTCGCGGTTCTCGTGATGTTTCGGTTTTCCGAATATCAATGAAGAGCATTGTTTACACCCCACCCCAAATGTACACCCAAATCGCCTTAGCCTACCCCGTATGCACTCACTTTTAGTGCATTATTGTTATCACCCTAAACCCTTAGTTCAATTATCTAGTTGCTTGCATAAGTTGCTAAGTCGAGTCATATCCTTTGTACACGCTTTGGGACGATTGGGACTCATGGGAAAAGTTAAAGTTTATGAATGACCGAAGGGAACGTTAAATTCCCTTATTTGCGTAATAACGCACCCCAAGTGTTTTGATCTTTTCAATTCGGGTCAAATTAGTGTTAGAGTAATAAAAACTCAAGTGTAGGGATGTGCCTATAAATCCCTATCATTTTGATGTTACCGTAGAGGATGGTAGAGTAAAAGTGTATGAAAAAAAAAAAAAAAAAAAAAAAAAAAAAAAAAAAAAAAAATAGAGTGAAAAAAAAAAAAAAAAAAAAAAAAAAAACGGGCTACCATCCTACATCTATCCTTTAAATTTATGTTTGTTTGTTTCAGTTATCTAGAGTTTAGAGTGTCGAGTCTTGGCTTAGCAACGCCATTCTTCGTATGCTTGTAACATAGAGATTTTTGACTTGCCACCACTAAATAGCCTATCCCACCAAACCCTTTGTTTCCCTACCGTAAGCCTAACATTACAACCCTTTAAAGACCTCTTTGATAGTCTTTCCTAGGTGCTTACGCCAAAGCGATGGAGGTTTGATCTATTCTCAAGCCTATGGTAATCTATGTACTAGGACCGTTAATGAGTGTTTATCTTCCATTTCCAACTTGTTATATTTCATATACACCGAGAGATGAGAGTATCCAAACACCCCATGTGAGGTGCTAGTATGTAATTCCGTGCTTGTTATGACTTTTTGGGCTTATATGTGTTGTGGACTGTTTTAAACCAATGCTTCATGACCCCTAACTTATAAATTAATTGGCTAAAAGCACATTTGCTTGAGGACAAGCAAATACCAAGTGTAGGGATATTTGATAAGGTTTTAAAATGTACCTTTTGAGGGTCGTTTAAGCCCTTATTTGATCACTTTGTATCCGTTATTACTTAATATCGCTCCTTTTCACTTTTAGGTCTCTTGAAGGCAAATTGTCGGAATGGCACTTATTTGGACGAAAAGGCGCGGATATCTGAAGAAAATGGCCAAAGTCAAGAATCGAGACACTCAAGTCGTTGAAATACAAGGGGACGGCGCCATCGCTTAATCGCGACGCCGTCGGAGCACTTCGTGACGACGACGGTGAGCCAAATTGCTTATTTTCAAGTGACGGTGTCGCTTTAAAAGAGTAGGTCGTCGCAACTCGACGGCCTAGATTTGATCCAGACGGCGCCGAGATCGAAGGGACGGCGTCACAAGCACAAGGTGACGCCGCCGCAAGACTAACGTGGCCAAGACGAAACCCTAATGACGGCGACCCGACGGCGCCACAAATCATAAGGTGACGCCGTCGCGATTGTAATCTTATATATAGAATCCGAATTTTTAGTTTTAGAGTGTAGTCTTTTGGAGTAAAACCTAAACCGAACCAAGGTCTGTCTTGTACAAGATTTTAGGGTTCTAAACCCTATCTTACATCAAGATAAGTGTTTTACTTCATTAATTCAATTATGTCTTCAATTACTTGTGTGTATGCTTGCATGTTCTCCATGTCCGCTAATTTACTTGTGTGTTTGCTTAGGAATATGAAACTTAATTATTGAATATTGATTGGTTGTCTCTTATCTTAATTGTTAATGATCTAGTAATGCGATAGGTCATTCGTTGTGTAATTAATGCTTGATTAATCTTTGTGAACCTTAGACTATAACACTTAGAGCAGTTGTAGGCTAAACCATCCAAAGAGTGCCTTAGAGTTAGAGTTTATAATTCCTAGAGGTTTTTGTAGACGAGACCCTTTGGTAAGTTCAAAGAGTTAGGGACAAACGCATACCCTACGACTTTAGACACACAACGCGATTAAGAATAAGGACGTGACAATTCAACCATCAATAGGAGATAATTAAGGAGTAATAAAACCTAAGTAAACACATCTTTAAACCATCATACGAGCACACAATAATTAGACATAGACTACATACACCTTAGATTAGATAATTAGATAAGTAGAGTAATCGGTAGAAATACCAACCCCCAAATCCAAACCCCGAGATTCGTACCTTTCCTTTCCTAAAAAATATAAAAAGATAAAAAATAATCTTCCTCAACCCCAACCTTAGCGTAGTAACTTCTCACTAGCATTCCTATTCCCCAGAGAACGATATCAATACCGTGGCTTACCCTAATACTACACTACAACGATTAGGTTCACCGCCTAGGTGTTATAAAACTTGCTCGAAGAAAAGGAAGTTCCTTTGACCCCGAACGACGCGTGTAGCGTTATCAATTAGTAAAATATATGAATCTAAGACTCATGAAGGCAAGAATGAATGTCTCTTTATGTGTTTTTTTGTCACAAATAGAGCCAAAGAATGTTTACAAGGCACTTGAAGATGAAAGTTGGGTGGAAGCAATGCAAGAAGAGTTGCTCCATTTTAAGCTTCAAAAGGTTTGGGTGCTTTGTGATTTGCCTTCTGGCAAGAAGGTAATAGGTACTGAATGGGTGTTCAGAAACAAGAAGGATGAAAGAGGAATTGTTATCAGAAACAAAGCTAGGCTTGTGGCTCAAGGATACACTCAAGAGGAGGGTATTGACTATGAAGAAGTGTTTGCCCCAGTTGCACGAATTGAAGCAATCAGGCTGTTCTTAGCCTATGCATCCTTTATGGGCTTTAAAGTCTATCAAATGGATGTAAAGAGTGCTTTTCTTTATGGGAAAATTGATGAGGAGGTTTATGTCTCACAACCTCCAGGCTTTGAAGACCCTGAATATCCTAACAAAGTATACCGGGTAGTTAAAGCTTTGTATGGCTTGCATCAGGCACCAAGGAAATGGTATGAAACCTTAACCACCTATCTACTTGCTAATGGGTTTCATAGAGGCAGACTGGATCAAACTTTGTTCATCAAGAAAGACAAGAATGATATCTTGCTGGTTCAAGTGGATGTTGATGATATTATTTTTGGGTCTACAAAGACAGAGATGTGCAAAGAATTTGAGAACCGATGAAAGAAGAATTTCGGATGAGTTCTATGGGTGAACTCACATTATTTTGGGACTTCAAGTACTACAAAGGCCGATGGTATTTTCATCAATCAAGATAAATATGTGGCTGAGATACTAAGGAAGTTCAAGTTCACTGATGCAACGTCATCCAGCACCCTACAGACAAGACTACACATCTACTCCTGAAGGAAATAAATGGTGAGGCAGTTGATGTGCACATGTACAGGTCTATGATTGGCTCTTTGATGTATCTTACATCATCTATACCAGACATCATGTTTGCAGTGTGTGCCTGTGCAAGGTTTCAAGTTACTCCCAAGTTCTCTCATTTGATTGTTGTGAAGAAGATTTTCAGATATCTAAAAGCATTTCCTACTCTGGGATTGTGGTACTCCAGAGATTCTCCTTTACATCTGGTTACTTACTCAGATAGTGACTATGCTGGAGCTAGCTTGGATAGAAAATCTACAACATGTGGATGCCAATTTCTTGGCAATAGATTAGTGTCATGGCAGTGCAAGAAACAAACAATGGTGGTTAATTCATCAACTGAGGCAGAGTATGTGGCTGCTGCAAGTTGTTGTGCTCAAGTTCTATGGCTTCAGAATCAACTTTTGGACTATGGGTACAATTTCATGAATACCATCATCCATATTGACAATAGCAGTACCATTTCCATCATTAAGAATCATGTTCAACACACAAAGACCAAACATATTGAAATTAGACACCATTTCATTAGAGATTGCTATGAAAAGGGACTAATTCAAGTTGTTAAAATTCATACTGATGACAACTATGTTGATTTATTAACAAAAGGACTTGATGTGGGAAGATTTCAGTACTTGGTAACAAGTATTGGAATGCTAAAACCATAAACTTTTTGTCAAAATATTTTCTGGTGTTGAGAGGAGGTTGTTGGGTACTGAAATTGTTGTATGAGTTTGTATACGTTTGCTTGTATTTCTGTTTATGTCTTTATGCAGCTTAGATGGGTGTTGACCTTAAAAGGTGTATAACTGAGATACACAACAAATGGTTGTTGATTCACCATGTCTAATCCACATAAGAATCAACTAGTCCAGAGCAAACGGCTATTGGTAAAGACTTGACAAATCCGTTTATGGTTGATAGTTTACCAAAAACTATATGGTTATCAACTCACCATATTCTTTATGATTAAGAGTTGGCTAGTCCATAGCAAACGGCTCATGGTAAAGACATATCAAACCGTTGATATGGTAGTTTGCTAAAACTATGATAAGAGTAGTCTTGTTTTATATGATTTTATTTACCAACGCTCTTTGAAATTTTTGTGAAACATTACCTCGCTAGTTCACCGCTTCCACCGACATTGTAATTTTACCATCGTTGTTCTAGCCGTTACAACCGATTATGTCAAGAACTTATTTTTATTAGCCGTTGAAAGTAACCATCGATTTCCATATATATAGGGTTAAAATTTTAAGGAGATTATCTACTTTCCATATTGTTATTTATCCGCTACGATAAATACTTTCTAAAGATAGTTTTTCTTGTGCAATAATCTTAAACCCTAACCCTATATATCTTTCTCTCTCAATTGGCTAGTTATTCCTTCAATTATTACTGACATAATATTGTTTTTCATCAAAAGTTTCTATGGCACTATTAAAATTTGCAGATGAGCACAACCAAGTGGCCTACCTACAAAAGTCAAACGAGAAGAGTGGCCTTGTTTTTCATCAGATTGTGGACTTTCTCAATACTACCCATTTAAGGTATGCTTTGCTTTTAAAACGCACAATCTATATCTCTCAAATCAAACAGTTTTGGACTTCTACTCAGTCCATAACACTTGAGCATGGAGATACACATGAAACAGTGGATGCTCTAAGAGCTACTGTGGATGGGGTAACTATTGATATTACTGAGGCATCCTTGAGGAGAGTTCTCCAATTGGGTGATCTCAATGGTCTCATCACATTACCTATGCCTGAAATTCATGATACTTTATCATCCATGGGGTATGATACCATTGATAAAAAGGCTACTTTCAAAAAGAGTGGTTTTTGTCCCCAATGGAGATTTTTGATACATACTCTTTTACATTGTCTCAGTCCAAAGAAAACATCTTATGAGCCATTTAGTTCAACTATGGCTTACCCTTTGGTTTGTCTAGCCACTGATAAGATTTTTAACTGGTCAAATTATATTTTTACAAGTATGACTGGCAATGTAAAGAGTTCAACAAAATTTTTAATGTATCCAAGGTTTGTGCAAGCAGTGCTAAATGAGTTTCAACTGCAACCCCATACTAATGTTTATAAAATCAATTGCCTTAAGCCTAAATTTTTTCAAAATATAAACAAAGATGGCAACATGATTTTTACCTCTCCTTCCTCAAATGCTTGCAAAGATTACAACGGAACATAACACACCCATAATCTCTGTTCCACGCATTGATTATACTCCATCTGTTTCTCACACCTATGAGAGGAGGAGCAAACAACCACCTTCTTTCATGACAACACAACATGTTTCTGAACCTTTTGGTCTAGGAACAAGCAGTGGTGGTTCTAGACTTCAACCTAGTCCAACTAGGGAGGACTCTGAGCCAATGCCCCATAATTCACCTCTCTCAACAGGTAACGCAGTTAGAAGTGATGAGGGCAGTGGGTAACAATTGGAATTGATGGTTTTGTGTACAAAGTTAGTCAAGCAGGTTGAATCTCTACAGAAGGACTTGGCCCATGTCAAGAAGCAGCATGCCAAGGATATTACAAATTTAAAAGAAGAGATTCAGACTTTGAAGAAAGAGTTGTAGGGGTTGAAAAAGCACAAGAAAACTATAAAGTTGGTGATTTCATCTTCATCCTCACCTATTGATGGTGATTCAGCTGGTTTTGATCATGATTTGGGAAATTCTCCCCAAAAGGGGAGGAAAACAGGTGTTGAAACTCAGGGGAGGATAATTGATTTTGAAGATGAAGGGGTTTCTAGTAAAGGTGCAAAGGAAGCTGAAACTCAAGGAGAGCAACTAGACCAAGATATTTTCTGTACTGCAACTGATTTTACCACTGACTCAATTTCCACTGCAGAGCCAAATATTCCCACGGATGAACCTAATGTTGCCACTGCAAGTGAAGAAATTGATAAACAGAAGAAAGACAGAGGTAAAGCAGTTATAGAAAGTCAAGAGCAACCTGGAAGAAAGATTTCAATGAAAGAACAAGTTCAGATTGCTCATGATAAAGAAGTTGCTGAAAAGATATATGAAGATGAAGTTGCTGAAAAGAAAAAGGTTGAAGAAATGGAAGTTTCAAGCTTTTTGGAAGCTAAAAGGTTGGATAGAATGGAAGATTCTCTAGAAGATCCACTTTCCAATGTTCAACCTACAATACTTAGAGAGAAGACTCTAGAGTTTAGCTATGTTCCTAGTGAAGAAGATATTGAGTTCTTGATTGGTAATAATCCAATAATCAAGAAAAAGGCAATTGACCTTGTAGTTGATGCATCCTTAACTGAAGATCAAAGAAATGCTCAGTTGAAGGATTTCATTCTAATGAAGAACAATCAAGCACCTCAAGATGTGATTAGTACAGTCAGAAAGGGTCAAAAGAAAAAAAAGACAACCAACCAAGGCACAAATTATTTCATACATGAAGACTTATTGTTGTCATGTTGGTGGTTGGAAAAAGCATCAATTCTAAGGAATGCCTGATAATCAAGTTGAAGGTATCTACTATAGAGTTCAAAAACATGATAAAGATTTTATTGCAATGGGCTCAAGAAGAAGCAAGAAGGTTTCTGGATTGAAGAGAAAGGCCAAAGAAAGTGATTCTCGGACTATTAAGAAGACTAAGGTTGATGAAGAACAAGAAATTCCTACCGAGAAATTCATCAAGAACAATGTTGGAATGATTGTGATAGTAGAAGAAGATTTTTATCCGTAACCACTACAAGTTAGACATCCTATCATTGATTGGGAAGTTTACACGCTAGCAATTTTGCTCCAACATGGAAGATCACAAGGCTAGGTGGTGAAACTTCATCATTCATTCAATTTGAAGATCTTATCAAAGCTTTTGACAGAGATGATCTTGACAAATTATGGAAGTTAGTTCAAGAAAAGTTTGATTCTCAAAATCTTAAAGATATGAAGGAGATGCGCTTATGGATTAATCTTAGAAGGCTCTATGAACGAGATGTTAATGATGATTTGAAATTCTCATGTACATGTCCCGGTACTAAATGGTTTTATTATGACTCATGTGAAGTTCATCATGTTTCTACAAACAAATGGAGCGAGATGTATTCATGCTTGAGAAAGAATATCCACTCGAGTTGGAACTCTCACGGTGATGTCATGTACAACAATAAGAGTTCATGAAGACAATGAGAAGGTCGAGCATTGTTACATAGACTTCAAGATCAATGTTCCGAGCTATTCGAAGTTAAGAAAGAAGTAAAGTGTTTGGTTGAATTCCCAAATCCTTGAAAATGATGCAGATTGAAGAAACTTATTGATTTGCAGAGAAATCATAAGTTTAGGGGAGGATTGTTGGGAATTATCTGTTACCACGGATAGTTGTGGTTTGCACTGCTTAGATTACACTAGCAGTGGAAACGTATTACCACTGCTGGTACATTGTTACCACTGCTATAGGAGAACGCGTCTAGATAAGTATAGAATAGATCTTTTGTATATTTTATATTGTTAGCTTTATACTTATCTTGTAAAGGACTCCTTGCTGTATAAAAGGAGGTCCTAGGTCATTGTCTTAGGTACTTGTTTTAATTACCTACGTATTACTCACAAAGGCATCAAGGTGTAACCCTAGTGATAAGCAAGATCACTCGTATTATTCATTAATAATATTGGTGCTTAAGTTTTGTGTTTAATCTGTGTTTACTTACAATACATCATAAAATCCGTCTTCTAAGTATTACTAAGTAAATTCCGCGTGCTTAATAATATTATACAAAATATCATTGACATAAGGTGTGTGTCCAGATCCATCATATACACGTGATATCCGAGATGATCTTAAACCTCTCGCAGTCATTCTACGTGAAAATGTTTGGAGTCTTAGGGGAAATCGAGAAATCCTTCCCGCTTGTTGTGCTCACATAATGTATTGTTTGCTAACCCAACAACCATACAATCTCGCCTACTTCTTCGCAAGACAAATTGTAAACCTTCAAGGCAACAAGAACAAGCTAATCCCTTATGGAATGTTCCTGACACGCCTTTATCATCATATCATGTACTTCCATCCTCAATTTCAAAGTCCTTTGTACGTACTTGTGAATAAGATGATGGAACCTCTAAACACATCTCACATCAAGTCTTTCTTCATCCCTGAATCGGCAAATACTCATCATCCATTTGACGGTCCATCTAGCGAAAACGCTCAAGAAACTTAGTTTCCTTTCCAAATAGGTTCAATCCTTAGATTTCATCTTTTATCATTGTAATATGATCATTATCATGAAATAAAACATTTAACGTTTGATGTCTCGCTTTTATAGTTGTTCAAATTGTTTAGAAAACACTGGCTTTGAAATACGATACCTTGTGCAAATTTCGCATACCTTCTGTGAAGGTACTGCTTAGCAGGAGACGAATCCCTCACTTTGTACTAGACGAATCCGTCCACTTAGGGGACCGTGGGATCCGGGCAAACAGAAATGCAGTTGCAGATCTCCATACATCAAACCATTACCTTAGACCACTTCATGCTAGCTAAACATAATGTCTTAGGACCACTCAAGTCTTCCTCAAGCTCAGTAGGTATCACACTCACTCATTGTTAATCTAAGATCACACTCAAGGTGCTTTTTAATTTATTATTTCACCAAAACTCATCATCCTTCCGCTCCAATACTCACACATCATTTCTCACATGTCAACACATCTAGTTTTATAATTATCCCAATTTTAGCAAATTGATTTTAGTCATGCTTACCTCAAAATGGGTCAAAAACTAGTTTTTCATTTCTTATAACTTTTAAGGAATTTTTCAAAATTATCTTAAGTTACTATCTGATCTCTAGGATCATTTAGCACCTCTTGACACTCTCTAATTTCCTAGTGTCATCTTTGATCATTCATTGGTACTCATAAGGTTCCATCTTCTTCCATAAAAGGCAATCATTAGCTACCATCACTCATTGCCCATGATCATTTAAGTCCCTTTTCACTTAAGACACTTAGGAAGACTGAAACACTCAAAATATATAGATGCTAGACCTAACAAACATCATTTTCCTCTTTTCTTGGCTGCTGAGATACGGATCCCTAGGATTAGCCTAGACGGATCCATCATTGGAGGGAACCGTGGGAACCGGCTGACAGATTCAACTAATCCTAGCTAAAACAATCATTTTAAGCTCTCCTTTCTAACTTGAACACTCCATCTTGCCTTAATAAAACTACTTGATCAGTGCAACTCTGAAGTTGACTCTTGTGCATGCAAATCATCACATTTCAAAGGATCTTAGTGGCTTAAGTCTTGAATGCACTTTGATAACATCAAATAGTCCTGAATATTAAGTGTCAATTTCCCCGATAATGCTCGTTATTTATATCATTTATATGGATTTACGCTTGTTTTCCATTGTTTTCCACTTTCAGGTAAATTACAAGCATTGGAGCTAAAGAGACGCGGAAATGGAAACATAACTAAAGATTTATCACAAGATGCCTATTTTGAAGAAGTTATGGCGTAACTCCTCTCTCACATTATGCCGTAACTATTGCGTGACCCGAATACCAACTTATCAAGAGGTTACGGCGTAACTCTTCCCAAAGGTTACGACGTAACTCCATTAGGTCAAAAGAGGTTCCACGTCGGCGATACTTACGCCGTAACTCATCGCATCACTTACGACGTAACCAAGTTTATTGAAGACTACGGCGTAACCACTAATATGGTTACGCCGTAACTAGCATATCTAGTGCATTTACGAAGAAATAGAAGGTTACGGCGTAACTCCTATATTGGTTACGCCGTAACCCATACCGGCCTATAAATACCCCACGAATTCCGGCATTTCTAATCATCCCATTCCACACACAACACTCGAGAGCGTGGGAAAAAGCTCAAGGTAGGTCTAGGGAGCATACGGAGTTGTTTCCAAGGGAGAAGTCACTCCATTACAATAAGCTTTAGCGTTTTATATTTCTTTTACTTTCAATTCATGTATTTCGTACCTTTGAATATTGAATTGACTTGCATGATTAATATGAGCGGCTAAGCACCCTTTGGTGCTAGCCTAGTAATGATTCCTTAATTGTTTTGTTTACGTTTACCTTTACTTCCGTACAATTATTTCTAAGTGTATGCATGCATAGTTCAATGGTAGTCACCCTTGGTTCGGTAGTTTTGAATGGCGGTAGAGGCCAATTGCCTAGGAGATATGACCAACTGACTCTAGGTGAGCGGATCGAGACGGAAGGGTAAGATATGACCAACCGACGACCCTTTCTACTTGTGCGATTTGACCAACCGATCACCTATCGTTTGGATGAACTTAAGAATTGGGGTGTAGTGTCTAAGTTCCTAACGGCCGGGCACTCACTATTTTGAATCTAGCATGTAGCGGTACTTAATGACTTGGCTTAGGGACCGGGAACAACATGACTTATGGCGGTGCCCCGATTTCTCTGTGGTGGCATCTTTGCCGATAGGTTAGGCGAATTGACCAAATGTTGTCCTCTCGAATTTGTCCCCACCAAGTAATTGGAAGTAGGTAGACGTAGACATAACTAGCTAGGAGGATTGACTAGGTTAGCACCACTATTCCTCTATTGATTTCCTTTATCCATTTATCTCGCTTTTATTTTATTCTCGCATTAGTAGTTTAATTAATTAAATCCTATCGAAACCATTTTTATTCTCGTGACAACTAGACTTAGTAATAATCCAACACACATAGCTCTTGGGACGACCTCGGCTTTACCATTTACTACACTACACGCGACCGGTACACCGCCTGTTAGTGCACTAGGGTAGACCATAGGTATAGCGAGACACTATAAATATTAAGACACAGTCGATAAAACCCGCATCAAGTTTTTGGCGCGTTGCCGGGAGTTATATTAGGATTGATATTAAGTCTTTCATTTCGCTTTTTAAACTTTTCTCACGATCATATTTCAAGTTTTCGGTACCATGGAAGTTGTTAACATCGATGACCTCACTCTTGAGGAATACTTGGCGTTGACAAGAAGCGGAACAAGGGCCGGGTCTCGTAAGACCGCAATCGGAGCGGATGTTCGTTTCAAATTAAAGACCAATTTATGAGGAGCTTCGCTAACCCTTTTTCGTGAAGCAGGACGAAGACGCATATGAGCACGTTGAAAATGTCCTATACATCGCTAGCCTTTTCAACATTCCGGCGTGTCTCATGATCTTTGTTATGCTTAGGGTATTCCCGATGACTCTTCTTGGAGCATCCGTAAGATGGGTCGAAGGTTGCCCGGGGCGATTAATACTTGGGCGCTACTAAAGAAACACTTTATTCAAAGATATTGCCCGCCATCGAAGATTTCTAACCAGCTTTTGGAGATCCATAATTTCAAACAAGAAGACGACGAAACTCTGTATCAAGCTTGGGACAGATACAACGATCTTCTTTATAAGTGTCCTACCAATGATCTGAATAACCAGCAGAAGGTCAATATTTTCTACAAAGGAATAAACGTAACTACAAGGCAAATGCTGGACTATCAAGGACCTATCCCAAACATGACTCCTACCGCTGCAATTGAAGCCATTCAAAAAATGGCGGACCACTCTCAAAAATGGCACGACGGTGGGAGCAAAAGAAACCAAGGCGGAAGTTTTGACGGAATTGCAGCAATAGCTAGTAAAATTGAAAATCTCAGTCGAGATATCTTTGAAAGTCGAGAAACCGTTCATGCCATCCAAGTAGGTTGTGAAATCGTGGAGGAGGACATCTTACAAAAATTGTCCTCATGTGGACGAAGAGAATATTGAAGAAGCTAAGTATGGAGAAAATCGACCATTTTACGGAGATAATCGAAATAGTAATGGTTATCGAGAAATTACAACCGTGGGCCTTATGGAGAAAGAAAGCCCGGTCTTGAAGAAACAATTAATAAGTTCTGGAAAATTCGGACCAAAGACAAAAGGAGCAAGATGAGTGGTTGAAGGAATTCCGTGAAAACACCGATGAAACCTTTCCAAGCACGACTCAACTCGAAAAACCTAGAATCCATGGTGATGAAGCTCGGTGAAAAGTAAGGAGGAATAACGATAAACTGAAGGATCTAAACCACTATGGAATGTAAGGTGATTTTTTCTGATAATAACTCAATGGTTCAGGTCAATGATACGGATTTAGGGGATGATTTCATCGACAGATCTGAGTTACGCCGTAACATGCCTAATGAGTTACGGCGTAACTATGTGTTTGACAGTGACAACGAGGTTGTGAAGAATACTGAGGAAATCCACTCTAACGAATTATGCCGTAACCAAGAATCTCATTTACGGCGTAACTGGGATACATGGGCAGACAACTTCCTTGATATAGGTGAATCAGAGACTCATAATACTGGTGATTGGTCCCACGATATTAACCTATTTCCTTTATCACCATAAAAAAAAAGATATCACTGGTGCAAGGCCATACCAGTAACTAAGGGGGACTCATTTGACCTATGGGCTTCATGTGATCCTAGAAACAAAACTTGTGATGGAGGTACTGACAAAGAGAGAATCAAGAATAACAAGTTTTTATGGACTGCTTACACTGATGATGAAAGACTCGAAAAACTCTCCCTTGAAGATGAAGAAGAGCCACTTATAACTCACTGGTGTGCTCCTGTCATCATAACCGATGAGGAGACCACAAGAGCATGGCCTACATGCAGCCCCTTCCACGAGTATTGCAATGGCGGAGACAATGAAAGAAAGGAAGAATGGACATGCCCTCATGAGCGTGAAAGACATTGTATAAAATTCGGTGACTTAGCCTTTAAAGATTGGTACGCAATTCAATTTGGGGATGCCAAGATCGATCCAAATCTTCTTAAGAAGCTAAAAATTGATTACGAAGAGCACATTCAGAAAAAGGAAGAGGCTAATGATGATATAAACTGCACGGATAAGCATTTAAGTGAAACTGACAACAAGGAATTACGCAGTCACTGGTGTGAAAGAGTAAAATCTCCTGGGAAAATTTTCTGGGCGTCATGCAACCCGTATGATGACATGTGTAACGGGGGAAGCAGCTCTGGAAGAACAGGAAAAGATGAATTCTTTTGGTCCTCGACCAATGATGAGGAGAGAACGAGTTTGCCTTGGCTGGACAACCTAGGATTCGATAGTTGGGTGAAGATTAAGTATGGACATGTGGACACATTAACCAAAGAGAGGATTTGGAAGGAATACATAGATCGAGAAAATTCAAACGACAAAAGTCTCAACAACACGAGTGAAATAACAGTTGACAATGACAAAGAGTTGGTTTGTAATGATAAAGAAGAATGCAAGCGCGTTCTAGTGGAGAATCTGCTCGATGAAGAATGGTTCAAGGACACAGCTTCTGATGACGATGATATTGAAGGGATCCTAGATTACCTTGAGTTGCAAGGAAATGAGGAGTTCACTGATCCCGATGACGAAGCTTACGAACAAAGGAGGTGCAAACTCATGGGGATTCTCTACAAAAGACCACCTCCAATTATTGTCGAAAAATATGAATTTACTCGCTACCACCTGGGACCGGAAGAGAAATTTTGTAAAGTCCAAAAAATCGAAACCATTGAATACCTCCGAAGCGCCTCGAATGTTGCATGGATGAGGCATAATTTGATGAATGATATTGAAGAAGTGGGCAAGCCCAAAAGCCCCATAGAAGCCCCATGCTCGAGTCTAACTTAAAGACTCGTTAATAAAGAAAAGTGCTCTTCGGAGACAACCCGAATTATCCCTTTCTTTTGCTTTTATTTCCTTTTCATTGGGTTTTGTGTTTTCTAACCATTTTGCGGAAACGAGGAACTAATTGTCGCTGCGATTGTCGATCTCGAACGAGTTACGACGTAACTCATCTTGGTGATTACGCCGTAACCAACATTTTAGCGACAAATTCTTGACGCATTACCAATTACGCGTAATACCATCTCAATGGTTACGCCATAACCACTCGCTTCTTCAACTCATATCGGGTTTTGCGATTCTGGCGTAACTCCCTCATAGGAGTTACGACGTAACTTCTCCTCTGCTTAATTCTTTCATTTTAAAACACAAGAACCTTGTATTAGTTTTAAATGAACTTTGTGGGTGTGTTCTCAGTAAACCCTCACGAGACTTCACTCGTCCACTTGGGACACCAAGTGGTTTAAAAACTTGTTGCATTCGCTAAATGCAACCGTGATTCCTATGAAAGTGAGTTAGGTTTGTTTTTCATTTCTTTCATTTTTTCTTTTAGTATTATGCTTGTCGGTATTGTGATTTCGAGGATTGAAGTTTGTTCATGACGCTTAAACGAATGCACGGTTCTTTTCGTGGGCCTTCTTCTTTTGGAGCAAATTTCGGGGAAGTTCTCGCTCTAATTCTACCTTTCTCTTCACCTTTATTTTAATGCCTAGTACAAAGGGACTTTGTACAATTCAAGTGGGGACGGGAGTAGAATTATCTCTTGAACTTTATTTCGCCCTCATTTTTCTAGTTTATTTTGAAAAATTATGCCATTTTTTAAATTTTGACATGTTTTTCCTAACCTAACTAGATTAGACCTTAGCCGACCACATACAACCCTTGAGATTACATGGTGAGATTAGCCTTATCCTTTTCCAATATTTTACCCTAAATCCACCAAATTATGAGTGTGCCGGTAGCTTGTAAACTTTAGAACTTGGCCTTTGCATCATTTCGAGACCATAGACGAGGTATGTTGAGTTAGCTTGATGTACTTGGACTTTTCAGTTTTAGAAGGCAATATTATAGGATTATCACCCAAACAGCCTACCATTGTGAGTCTATCGATTAGTCTCCTCGACTTTTCGACCCCCATGTGAAACCCTTTTATTGCACTCTCCTTTAGTGCAAGATACACTTAGATACACCCTTATGAGCCATTCCTTTCATTTTGTCAACCCAATATATTGTTTCGTTACACCTATACACCTTAGCCTACCCTGTAGTCTTTATTTGTGATTGGGAAGTTATCATTTGCCTAAGTTCAAGGTTCGAGTGGAAAGGTTTGGAAATCACGCTTTCATCGACAACATTTATGAAGATCATTGAAGACCCCATCGTATTCCCATTGTTCATCTCAAGTGGGGGGATGTTATGTTATTATGTTATGTTGAAAAAAAAATGATTCAAAAAAAAAAAAAAAGAAGTTGATTGAGTTATGATATTGTAAAGTGCGATGTTATAAGCACTGTAGTATGAGCTTTATTGATTAGTATCGAGGAGGCCACCTCGGTCACATTTGAATATTGGAGTTGGTAGTTATGCCAACAGAAGAAGAAAAGGTAGTGTGCCCATCACGACGTCCTCTAATGACACATCTACCTTGCATTTCATGATCCGGTTTCTAGACTTCTAAGCTTGAACTTTGGGCGGACGGTAAGTGGTGATGACTTGGTTATAGATTTAGACTACATGCTTGTTTTCCTTTTACACCAATTATATATCCCATGTCTTATGCTACCCTTTAGTCATGAAGCATGTCTAGGTGATGCAACGAGCAATCTTTGGTGTCTTGGCCATAGATTTGGTCATGTATCATTGATTTTGTCCACTTCGCCGTGACATGTTAGTAATGACGAGTCACCCCTTAACCTTTGTCGTGTCTACCATATTGCCTTCGAGAATTGTTTAGCCCTTAACTCTAGTTGTGGACATTTGTGTAACCACCAAGCTTATGATAGAATACATGCTATGACCGTGCGATTGAGTGATCACCCCGAATTTGACACTTAGAATAGTTGAGAGATTTGAGTGTTTGTTCCCCTTTCGTGTGGTGTTCGGCTTTGTTTTATTCTAGCATAAAGGATTTCTAAACTCATATTTTCCAGGTTTTGGGAGATATCTTTTTAGGAATCTATCTAACAAGGTCTACTTGAGGGCAAGTAGAGTTTAAGTGGGGGATATTTGATAACATCAAATAGTCCTGAATATTAAGTGTCAATTTCCCCGATAATGCTCGTTATTTATATCATTTATATGGATTTACGCTTGTTTTCCATTGTTTTCCACTTTCAGGTAAATTACGAGCATTGGAGCTAAAGAGACGCGGAAATGGAAACATTACTAAAGATTTATCACAGTATGCCTATTTTGAAGAAGTTACGACGTAACTCTCTCTCACATTACGCCGTAACTATTGCGTGACCCGAATACCAACTTATCAAGAGGTTACGGCGTAACTCTTCCCAAAGGTTACGACGTAACTCCATTAGGTCAAAAGAGGTTCCACGCCGATACTTACGCCGTAACTCATCGCATCACTTACGACGTAACCGAGTTTATTGAAGACTACGGCGTAACCACTAATATGGTTACGCCGTAACTAGCGATCTAGTGCATTTATGAAGAAATAGAAGGTTACGGCGTAACTCCTATATTGGTTACGCCAGTAACCCGCACGGCCTATAAATACCCCATGAATTCCAAAGATTTCTAATCATCCCATTCCACACACAACACTCACGAGAACGTGGGAAAAGCTCAAGGTAGGTCTAGGGAGCATACGGAGCTGTTTCCAAGGGAGAAGTCACTCCATTACGATAAGCTTTAGCGTTTTATATTTCTTTTACTTTCAATTCATGTATTTCGTACCTTTGAATATTGAATTGATTTGCATGATTAATATGAGCGGCTAAGCACCCTTTGGTGCTAGCCTAGTTATGATTCCTTAATTGTTTTGTTTACGTTTACCTTTACTTCCGTACAATTATTTCTAAGTGTATGCATGCATAGTTCTTTGGTAGTCACCCTTGGTTCGGTAGTTTTGAATGGCGGTAGAGGCCAATTGCCTAGGAGATATGACCAACTGACCCTAGGTGAGCGGACTGAGATGGGAAGGGTAAGATATGACCAACTGACGACCCTTTCTACTTGTGCGATTTGACCAACTGATCACCTATCGTTTGGATGAACTTAAGAATTGGGGTGTAGTGTCTAAGTTCCTAACGGCCGGGCACTCACTATTTTGAATCTAGCATGTAGCGGTACTTAATGACTTGGCTTAGGGGACCGGGAACAACAGGACTTATGATGGTGCTTTGATTTCTCTGTGGTGGCATCTTTCTTGATAGGTTAGGCGAATTGACCAAATGTTGTCCTCTCGAATTTGACCCCACCAAGTAATTGGAAGTAGGTAGACGTAGACATAACTAGCTAGGAGGATTGACTAGGTTAGCACCACTATTCCTCTATTGATTTCCTTTATCCATTTATCGCTTTTATTTCATTTCGCATTAGTAGTTTAATTAATTAAATCCCTATCGAAACTATTATTATTCTGTGACACTAGACTTAGTAATAATCCAACACACATAGCTCTTGAGACGACCTCGGCTTTACCATTTGCTACACTACACGCGACCGGGTACACATCCCGTTAGTGCACTAGGGTAGACCATAGGTATAGCGAGACACTATAAATATTAAGACCTGGTCAGTAAAACCTACATCACACTTGCCAAATCCTTCCCTTTATAAACCATCTTGTTAGGACTTCTAAAGTCATCATCTACAACCTCATTCTCAGCATTTAGAAACCTTTACATCACTAATCTTTAATCATCTCATCATGTGGAAATCTCCTAGTGGTAACTCATCCACCAAAGGACCACCCAAGAAACTTGCTCGTGTTATTCACGAAATTTATTCAACCGAATCATCTCCCGTTAAATCCACAAAGACTAGGATTTCTCCTCCACCAATCAAACTAATCCCCAAAAGGATTGTTCCCACAAAACTTCCAATGCCAAACATCACCATACCTCCTAAACCAAACACCCCTATTTCTACTAAACCATCACCCTTAGTGCCTAGAGCCATATCATTTACCACTCCCCATTCATCTCCACACCTCTACAACTTAGAGGAATTGCCTTTTAGGCCCTCTCATCCTCTACCATTGCCAACATTCTCTTCTATAGAGAGAATAGTGCAACAAAATCAAGGTGTTGAATCAACACTTGCACCGGTATCCATTTCACCTTCACCCTCAAATAGTCCCTTTTGGATTATGAGGAATCATCAAAGTCAACCACCTGATCACATGGAACTAGATACCTATCTACCACCATCTTCGACACATATTTCACCACCACCACCTTTGGTTGAATCACCTCCAAGTGTACCTCCACAAATCCCTTATTCTTTTGTGGAACCTCAACCAAACTTTCCATCTCAAGCCATTTTATTTCTACCACTATCATTTCCGAGCCATGACAAAGATTGTTATCATTGTCAACATGTTGAAAGCTTGATACATGAATTACGTGAAGATCAACGTTTCATGTTTTATCACTTCCTCGAATGTTTTGACGAGATCAACAAACCTAAACAACCTTGAGCTTAAGGATTCAAGTGATGTCCTAGCCTTAAGCTTAACTTAGATAGTTTAGGAATCATATTTCATGTTTGAGTCATTCTCTTAGTTTTAAGAGATTTGTAGATCATTTCTCATATTTTTATGGAATGAAATTACATGTTATATGCCATATTGTCTTGAGAATATGTTTAGTGCCTTAATACATATCTCATTTAGATGTTAACATCACATTTTACATCACCATTGCTGGCTTAAGATTACAGACAGACGGATCCCTCAGTTTAGCTTAGACGGATCCTTCTAAAGAGGGAATCGTGGGATCCGTGCAACAGAAGACTTGTTTACTACTAACTTGAGTCTTATTTGCAGAAAATTATGCTCTATATACCTGTTTTCTAACCTTTGTTTTGTAGATTTTCAATATACACATAAAGACTTTGACACCCTTAGCTAGGGGGAGTTTCTTGTCAAAGCAAAACATTGCAAAATCATTTGCAATATCATTCACATAGGATTACATTACATGACGTCCTCCTTGAAAAGGTGCAATCATCAAGGGGGATTATATTTGTCATAAAGACGAAACCATTTGCAAACATAACTGCAATGCACTAGTTTAGTATTTCTACTTACTTGACGCTCTCACAAAGGGATGGACTCGTCAAGAGGGAGCTAAGAAGAGAATACTTCTCCTCACTTACTCTATATTTTTTATCTTTTCTTTCTTTTCACATGTTTTTCTTAAAACAATGTGTTAGTTTCTTTTCGACGCTATTTTTGTTTCGACAAAAATGGGGAGAAGAGAGTAAAAAACTCCAATTCAAACTTTTAAGAATTTTAGTTTTTCCTTAAAATAATCTTATGTTTTGTCATCAACAAAAAGGTGGAGATTGTTAATACAAATAAGCCGTAAAAACGTTTATTTATATTTTACGATCTTCTAATGTTTTGTCGATAACAAACGTAAAATCATTTTAACGAAACAAATAAAATACGTAAATGGTTTGAGCCAATAGTTTAATAACACACTTACATTTTCATATAAAACACTAAACAAGTAATAAATGCTTTCATGATTTAGTATGCATATGTACAACAACTAGTGTTTACATATTGGGTAGATATATACATACTTAGTATGTATTATAATGGGTAATATAATGGGTAGAAGTTTAAGTATTTAACCCATTGACTTAATACATTGAATGTAGTTGGGTAAAACCCAAAGTCCATAACCCATACCCATGGAGCATAATCCATAACCCATGACCCATTGCATGACATCATGCATAAGTCATAATGGGTATTATCCATGACCCATGGAGCTAACCTATAACCCATTGACTAGATGCATTGCATCTTCTAGATACATTGTATCTACTTGGACCCATGACCCATAACCCATGACCCATGACCCAAAACCCCTGGGTAATGAGGAGCATCTCACGGATCCCTAGTATTACACTAGACGGATCCCTCAAGCAAGGGATCCATGGGATCCGTGGAACAGTAGCATATTTTGTCTATAAATAGTGAGCCATTTCTTCATTGTAACTTACCCCTTTCACACACATTTTCTCTTAAGTGTTGTAAACTCTCTAACCTCAGATCCAAGGGATCTCTCTATGTAGTTTTGTGTTTGTGTGATTCTATAGGTTCCTCTTAAAGGCGAGATCACCACCTCTTAAAGTCGAGCAAGCTCAAGTCCATGGGTTGCCAAGCTTCGTCATCATCAAGACTACTGATGGTATCTTGTTGATAGTTCTTTTCTTTCTCATTAGAAGTGTTGTGTCAAAGACATAGATGAAAGATGTCTAAAGGGTCAAGTCGAAGGCATTAGTGAAAGGTGTCGAAGAGTTGTATCGAAGGCATTAGTGAAAGGTTCCAAAGTACGTATTGAAGGCATTAGTGAAGGGTGCCTAGAAGTTGAGTCAAAGGCATTAGTGAAAGGTGCCGAAAGTCCGTGTTGAAGGCATTAGTGAAGGGTTCCTAGAAGTCGAGTCAAAGGCATTAGTGAAAGGTGCCTAGGGTGTACATTCGATATGGTGTGTCAATGTACAAGATAGATTAGTATTGGGTCAAAGGATAATGATATCCTTGTTGATGTTGTCATAAGTAGTGGATCTCCTTTGGGATAGGTTTTGTGTAGTGTTGGGTAGTAATTCCTCCTTTGTAATAGAACTCGGTATATAGCCTTGTACCGGATAAAGTGTAGGCGACGTTGTGATAGGTTTGGTTCTACCTCGTGGAAGAACCCGGTGTCTAGCCTTGTACCGGATAAAGAGTAGGCGACGTTGTGAAGGCTTCTACGCCACAAGGAGTTTGTGTTGTGTAGTGATTACGAACTCTCGAGTAGGTGACTCGGGGTGGAGTAGGGCAAGGAAGGTGTCCTTGTAGCCGAACCACTATAAATACTCGCGTTATGGTTTTGTGCTTCTTACTCTTTATCTTAGTTTCATTTATTCATATGCTTATTTATCAACGTCCAACACACACGTTTTAATAGATTGACATAAGTCGATCTAAATAGTTTAAAACCAAGTTTTAATCGGTAAAACTATTCAACCCCCCCTTCTAGTTTTTCACATGGACAACAAGATTTCAGTGTATGGCTATTATAACAAATATAATGTCATATGAAAAGTAAAATTATTGCCCTAAGCTCATGACTCTGAAGCTTAACATAATCTGTATGCAAGTTGCACATATATAAATGCCCACGTAGGTTTTTGCAAAGCACCCAAAGTATCCCAAATGGTATGCGTCCATTTTCCCAGTTGGTGCAACCATTTCGGACGGGGGTGTTAATCCAATAGATCTATTCACAACATCTACGCTTACGAATAATTAACGGTTCATGATATGTGGGGACTTAATGGCTAATGTGGTAACTTAGGAAATATGTAAATGTTTTATGCACTTGTGTCCGTATGTAAAAGTAAGCAAAATATTCTCACCCTGAGTAATTCAAAATAGTACAAACATGTAAAAACGGTGCTATAAAACTCACCTCACGTGATCGAAGTGTTCGGGAAAGATAATTACAAGCACAAACACTTAACCGCGACCTAGATAATGTTTAAGGCGCTTTAGGTTTACGAAATGAAGTGAAACAATGCATATGCAGTTTATAAACTTTTTATCACCCTTACATATTTGTGTTTAAGTTTTATAAGTCAAATATAATTTATACAAAAGATATCTAAATAAAATTTTAAAGTTTCAACTCTTTTAAAAATGACTTTTGCTCAACTTTAAAGGGTTGTAATTCGCACGTTTCCCAATGAATCTATTTGGTTCAAAAGTCTAAATTATAGTATTTCATGTCTAGTTTCAAAATATATAAGTCACTGTATCCATATCAAAGTATAAGTGTCTCAAACGTTCGTCACAAAATGGTAAGTCATGCTGTTTTGGTCAATTTCCGTGGGTTTTTACCAATCTTCAAACAATTATATCTCATTCATTACTAAACCAATTGTACCGATTCAACATCCTATGATTAGCGTTATGCCTCATCTACAACTTTTATGGTTTACATTTTCTATGAATCAAGGTGTAAAGTGCCTAAAAACAGTCCAAAGATGCTAGGTCATAAACTTTTCGACACTTAAAGATGTTAAAATATGAGATCCAGATGACTTTTTCTCATTTTCAAATAGCTGTAACTTCTTTGTTATTGGTCTGTTTCTAGTGATTTAACTTGCTTTGTTTAAGTTGCCACTTTGTCTACATATTTCTCAACTGTTGTGGTCCCCCAATCTAAGCCTAAAGTACTCAAAATCGGGCCTAAAGATGGTCACTCAGCAAGGTTTTACTTCCAGATTTTCATTTTGATTTACTAATTAAAATACAAAATCACTTCCGCAACTTGTAGTTTTCGAACACGTTATAGCTATAAAAATCTATATAAGTGTAGTATCAAGTGGTTTAACAACAAGTTCATTTCAAGTGGAGATACAATTGTAAAAACATAATATCAAGAATTGCAGTAAGCTTTAAAAACACAATTTTAAGCCACAAACACATATTGGTTATATAATAGATGCATGAATAATAAGTATGATTAAATTAGATAGATGCTTACTTGATCATTGGTGGATGATTTGTGTAAAAGTGCCCCAAGTGACTTAACTAAAAACCTAAAAACAAGCACCAAAAACCCTATTCTGCCAAAACCCTTAACCAAATCCTTACACCAAGCTAATAACCAAGACTTTAGCACCCTAATCCCTTGTAGTTTTCGAATGAGATCAAGAGAGAAAGAGAATATTTGTCTGTGTTTTTTTTATGAGAAAAGAAGAGTTAAGTACAAGTGGTCATATAGTAACAAAGTATGAAGGGTTAAGATCTTATTTTGGATCAAATAACACCATTTTATCCAAGAATGTCATGGTTGACTTGGTCTTAGTGGTTTTTCATGTTTCATAAGTGAATGGAAGTCACAAGAAAGCTTTGAAATGCCGAACAATCACATGCTAACATAAGAAGAAGTTTTACAAAAAAAGGACATGTACAAGATCAAGAATATTGATTTGCTTCTTTTGGCAAGGGGGTAAGGACAAAAAGGGGGAAATATTATTTGTAATTTTTGTATTAATGTATAAGTATATGTATTTGTATTGATATAAAAGGGTGGTGATGCTTAATGCATGCATGCATGGATGTAAACTTGAAATGTGAGTGTTTAACGTAAAAATTGCAAAATAAAATGTGTAGACTTATAAAACTTTCTCAAATAAGTCATATGACACGTATTTAATATAGACTTAACTTAGTATAATGCCGGTTTACTTTTAAAGTCATTTTTTGGTTTACGCGATTTAACCTAACGGTTATACATAAAGTAAATATGTAAACGTTCAAAGTAAATAGTTTTGAGTTTATAGGAAACTAATTATCTGGAAAATACGAGTTGCTACAAATTTGGGTTTGAAGTGACGTTTTATGAATGCATGTACTTATTTCATCTTTGGTTTTTTCTTCCACTCACACGAAGATGACTTGTTTTGGCATATATTGATTGTGATGAAGATTTGCATATCTAGTTATTTTTGTGATTGTTTCTATCTATATCCACAAAGTAGCTATCACTTTAAGGAGTTATGTTGTAGTGCTCAGTGTCTCACCCAATTGAAAATATGTCAAAAGGAATTGTGCTTCTAATACTTTTGTTGTGGGGTATAGGGTACACCATTATTTATTACAGGGATAGTACAAGCTTAAGTCACAAGTCTGGGAGATTTTACTTCATTCTCAAGTTCCTCATATCGGTTTTCTCCATATGGTGGTCATTATTAGCTGGTTGAATTGATAAGAGGTTGATTTGGGATTTGATTAGAAAGAATATGTAAAGAGAGTATTTATCGACATCTTCTCAGGGGTTAGAGCTTATGCTTATGGGTTTATGATGCTTCTAGTTAATATAGATTTGGGATGTACACAGTGTTATGATAATTCTGAAAGATCGTAATCATCATGAAGGGAGAAATGTGTACATCGGAGATGCACAACAAGTTCACGTAATTGAGCTTAATCATACTTGCCGGAATGATCAGTACTTCAATTTGTTACTTTGGTGTTATTGTTTAAATTTGTTATAAGACTCATCCATTTAACATGTCTTGCCATCTCGACTCATCTGCAAGACCTTCAAGACCGAGTCCTGGAAATGCAGAGTGCTCAAACTGTAAGTTCTTGACTTGGAAAGATAAAGGTACTCAAGGCAACACTAGAAATGTTTATGCATCTGATAAGGATTTAAAACGTACACTTTTAAGGGGTTATTTAAGCCCTTAATCGACCACTTTTATATCCGTTACTGCTTAATTTCGTTCTTTTTCACGTTTTAGGTCTCTTGGAAGCAAAATACTGGAATGATGCACATTTTGACGAAAAAGAGTGAAAACATGAAGAAAAAGGCTAAGTCAAGATCGAAGCCACTCAAGCCGCTAAAATTGAACCTGACGACGTACCAACTAAAGGGCGACGCCGTCCCTCTCTACTGATTTGATAAATAATGCACCTGACGGCTCAGTGGACTTTTTGCTCGCAACACCTGACGGCGTCACTAAGACTTTTCATCTCAGACGGCCCATATCCAGAACCAAGACGGCGTCACAACTACAACGTGACGCCGTCCCATCGATAACTTGGCTAAGACGAAAACCTTAATGATGGCAATCTGACGGCGTCCCAACTATAAGGCGACGCCGTCGCAAGTGTAAATCTATATATATAATTCGATTTTCTGCATTTAGAGAGGTAGACTTTTGGAGTAAAAATCCTAAACGTTCGTAGTCTGACTTGGACAGTATCTTAGGGTCCCAAACCCTATTTTACACATCAAGATAAGTGTTTTAATCCATTAGTATCATTTTTCTTCCATTGAATGTGTGTATGCTTGCTTGTTAAGCATGTCTAGCTAAATTTCTTGTGTGTTTGCTTAGATCTTGTAACATATAGGATTTCACAAACACATCAAACCATAATCATATGGGCGTATACAAGGTTTAGAGAGAAAGTTCTAGAGAGAGAAAGGGAAGAGAGTTGGGAACTATGTGAAACAAAATAAAAATGGTATTGAAGCTCCAACCCTCTACCTTGGGAGGTAGAGGGTATTTATAGTTTTCTTACAAGACTCGCCTCCTACGGGCTGTGGATCAGGCATACAGTGGGTAAAGACCCGTCCGTCCTCCACGGTGTTACTTAACTAATTACTTATTAACATAACATGACTACGACTACGAGCTTTCTAACGAATACAAATACTTGAGGTGACCGACACTTTAACCAATGGATTTTCTAAATCCTAACAATCTCCCCCTAAGGGAGGTCACCTCAATTTATATTGAATACAAACAGATATTACATTAAGATTGTTCTTGGATTCTTGTTTAAGATCTTTGCTCAGTAGCCCGTAGTCTTTGATTCTTCATGTTTTGCATGTTTGGTTAATCCAAGTGGAGGTCTTTAACTGATCCACGTGATGATGAGTTTTGAGTCAGCTTTGAGATCATCAACTTCCATAAATCTCTGACTCTTTCTTTGTAGTGTTGACATTATGTTATGTTGTGACAGTGAACCGACGTGCTCACATTCTGGATCATGATTTCTTTTCATCGAGTAGCGGAAGCTTTAGTTGATTCATGATATTTGCAGAGCAGTAGCGAAGCATGGAGTGTAAATATCGAGTTGTTGATGCACTTATCATGATTTTGAAGTGAATGTGTTGTGTGAGCATGCGGCAATGGATTGACCTCTCAATTCGATCACCGCAAGCGTCGGGTGTACTGCATACAACAATTAGCAATAAAGCGCACGAAAGTGTCTTTGATCACTTCGTTGAATTGAGGTACACGGCCCACGGTTCCCGTTGATCGATACAAGTCCGCTGTGATCGGTATAATTCGAAGAATTTCCTTGATGGGGTTTCGCGTTGCTCTAGCCGTTCTCAAACCGAACGTCTCAAAGAAGACAACACGGAGTGAGTGAACAATGAATTTGAGATTCAGCGATTGATGAAAAGAGATTTGAAAAACAATCGTGTCTTGCTCAATATAAAGTGTTTTGCAATACAACGAAGGTTTTAAGGAAAATCAATTATCAATCATAAACACCTTTTATTTTGAAATATTAATACACGATCGATGTGCTAGAAAATAATTTTAAGCACAACGACCGGTTTTTCAAAGGTATCCGTCAATCCATTACTCGAACCGAGATTGATTCATAAATTTGAATCGCTCCATTGTTTACATTCGGTTGTCACATGGTTGATCTATTGGATAGATCTCACATGCCACCTACCAAGAGCTTGTTTGATGTTGGCTCTAGAAGGCTTTCCATCTTCATTGTGAATATGTTATCATATCACTCAGATGTTCTGGCAATACCACAAGGATAATGCGTAGGACTCTTAAAATATGTTCTCTCTTTCCACATTGTGTGAAACAGAGAGTCTTCATTGACAGTGTCCTAATGAGATTTATAGATGATCTCGTGGCTCTAGACTCAATAGTGCACATTTGGTTCCTATGCCGGAGACTAGGGAGAGGGTCTCCTTCTTCAATATCAACCATCTCTAAGAGAAAGTCGATAGATAATGTAGGTTCCCCGTGAGAATGAAACAAGTCCTTTTAAGAGGAACTTGAGTAGCTTGGGAAGATGTAGTGCGGTCGTCCTTTGGGTCCATGACGTCTTGTCTTCAATACCGGTGTTACCTAGGTAACCACCAGTAGCATATGAATTGAACCCGGTTTACGCCCTAAGGTTGAAATAATGGAGGCTATTTCTTTTCACCCTTTTCACATTTATTTCTTTTCATTCTTCAACCCTTGATGCTTACCGAGACTTCATTACTAGAACCTTGTTGGGTTTATTCCAGTTCTAGCTCTATCTCGATCCGCACTCTTCCCATATCTCACTTTTCTCCTTTTTCATCATACCTAAGGACTCTACACTATCTAGTGGATTGTCCTGGGTAGATCCCTCCGACTCTGGCGGGATCGTGGGAACGAATACCTAACCTAACCATCCTTATATCACCATACATAAAGTAAATTTGGTCGGTCTTTTGGTATTGTTCATCACCATTGGAACCAATTGAAAACCATTTGAAAATCAATCCAGGTACTTGTGATATATTATCAAAGCATTTTGTACCTGAATTGTTTTTGATATTTTAGAAAAAGGCTCCCCCTCAACATGTGCATCGTATGTTTGAAATCATTTTGGCACATGGAGGCAAGAGGAAGAATTCACTTCTTTGATCAATATTTTCTAAAAATATCGACATCACTTTCCCGATCAAAATCAGTGTTTCACATACAGTTAAAGATATTTTCGGGAAAGAATGTGGTTTTCAAAAAATTTGCTCCCCCTCAATATGTGCATCTGATTTTGAAATTGTTTAGCACATATTAGGGAAAACCTGCACTTAGAGACAAATCAATCACGATTCAATCCTTATTGGTTTGATGTAGATGCTCCCCTTAACATGTGCATGGAAAATTTGAAATCGTTTGGCACATGTAGGGAGGAGAGCATGTTAATCACGTATAAAACCATTTATCGAATTATCAGTTTAAATCCAATTTAAATCACAAATTCTCCCCCGATCACAATTTTCAAATCCTTTGAGATTTGTGATCTCTATTGATTTAAATTAAATTTTGAGAACTTTTGAGGAGAATAGTGACTTGCTTTTGAAAAACATTTTAACTGATAAGGATCAGATTTTGAGACTTTAAACTCCATTGATCAATCATGCATAAATATCTTTTGAAAACATAACATTAGCCAAGGTCTTGAATCAATTGTATAAAACATTGTTCTTTTTGATTTTCCAAAAGTAGACCTTGCTCTTTTACGTGCCAATTGTTTGAAAAATAACCTTTTTGGTTGAATTGAAATCATTCTCCCCCTCAATCAATGACATGAGTTGTTGATTGAGTGTTAGAGATTTTGACAAAGACTAAGCCGGATGATTTTCGTAAATATAGTCCAAGTTATTTTCAAAGCAATTTGTTTTCATAAGATGATAAATATTTTTAGAAGAATATTTAGAAGGAAAAATATTTTGAAAGAAACATTTGTCTTTTGTCGACAAACATTTGGTTTTTAGAATCGAGCATAGGATTTTAAAACCGGATAAAGCATGGCTCTGTTCTTTCTTTTTAAACACGAGTTCTTGTTTGAAATAACAATAAGCCACCATTTTTTCTCCATCTTTTTTTTTTTTTTTTTTTAAAATTTATGTACATTCGAACTTCATCTAAAGACCCGTGTCACTCTTTGAATGACAACACAAAGACCGTAGATGAAATCGAAAAAATGACAAAATGACAAAAATTTTTAATTTTTCAAAGATTTTCAAATTTTATGGATTTTTGAAATTTTATATTTTTCTATTTTCTTTTGTGGGTTTTATAATTTTGTATTTTGCTTTTTGAATAAATATTTACAAGAGATAGATGAAGAAAAACATTTACTCCTCGTCTTCCTCTTGAAGGCGTTTGAGTGTTTCGGTTGTAGACTCTTTAGACCAAGTCGTGGAAGGATAAACTCAAAACGTTCTCTAGGAAGAGCTTTGGTGAAGATGTACGCTAAGCGGTATTCGGTCCTCACAAAATAGAGTTCTACCACACCTTTTCCACTTGTTCCCGAATGAAATGATGTCGAATGTCGATGTGCTTTGCTCTTGAATGTTGAGCGTTGTTGCATGAGAGAGCAATGGCACTTTGTTATCACAATCTGAGAGGATTTTGTTGAATTCAAAGCCATAGTCGATAATTGGGATCTCATCCATAGGATTTGAGCACAACAAGATGACATGGCTATGTATTCACCTCTGTAGAGGATATAGAAGTACTCATTTGTTTCTTTGAAGACCGACTCACAAGCTTATCACCCAAAACCGAGCACCTCGGACGTGCTTGACGTGTATCTTGACATCCTGCATGGTCGGCATCTCGCATAGGTTGTTAGTGACATACCGGTGTCCTTTGGGTACCAAAGTCCCATGTTGATGGTTCCTTGGAGATACCGAAGACCCGTTTAACCGCTTCAAGGTGCTTTTGGTAGGCTTAGCACGGTATCTAGCACACATGCATACAACGAACAGAATGTCCGGTCTCTTGGCGAAGGTACATCGAGGATCCAATCATACTACGATATTTAGTTTGGTCAACCATGATCCCCGAGAGGTCCTCATCCGTTTAGTACGCTCCACCATGGGAGTGTCAACAGGTCACAAGAATCAAATCCAAATTTCTTTAAAATCTCATTAGCATATTTAGATTGATTGATAAAAATGCCTCCGGGACTTTGTGAAATTTGTAATCCCAAGAAAATGACATTTGTCCCATCATTGACATTTGAAATTTGGAGCCCATCTCCTTAGAAAACGGTCACATTCATTGGGGTCGATCGAGGCAAAAATAATATCATCAACATAGATTTGAGCGTGAATTAAGTGTTTGCACGACTTTACGGTGAACAATGTCGGATCAAGCTGCTCCTTTCTTTGAATCCGGTAGATAGAAGAAACTTTGATAGCGTATCGTACCATGCCCTTGGAGCTTGCTTCAAACCGTAAAGAGCCTTTTTCAAGCGATAGACATGAGTAGGATGCTCTGGATTCACAAAACCTTCGGGTTGGGCGACGTATACGACTTCTTTAAGATCTCCGTTAAGAAAAGCCGTCTTTACATCCATCGATAGACTACCATGTTCTTACTTGCGGCGTTAGCCGGAAGATTTCGATTGCCTCGATACGTGCAAGCTGGAGCAAATGATTCTTCAAAGTCAATACCCTCCTCTTGACGGTATCCTTTTGCAACTAATCGAGCCTTGTTCTTTAACACATCACCATGCTCATCAAGTTTTACTTTGAAGATCCACTTTAGAGCAATGATCATAGCACGTCGGGAGCGGTACTAATTCCCATACATCTAGTCGATCGAACTCATGAATTTCTTCTTGCATGGCATTGAACCATTGTCTTCATTCATGGCGGTTTAACGTCTTTTGGTTCGACCTTGGATAGTACGGAGTTGAAGAAGCACCATAAGGCATCGGTTGCAAGTTGTTTACGAGTGGATCTTGGACGAGAGGGTTTCAATGATGTTGTCCAATGGATGGTCATGTGTCCATTTTCTAAGGTGTTCGTGTGGTTGTTGTTGAGGAACTGAAGTAGCGAGTCGTTTTCCCCGATGAAGATGGTTCGATGATGGTTCGAGAGCAAATATGTTCTCAAAGGAGCATCTTGGAGTAGCAAAGGGTTATCTCCATCATAGGTGCGAAACAATTCCATGATGTACACTTGATGATTGAGGAATTGATGATGAGGCGAGTGATCGTGAGAGGCGCTTCTTGACTCAATGACATAGAAGCGAAGGGTTATCTACGTTGGCGGGGATAGGAGCAGCCTCTGTTGATGGATTTGACAGATCATTAGCAATTGGCTCATAGTGTTCATCAAACATTGGATCAAACAATTTCTTCAAATCATCTTGCGAAGGGGTACATATGGAGTTCTTTGGTGAGGATTTTGTACAAGAGAAGAACTAATGGGACTACTTAATGAAGGTTGTGATGCGGGTCCGAACTTGATTGTCCGGAGCCATTTGCCCGACGACTCATCGAGCGTGACGTGAATAGTTTCCATGATATCTCGAGTTCTTTTGTTGTAGATTCGGTAACCCTTCTTGTTTGATGCATAACCCACAAAACTCCAATGTCCGCTTTAGCTCTTGGTTTACCTAAATCTTGACCGTCATTAGTTGGATAGCACAAAGCACCAAATACACGAAGGTAGGAGAGATCGGGTTTCGTTTATGAACAAGTTCGTATGGAGTTTTGCATGAGTGGTGTGTATGAGAGAACGATTTTGGGTGTAGCAAGCGGTGGCAATGGCTTGACCAAAGAAACATTGGAACCTTTGAATAAATTAGCATAGTTCTTGCGGCTTCAACAAGGGTTCGATTTCGTCTTTCAACTACACCATTCTGTTGAGGTTCGTGGAACACTTCTTTGATGGTGATTCCAATGCTTTCATAAAATTGACTTAGGTCTTTGTTAACAAACTCGGTGCCATTGTGCATTCGAATAATTCTAACGGTCTTGTTAAGTCGAACTGAAGTTGCTTGATAAGTTTGATGATGACATCCGGAGTTTCATCCTTTGTCCTCAAAAACTTTACCCAAGTAAATCGAGAGTAGTCATCAACAACGACTAAAACATATTTCTTCCCATTTATCGTTTGCACTCTCATTGGTCCGCACAAATCCATATGAAGGGTATGAAGAACTTCCATAAGCGAGTTTGTAGGTTTGGGTTTGTGGGCATATTTCTTGCTTTTTCCCAATTGGCATCTTGAACAAAGATGATCTTTTCATACTTTAATCTAGGTAAGCCTCTTACAAGGTCCTTTCGGAAAGATCATTTATGGTGCCGAAGTTCAAGTGATTGAGACGACGATGCCATAACCATGACTTTGTTTTCGAAGCCTTTGACAACAAGCAGATTGGAGAAGACTTCATCATGTCTTCGATAGAGATGGTGTATAGGTTTGAACCCCGTGTTCCTCTTAAAAGTTCCACACCATCAAGTTCTCTAACGAAACAAGTATGTTTTCTAAAAGCCACCTCTAGATCGGAATCACATAATTGACCAACAGAAAATAGGTTATGACCAAGACCTTCTACATAATATACCCTGGAGATTACACTATCACCAACAACATAGTCTCCATAACCCATAATTGCACCAAAATGGTCGTTCCCGAATCTAACAGTCCCGATGAATTTACTCACGAAGTTCATGAGCATGAGCGATCTCCGGTCATATGCTTGGAACAACTGAGTCCAAGTACCACGTAGCGATTTGAGCGATCTGCGGTTGAACACGACAAGAATGGATAGCGGATAATTGGGAACCCCATGCAATAATGGGTTCCACTTGGTTAGACAAAGAGATTGGAACAACCACATCGAAAGCAGAGTCAATAAAATCATTAGTGGTAGATGCGGGCTAGTAGAAACATTAGATCTATTCAAAGCATGTTCACTTCTTAAAGGTATAGTTCTACCGGTGGGCATCCATTTCTAATGGGCATTGACTTAGAAAATTTAGGGCACAACTCATTAAGATTAAATTTATGGCAAGTGGGTATCCATTGATAACCTATATTACTAAATTTTCTTCTGTGGGTTTCCAATGTTTTCTAACCTTCTTCCGCCTTTGCTTTCTAGCCTTCTTAGCTTGATTTTGGCATTAACAATTTTAACTGGGTATTTATTTAAACATTAATCAAATCATTCACACCACATACATGATTAATGTGAAACCAAGCAATCATCATTACATGTTTTGCCAAAAGTAGCGAATTCGCATTAATTACAAAGACGCTTAGAGCTAACACTAGAATCAACACGATTCGTTTTATTCAAATTCTTCCTAAGGTGATCTTCTACTCTCTTCCACCGAACATTCCTAGCTTGCAAGGTCCTATCATTCTTTGTGTTGCCTTGAGGCTTTGACCGCTCGCTTTGGTGTCACTTTCTACTCTGTAGAGGAATGGGAACATTAGTTGGTTTTGCTACTTTTGCAATTCGGGTTTAGAAGTCTTGGGATCGAGCTACTTGAAGGCACATTAAAATTCACTTTCTTAATAATTGGGCATAGAAGTCTTTGGGCGAGCTACTTGAAGGCACATTAAAATTCACTTTCTTGATACTGGGCATAGAATGGGTTATACTTAGCACTAGGCATAGAACAAGGTATCACAACTTTATCTTTCTCACATAAGGATTTAGGACATGTTGCTCTTAAGCATTCTAACAGCTCCTGAGATCGTTTGGCCTGAATGCAAGCAAACCTAATTTCACTATCAAGTGGCTTATTTATGTAATCCTCTTCTACAATCTCACAGAGACATTCAAGACTATCCTAAAGGTGAAAGAAATAGTTATGAAACACAAGTTCGTTATTTCTAAGATGAGGAGGAATGTATTTAATGATCATTGTATATTTAGAGTTAGAGATGACTTTGATGCAACATTCTCATTAAAAACAAGTGGCATTTTCCTTTTTACGACTCTTGATTCTCAATTTCCTTTTGTGTGAAGTTATTTTTCATTGTTTTTGTCACGAGTGACTTTCATTGAGTCGTATAACTCTTTGAAGTGTCGTTTGACCTTTTCATTTTCTTCTAGAAAACTCTCATTTTCTTGTTGTAATACGTTAATGATGTTTTGAAGATGAAAGTTTTGAGAAACTTGAGAATCTAAAGGAGGAGGCATTTGGGAGCCAGTCACATTGTTCTTTTCACCCTTTAATTGTGAAATTTGGGCTTTCAACTTTCTGATCGTGTTACAGTGAGCTTGAATATGTTCGTCACGTTTGTTTATTTCAAAAACTGCATCAAACTCTGGAACATTTGAGGATGTCTTGATGTTTGAGGTTTTGACATTTTCTTTGAGATGTTGATATTTTAGTTGCAAATCAAAATGTTCAACTTCTAGCTTAGAAAGATGTTTTACCAAATTATCGTGATCATCCTGGTCAATTTTCTCATTTAGTTTTGAGTTTTTGTTTTCAAGCTCAATAACACGATCATGGGAAACTTTCAAAGCAACAGATAATTCATGAAATTGAGAAGCAGTAATAGAATGCTTAGTAACGATATAAAACACATCTTGAGCCACACAACTCAATACTAAGTTCTCATTTAAGATATGCGATTCTTCCTTTCAATTTCATTATATTTGAGTTCCGTTCATAATCATTGACCTCAACTATCATTGCATCAAATTCCTTTTCCATTTCTTTAATATCCGAGTCTATCCCTTTTGAAGACTCTCAAATTGACCTTTAATTGTTTAAAGAAAGGTATGACCTCGGTTAAATAGCATTCTTTAGTTTGCTCAAAACCCTCTCCCTTGATTATCCCAGTAGGTGTGATTCTTTTCTTACATGTCTTCTCAAAATCAACGAATAGTTGATAAACAACATATAGGTGATTAAGGTCTTGCTCTTAGTGGGAATAGATCTAGGAACTAAATGCATTGGTGTATTCGGAGGATACACGATCATGGAGGCATTTTCCTAAGGGAGTGTTTGTTTTAACAAGTGCATTAGCTTTTGCATATCTATGTCCTTTTCCAAAAACTTGTTCGGGGTTAATAGAGTTTGAGGCTTAAACATGTTCAAGGAAATCCAATTTTCTTTAGTGTAATCATGGGGTTTGAGCGTTATGTTTTGCTTTTTACACTCGGGATCTTTTAGCTTCTTATCCATTTTCTCCTAGTGACTTCTTCTAATTGCATATCTTCCTCGGTGCACTTCAGCGCAACTAGGTTTTCGCCTAGGCTTAAGGATTTCATTACCATCATATATTACCTTCCGAGCTTTCTAGCCACTTTACCATATTCGAGATTGGGTTCCTTTACGAGGGAATGCTATGCTTATCATTGAAGACTCTATGCTTAGTGATCATGTGAGCGATCGAATGGTATTCCTTGTACGTACAACTTATTTTCAAGCTTGTTTTCAAAGTTTTAGATTGGAAAAGTCATTCAAAAGTTTTGATTCCTTAGCATTAAATTCTTGTTTAAGCACTTTAACATTATCTTGGAGTTCTTGCTTTTGCTTAACAGTTTTAGAAAGCTTTTCTTGTAAGGAGTTTAACTCTTGTTTTAACACTTCTTCTCTAAAATTACTTTTTCTAATAATTGTACGCATTTGGTCATCCATTTCCTGCTCACGGGTAGTTAACTCAAACTTAGCACGTTGTTCATAAATGGCAACTTGTTCTTTATAGGCATTAAGTTCAGAGATAACAGAATCATCAGGGGCACATGCAGTGTATTCATCAAAGACATAGTCATCATTGATTGCAGAAGATGCATCACTTGGTACAATTTCACTTTCACTTTGTATCACATATTGATCATATGGGACAATATTACTATTATCTACATTATCAATATCTGATTCATAAGTTTCATGAGATTGTACTTTGTTATGTATCTTTTGCTCATCAACTTCATCGTATAGTTTTAATACCTCTGAAATGATTGAATCTTTGGATAGACCAGACTGTTGTGGTGATGAGACCTTTGGAGAGACCATTGGTGAAATGCTAGCCATGAAGATTGTTTGGGCGATGAGGTTCATCATCGACATCGAGTCAAATGCATCACGATCGGCAACTTGAAAGGCATTTTGATGATTGTGACCTATTTCTGAATTGGTCGCTCATCCACATCAACATCATAGGTTTTGGCATTTCCTCGAGAAGAAACAACAACTCTTCTTCATCCAAAACCGCTCCACTGTCCCGAGCTTGTACCAATGACATCTTGTCCACGAAATACTACGCATTTTGAGGCGTTTTGGAGATGTGCGGTTCCTTGCAATATGTCCTTCACCACCACAGTTGTAGCACTTGATTGACTTTCCTTGTCCTTGATTTGCATTCCTTCCACGATTTTGATTACCCATATATCTACCACCACCGCCAGCATTCCCATATTCGGCTCCAACATTACCTTGTCCAGCTCCAACATTCCCTTGCTCATTATGTGGAAGGTACGCATTTTGTCTTCCTTGCACATTTTGCACCACTACCTTTCCTTCTCTTATGGTAGCATGATTGTGGAGATTAGAAGCTATTCTGAGTTGATTGTTGGAAGGTGGGGTAAAGTTCAGGTTTTGTTTAACCATTAGAGCCACTTGATGAGCAACTTGTTCCAAGAATCTGTCTGAGGGTTGATACCCTGGATCAGGAATGAGTTTGTGGTTACCATTTCCAGTAGGTATGACTTGTGAAGCTTTGGTGGTTATTCCTACATTGGTGTAAAAGGTTGTTGAATCATTTGACGAACTTGCATTACCAGAATTTGAATTGAGTTTTTCCAAGATCATTCGTTCAAACATAGCATGTCTCTCATTCTGAAGCAAGTATGCATACAATTGCTCATAGTTGGTGTTCCTCAAACCTTTTGTTAACTTGACTGAAGTGACAAATTTGTGCCATTCGGGATTCATGTTGTTCACAAACTTTGAATTTAGCTGAATATTTGGCATAGTCATTTTAATATTCCTCATGTCATTCACAAGCTTGTGGAACCTCACGTAATATTCAGTGACACTTTCCCTGGTTTCATCTTAAAGTGCTCAAAGTCATCATACGATTGAGATTCTCTATCTTCTTTAGTTAATTCATAACCGAGAGAAGCATCTTGACATTGTCCCAAACCGCTTTGGCTTGGTGTTGTGATTGATTAGTTTGTAGATGTCCTTTGGTAGACCACAAGTACAATGTTTGAAGCCACGATATATCGCATCGTATCTCTTTTCTCCTTATCACCGAGCTCATCATACGTCTTTGGTCCGTCCAATCCTAAGGTCTTTGTACCATCCGCAGCGGTTTCAAGTGTGTCTCTTGTAGTCTCAATCGATAAGGTCCTTCATCAATTGATTTGAGAATGTTAACCCCATTTTCCTTTCCCAAACAGTACAACCTAATTCGTTGAGCCCATGAGTCATAATCGTTACATCAAGCATAGGTGGGCGAGTATCGATCCGGTGCTTGAACGTCCTCACTACAAGAGAAAGCGATAGTAGGTGCGTTGTTAGACATGATTCCAGATTCTACGGATTTTACTATTCTTTGATTAAACCGGAAATTGATTCTTTCACGGATTTTACAAAATCAAAAGAACAACCGTAAAACGTAGCACGAAGAAGTGACAAGTCTCAATAGACAAGTAGTAAACTTGACAAGTCGCACCTAACCAACTCGCTTTGATCAACTCGCTTAGTGGACAAGTCGCTTAATGGACAACTCGCTTAAAACCCAAGTCGCATAAAAGACAACTCGCTTAATAGACAAGTCGCTTAAAACCCAAGTCGCATAAAGATACAACTCGCTTAATAGACAAGTCGCTTTAAAACCCAAGTCGCTTAAAGAGTCAACTCGCTTAATAGACAAGTCGCTTTAAAACCCAAGTCGCTTAAAGAGTCAACTCGCTTAATAGCCAAGTCGCATAAACCAACTCGCTTCCAAGAAAACTCGCTAGTGTCAACTCATGAAACAGACAACTAAACACAAAGCAACAAGCTTAGGCGACAACTCGCATAAGTATCAACTCGCTTGAGACAACTCGCTTCCAATAACAAAGCAACTCGCTCCAAGAAACGCAATACCGTGGCTCAACTCGCTTTGTACAATTTTCAAAACAACCACTTTAACAATAAAAACAACCCAACCACGATGATTCAAGCCTTCCAATTCAAAACCTAAACACATATGATGATCCTAAACACAAAAGTACAATCAAAATTCAAACTTTAACACTAGAAATTAACCAAATGATTCAAACTCTTCTAAACACTTATAACCCCAAAACCTTATGAAATCCACCAAAACAAAGAGCATGAAAGATGAGTGATCAAACCATGGCTCTTGATACCAATTGTAACTTATAGGATTTCACAAACACATCAAACCATAATCATATGGGCGTATACAAGGTTTAGAGAGAAAGTTCTAGAGAGAGAAAGGAAGAGAGTTGGGAACTATGTGAAACAAAAGAAAAATGGTATTGAGCTCCAACCCTCTACCTTGGGAGGTAGAGGGTATTTATAGTTTTCTTACAAGACTCGCCTCCTACGGGTGTGGATCGGGCATACGGTGGGTAAAGACCCGTCCGTCCTCCACGGTGTTACTTAACTAATTACTAATTAACATTAACATGACTACGACTACGAGCTTTCTAACGAATACATATACTTGAGGTGACCGACACTTTAACCAATGGATTTTCTAAATCCTAACCTAAAAACATATAAAGATAAAAAAAATCATCCTCAACCCCACCTTAGCGTAATACACTTCTTGCTAGCATTCCTATTCCTTGAGAACGATATCAATAACCGAGGCTTACCCAATAATACACTACAACGATTAGGTTCATTGCATATGGTGTTGAAAAACTTGCTCGACAAAAGGAAGTTCTTTTGACCCGAACGCGCTCAGACGCGCATCAAGTTTTGGCCCTGTCGGGAATAGAATAGCTAGTTAGATCTTTATCTCGTTAAGGTTCCCTTGCTTGATTCCTATCAAGTAAGATTTTTTCTCTTTTTTTAGCTTCCTTGTAGTCTATCCCCCTTCTTCGTGACTTTGTTCGTAGCTGATACGCTTACACAGCGCATTTGGGGTTAAAGGAACTTCTTTTTCGTCGAGCAAGTTTTTCAACACCCTAGGCAGTGAACCTAATCGTTGTAGTGTAGTATTAGGGTAAGCCACGGGAATTGATATCATTCTCTAGTGGAATAGGAATGCTAGTGAGAAGTTACTACGCTAAGATTGGGGTTGAGGAAGATTATTTTTTATCTTTTTATATTTTTTAGGAAAATGTAAATTATGAATCTCGAGGAATTGGATTTCGGGGTTGGTATTTCTATCGATTACTCTATTAATCTAATTATCTAAGCTAAGGTGAATGTAGTCTATGTCTATTGTTGTGTGCTCGTATGATGATTATAAATGTATTTACTTAGGCTTTATTACTCCCTAATTATCTCCTATTGATGGTTGAATTGTCACGTCCTTATTCTTAATTGCGTTGTGTCTCTAAGGTCGTAGGGTATGTGTTCATCCCTAACTCTTTGAAGCTACCAAAGGTTAATGACTACAAAATCTCTAGGATTTATAAACTTAACACAAAGGTATTCTTTGGATGTATAGCCTACAATTACTCTAGGTGATTATAAACTAAGGTTCAACAAAGATTAATCAAGCATTAACAACACAACGAATGACTTATCACAATACTAGGTCAATCACAACTAAGATAAGAGACAACTAATCAATATTCAATAACTAAGTTTCATATTACCTAAGCAAACACACAAGTAAATTAGTCGGACATGGGGAACATGCAAGCATACACACAATCAATTGAAGACATAATTAAATTAATAAAGTAAAACACTTATCTTGATGTAAGATAGGGGTCATGAAGCTTGGTATTTGCTTGTCCTCAAGCAAATGTGCTTTTAGCCAATTGATTTATAAGTTAGGGGTCATGAAGCATTAGTTTAGAACGATCCATAACACATATAAGCCCCGCAAAAGTCATAACAAGCACGGACATTAGATACTAGCACCTCACATAGGGTGTTTGGATATTCACATCTCTCGAGTGTATATGAAATATAACAAGTTGGAAATGGAAGATAAACACTCATTAACCGGTCCTAGTACATAGATTGCCATAGGCTTGAGACTAGATCAAACCTCCATCGATTTGGCGTAAGAACCTAGGAAAGACTATCCAAGAGGTCTTTTAAAGGGTTGTAACGTAAGGCTTACGGTAGGGGAACAAATGGTTTGGTGGGATAGGCGATTTAGTGGTGGCAAGTCAAAAATCTTTATGTTACAAGCATGCGAAGAATGGTGTTGCTAAGCCAAGACTCGACACTCTAAACTCTAGATAACTGAAACAAACAAACATAAATTTAAAGATAGATGTAGGATGGTAGCCCGTATATTTTTTCATTTTTTCATTTTTTTTTCAACACTCTATTTTTTTTTCTTTTTTCTATTTTTTCGATTTTTTTTTCATACACTTTTACTCTACCATCCTCTACGATAACATCAAAATGATAGGGATTTATAGGCACATCCATACACTTAAGTTTTTATTACTCTAACACTAGTTTGACCCGAATTGAAAAGATCAAAACACTTGAAGTACATTATTACGCAAATAAAGGGAATTTGAATTTAACGTTCCCTTCCCGTCATTTCATAAAATTTAACTTTTCCCATGAGTCCCAATCGTCCCAAAACTATGTACAAAGGATATGACTCGACTTAGCAACTTATGCAAGCAACAAGATAATTGAACTAAGGGTTTAGTGTGATAACAATAATGCACTAAAAGTGAGTGCATACAAGGTAGGCTAAGGCGATTTGGGTGTACATTTGGGGTGGATTGTAAACAATACTCTTCATTGATATTCCGGAAAACCGAAACATCACGAGAACCGCGAAAAGGATAGGCTCTGAGGGGTTAACTAGGGGTATCGTGTACTAAAGATGAGTACAACGCAAAGGTGTGGGGGAATTACTCGACCGATGTGGAAGAACTAATTATACTACATGTATCAAAAAAGGGTTATCCTAATGCCTCTTATCATTTAGTTATTCCTAACTACACAAGTGTAGTCTTACTAGCGATCTCGGAATGCATCACAAAACAAGTTCTAGAATCTATTATACTACCGGTTCACACTCTAAGCATCAAAGATGAATGCTTTAATTTCTACAAATCTAAGGGCGATCCTCACATTTTGGGTGGAATTTAAGTGGTAAAGGGTTTTTTGTGCTAGTCATATAATTTCCTATCCATGAGACGCTTTATTAAGACTAATGGCCCACTCTTACATGTCATGAAAAATTTAAATTTGGTGCCAAAATTACCCTAACCGATATTTCTCATGGTTTATTACACAAATGAAATTGGACAAATCAAATAGTCAAGGATAAGCATAGTTTCAAAGTTCCGTTTATTTTCCTCCTACACTTAAACCGAACATTGTCCCCAATGTTCCCGAAGTATCAAAGTTATGATAATGGAAGGTAATAAAACACTAAAGAAACTAATACTCCCCTGATTAGCTCGGTAGGATCCGTATAAAGTGGTGGTTACATCTTTCTTCAAGAAAAACGTTTGCGTTAAAAGCTCCTTCTCATCTTATGTATCTTCTTCTTGGTAAATTAAACTTGCACACTTGAAGAAAACCAACGAAACCTTCGCATAAAATCGGCGGTAACAATATTTATATATGACTCTGCTAAACTAGGATATAATGCTTGTGGAATGGATGTTTACAGATTTTCTACAAAATTAAGACCTGTAAAATTCCAAAATTTTATAAGTAGCTCAAAACGAGAAAAAGTGATAAGTTGTTAATGCTCCTCCCGACGCCGTCAGTTGCGATCTGACGCCGTCAGTTATCCTGACAGAAACTAGTGCGCAATTTTCTGGAAAAAATTCTGGAAAATTTACATCTTTAGAATCTGGAAAAATTTCCTGTAAAACATCCATTATGACTCGATACAAGCATTTGACTCGAACAAATACACATGTATATCTTTTAATTAATTGTAATTCTCATGTTCACGTTTCTTTTGAAAATGTGTGTAATACTCCCTACACTTATCCCTTATGTAAAATACTTTATATGTAATTAAGACGAGGTTAAAGACAAAATAAAGCATTTTTACAAATTTAAACATGAGAATAAACAATAAATAAAAAATACACGACACACAAACAAGCAAACAATTAAGCATGAGTTGCCTCCCACGAAGCGCTTTTCTTTATTTATGAGTCTTGTAGCTAGACTCGAAGTCATGCCCCTACATGATCTCATTACCGTTACCTTCTTCCTCATGATGGTCTCTATTGGGGGATTCCATGTTGTAAAAGTGCCCTATGATGCACCTTTCTAAGAGGTCGTCCACTCCCCACTCGGTTTTATATTCCGGTCCTAAGTTCAAGCAATCCTTATAGAATCCGAAAATTTTATTCATCACATAATCAACTCCCTTCTCCTTATCATCCTCATTCCTATAGTAGACCGATAGCTTAAGTTCTTTTTCATCATTGGATAGTGATGAAAAATTTTCAACCTTAAAGGGCATTTGGTAGGCTACATCATCGGTCTCATCCTTGAATCTAACTATTCCCAACGACGGATCATAAGTCATCCCGATGTTTTCTATGAAAGGATTTCCTAGAATAACGTGGGACAAGCTAGGATCTATGGCCGTACTAATGTCGTTCACAATTATGAAATCCGTAGGAAACGTGAAACTACCTACATACACGGGCAATCCCTTAATTCTACCAAGAAAATTGCAACTAACCCTAGGATTATCGGGATCTTGCCTAGTTGGGACTACCTACATATGTTTATTGGGGACTTGCGGCAATCTTTGCCTGTACTTCCTAGGTTGTTTCATTCCTAGGTGTTTCACTAACCTCAAGTATCGAAACTTATTGAAATTCATGGTTCGCTCGTCATTTGTTCTATTAGGTCTCACTAAGGTGATGGTATTGACGAATTGAACGTGCTTAGCTAACTTAATTGGGTCCTTAATCTCTACACCGGAAGCTTCGGGAGATGAGATAGCATTAACCTTCTTGTCATTATAGGTCATGGCTTTTAAGAGGTTATCTATCTTCCTATCCATCTCGGCTTGTTGGTTAAAACGGTCCGAGAGCTTAGCTATTTGAGCTTCTTGTTGCAACATCCCTTCTATGTTTTGTTGGCTAGGGCTGTGAGATGGGGGCCACAAGAAATCATTAGATGTGAATTATTTGGTTTGTCCCCAATAAAAGTCGGGCTTGCCCTTCCATGCTTCTCGGGCGTCATTAAAAGTCCTAGGTCCGGGTGTTGTAGGGAATCTTCCTCCCGTTCCATTGGTACGCGAGGATGCGTAGTCAACGGAAGCTTGTTAAGGTAGTCTTGTGCAAGCGCGAGTGTTATGAGGGTCACTACATTGCTCACACAAGGAAGAAACTTTGTTCACTTGGCGTGAAGATTTAGGATTTTCGTAGGAGCTCATTAGGAATTTAACTTGATCTTCAAGCTCGAGCATCTTACGGTCGGAAGGTTGTGAGTCAAGGGAAGGCAAAGAGATCGCCTTTACGGTTTTGGGCAACTCACGGGGGTCATTCCAACTTTCGTTGTCATAGAGAGAAAGGTCCTCTATTATACCCCACGATTCTTCCGCTGTGAGATCACTAAGTTTTCCACCGGCCGCTTGGTCAATGGATCACTTAGTGGGGAAATTGACATGATCGTACAAGATTTGGACTTGAAGCCAAAGATCAATGCCGTGATGAGGGACTCTATGGAGTAAGTCCTTGAATCGAGTCCATGCTTCGTAGAGAGATTCACCTAGACGTTGTTGGAACATCAAGATATCATTCCTAAGCTTAGTAGTTCTCCCGGGTGGGAAAAATTAAGCAAGGAAACAAGAGGTGAGATCATCCCAACTTGAGATGGAGCCGGCGGGAAGTCGCTCAAGCCAATTACTAGCTTGGTCCCGTAGAGAGAATTGGAAGAGACGCAAGCGCATGGTCTCCCGAGTAGTAGCATCGAGGTCGATGGAATCGACAATTTTAAGGAAATCCTTAAGATGTTGATTAGGATCTTCGGAACGAAGTCCATGGAATGCACATCCGTTTTGCACCAACCGGATGGTGTCGGATCGTAGGGTCGTAGTTTGGGCTTGGTCGGGAAGCTCAATGGTGTTCCTATAGCCTAGGTGGCTTGGTCTTGAGTATTCACCAAGAGTACGGCCTCTTGGCGGGTCATTTGGTGGTGGGTTGATGAGTGGTGGTTGGTTATCACCTTCCTTGATGAAAAGTGATGGGATTACGAACAAAGGTCACGAAGAAGGGGGATAGACTACGAGGAAGCTAAAAATGGGAAAAATGTTTACTTGATAGGAATCAAGCAAGGAAACCTAAACGCGGTGGACTCCTAACTAACTATTCTATTCCCCAAAGCGCCTAAAACTTGATACGCTTACAGTAGCGTTCGGGGTTAAAGGAACTTCCTTTTCGTCGAGCAAGTTTTTCAACACCCAGGCAAATGAACCTAATCGTTGTAGTGTAGTATTAGGGTAAGCCACGAGATTTGATATCGTTCTCTAGGGAATATGAATGCTAGTAAGAAGTTACTACGCTAAGGTTGGGGTTGAGGAAGATTATTTTTATCTTTTTATAATTTTTAGGAAAATGGAAATTACGAATCTCGGGGTATTGGATTTGGGGGTTGGTATTTCTACCGATTACTCTATTAATCTAATTATCTAAGCTAAGGTGAATGTAGTCTATGTCTATTGTTGTGTGCTCGTATGATGATTAAAAATGTATTTGCTTAGGCTTTATTACTCCCTAATTATCTCCTATTGATGGTTGAATTGTCACGTCCTTATTCTTAATTGCGTTGTGTCTCTAAGGTCGTAGGGTATGCGTTTATCCCTAACTCTTTGAAGCTACCAAACGTTAATGACTACAAAATCTCTAGGATTCATAAACTTAACACTAAGGTATTCTTTGGATGTATAGCCTACAATTACTCTAGGTGATTATAAACTAAGGTTCAACAAAGATTAATCAAGCATTAACAACACAACGAATGACCTATCGCAATACTAGGTCAATCACAACTAAGATAAGAGACAACCAATCAATATTCAATAACTAAGTTTCATATTACCTAAGCAAACACACAAGTAAATTAGTCGGACATGGGAAAGATGCAAGCATACACACAATCAATTGAAAACATAATTAAATTAATGAAGTAAAACACTTATTTTGATGTAAGATAGGGTATGGAACCCTAAAATATTGTACAAGACAGCCTTGGTTCGGTTTAGGTTTTTACTTGAAGCAGATTTTACTGACCAGGTCTTAAATTTATAGTGTCTCGTTATACATATGGTCTACCCTAGTGCACTAACGGGCAGTGTACCCGGTCGCGTGTAGTGTAGTAATCAGTAAAGCCGAGGTCGTCCCAAGAGCTATGTGTGTTGGATTATTACTAAGTCTAGTGTCACGATTTAATAAAGGTTTCGATAGGATTTAATTAATTAAACTACTAATGCGTAATAAAATAAAGGCGATAAATGGATAAAGGAAATCAATAGAGAAGAGTGGTGCTAACCTAGTTAATCCTCCTAGCTAGTTATGTCTACGTCTACTTACTTCCAATTACTTGGTGGGGTCAAATTCGAGAGGACAACATTTGGTCAATTCGCCTAACCTATCAAAGAAAGATGCCACCACAGAGAAATCAAAGCACCGTCATAAGTCCTGTTGTTCCCGGTCCCCTAAGCCAAGTCATTAAGTACCGCTACATGCTAGATTCATAATAGTGAGTGCCCGACCGTTAGGAACTTAGACACTACACCCCAATTCTTAAGTTCATCCAAACGATAGGTGATCGCTGGTCAAATCGCACAAGTAGAAAGGGTCTTTAGTTGGTCATATCTTACCCTTCCCGTCTCAGTCCGCTCACCTAGGGTCGGTTGGTCATATCTCCTAGGCAATTGGCCTCACCGCCATTCAAAACTACCGAACCAAGGGTGGCTACCAATGAACTATGCATGCATACACTTAGAAATAATTGTACGGAAGTAAAGGTAAACGCAAACAAAACAATTAAGGAATCATAACTAGGCTAGCACCAAAAGGTGCTTAGCTCATATTAATCATGCAAATCAATTCAATATTCAAAGGTACGAAATACATGAATTGAAAGTAAAGAAATATAAAACGCTAATGCTTATCGTAATGGAGTGTCTTCTCCTTCGAAACAACTCGTATGCTCCCTAGACCGCCTTGAGCTTTTTCCCACGTTCTCATAGTGTGTGGAATGGGATGATTAGAAATTTGGAATTTGTGGGGTATTTATAGGCCGATCCGGGTTACGGCGTAAACAATATAGGAGTTACGCCGTAACCTTCTATTTCTTTGTAAAATGCACTAGATCTCGCTGGTTACGGCGTAACCTTATTAGTGGTTACCGTAGTAGTCTTGATAAACACGGTTACGTCGTAAGTGATGCAATGAGTTACGGCGTAAGTATCGCCGCGTGGAACCTCATTTGACCTAATGTAGTTACGTCGTAACCTTTGGGAAGAGTTACGCCGTAACCTTCTGATAAGTTGGCATTCTGAGTCACGCAATAGTTACGGCGTAATGTGAGAGATGAGTTACGCCGTAACTTCTTCAAAATAGCATACTGTGATAAATCTTTAGATATGTTTCCAGTTCCGCATCTCTTTAGCTCCAATGCTCGTAATTTACCTGAAAGTGGAAAACAATGGAAAACAAGCGTAAATCCATATAAATGATATAAATAACGAGCATTATCGTGGGAAATTGACACTTAATATTCGTGACTATTTGATGTTATCAAATATCCCCACTTGAACTCTACTTGCCCTCAAGTAGACCTTATTAGATATATTCCTAAAAGATATCTCCCATAACTTGGAAAATATGAGTTTACAAACCCTTATGCTAGAATAAAACAAAGCCGAACACCTCACGAAAGGGGAACAAACACTCAAATCTCTCAACTATTCTAAGTGTCAATTTCGGGTGATCACCAATCGCACATACCATAGCATGTATTCTATCATAAGCTTGGCGGTTACACAAATCTCCACCACTAGAGTTAAGGGCTAAACAATTCTCAAAGGCAATATGGGTAGACACGACAAGGGTTAAGGGGTGACTCGTCATTACTAACATGTCACGGCAAAGTGGACAAAATCAATGATACATGACCAAATCCATGGCCAAGACACCAAAGATTGCTCGCTGCATCACCTAGACATGCTTCATGACTAAAGGGTAGGATGAGACATGGGATATATAATTGGTGAAAATAAAAAACAAGCATGTAGTCTAAATCTATAAACAAGTCATCACCACTTACCGTCCGCCCAAAGTTCAAGCTTTGAAGTCAAGAAACCGGATCATGAAATGCAAGGTAGATGTGTCATTAGAGGACGTCGTGATGGGCACACTACCTTTTCTCCAACTGTTGGCATAACTACCAACTCCAATCTTCAAATGTGACCGAGGTGGCCTCCTCGATACTAAATCAATAAAGCTCAAACTACAGTGCTTATAACATCGCACTTTACAATAGCATAATCATAACAACTATATTTTTATTTATTTTTTTTTTTTCAACATAACAAAATATCCCCCACTTGAGATGAACAATGGGAATTTGGGGTCTTCAATGATCTTCGAAATGTTGTCGATGAAAGCGTGATTTCAACCTTTCCACTCGAACCTTGAACTTAGGCAAATGATGACTTCCCAATCACAAATAAAGACTACGGGGTAGGCTAAGGTGTATAGGTGTATCGAAACAATATGTTGGGTGAACAAAATGAAAGGAATGGCTCGTAAGGGTGTATCTAGGGGTATCTTGCACTAAAGATGAGTGCAACAAAAGGGTTTCACATGGGGTCGAAAAGTCGAGGTGACTAATCGATAGACTCACAATGGTAGGTCGTTTGGGTGATAATCCTATAATATTGCCTTCTAAAACCGAAAAGTCCAAATACATCGAGCTAACTCAACATACCTCATCTATGGTCTCGAAATGATGCAAAGACCAAGTTCTAAAGTTTACAAGCTACCCAAGACACTCATAATTTGGTGGATTTGGGGTAAAATATTGGAAACGGATAAGGCTAATCTCACCATATAATATCAAGGGTTGTATGTGCTCGGCTAAGGTCTAATCTAGTTAGGTTAAGAAAAACATGTCAAAATTTTAAAAATGGCATAATTTTTCAAAATAAACTAGAAAAATGAGGGCGAAATAAAGTTCAAGAGATAATTCTACTCCCGTCCCCCCACTTGAATTGTACAAAGTCCCTTTTGTACTAGGCATTTAAATAAAGGTGAAGAGAAAGGTAGAATTAGAGCGAGAACTTCCCTGAAATTTGCTCCATAAAGAAGGAAGGCCCACGAACAAGAGACGTGCCTTCGTATAAGCATCATGAACAAACTTCAATCCCTGAAATCACAATACCGACAAGCATAATTCTAAAAAGAAAAAATGAAAAATGAAAAACAAACCTAACTCACTTTCGTAGGAATCACGGTTGCATTTAGCGAATGCAACAAGTTTTTAAACCACTTGGTGTCCCAAGTGGACGAGTGAAGTCTCGTGAAGGTTTACAGGAACACACCCACAAAGTTCATTTAAAACTAATACAAGGTTATTGTGTTTTAAAATGAAAGAATTAAAGCAGAGGAAAGTTACGTCAGAACTCTTTTGAGGAGTTACGCCAGAATCGGCAAAACCTAGAATGAGTGCAAAGCGAGTAGTTACAACATAACCATCGAGATGGTATTACCGTAATTGGTAATGCGTCAAGAATTATGTCGCTAAAGGTTGGTTACGGCGTAATCACCAAGATGAGTTACGCCAGTAACTCGTTCAGATCAAGAATCGCAGCAAGAATTAGTTCCTCGCTTCGCAAAACTAGTTAGAAAACACAAAACCCAATGTAAAAGGAAATAAAACAAAAGAAAGGGATAATTTGGGTTGTCTCCCGGAAGAGTACTTTTCTTTATTTACGAGTCTTTAAGTTAGACTCAGAGCCGCGGGGTTTCTATGGGGGCCTTCGAACTTCCCCGACTTCTTCCATGTCTTTTTTTTTAATAAGGCTGGTCCCAAACATGTGGTGAAACATATCGAGTCATGGTGTATCTTTTCTGCAGAAAATTAGCTCGTTCCCATTCGAAACGAAACCTAGCCTCCTTTTCCCCATCAATTTTAACATACCCAAACTTTACTCGTAACCAATTTTCAAATGAGATCCCCCTGTATCCTACATTGCTTCTCTTATCTTCGTCAAAACATGCCCATTCCTTGCGTTTGAGCCATTTAGGTTCAGTGTATTCTCCTCCATCGCAGATCTTGCGATTGGGGTGGCATGTAGGCCATGCCATGGTGTATTCATTGTGCATGATAGCTGGTTCGCAAAAATGAATGGTCCAGTCAATATCGGAGAACCATTCGCTAAAAGCACTATGCTCTTGTAACCACTTTTCTCTGATATCTTTTTCTTTTCCCAACACCACCAAACTTCTGCAGCTTCTTTAATCATACGAATGAGATACTTCCCTCCTCCATTACATCTTTTTTGGAAAGGGGAACACGTGGGAAATATTACTTCGGTCCCCTCAACTAAAGGAACACAACAGTGAACTCTTCCTTTTACAACGTAACTGGGAACAGAAAACGGGATCTCTTCCTCATCATCTTCATCGTCACTGGATTGGAGTCCTGCAAATGGCCAAAAGATGAAGGTGGAAACCTATCGGAGTTATCTAATTCTATCCTCGGTGGTTCCTTTGTCGTAACAATTTTTTCTGGTTCAAGGCTCAAGGTTTTATCCAATTTAAACTCCACTATATTTCCATAGTATCCACCATAACGTGCTAATGTGTCAAGGAATGGTTTACCAAGAATCAAATGCTCCTTTTCGTCTTTCACATTATCGATTACCACAAATTCGGGGTGAAGTAAATTTATCGACCTTTATGCACGCATTCAATTGTAATTCCTAAAGGGGCAATCTTAGTTTCGCTTGTCGATTCAATCACGATATCTGCTTCCCAAAGGTGGATTATTCTCGCTTTAAGAATATGGATAGAGGCATGATGTTTACACAAGACCCAAAATCTACTACCCCCAAAATATCAATATTTCCAACAGAACATGGAATGATTAACCCGCTTGCACTAATATCCTTAACTGAGAATAAACTTGATCCTAACCTGGATACGCCTTCTGGAACATGGTTACGCCGTAACTCCGGTAAGTAGTTACGGCGTAACTCTACCTGATCGTCGGTATTCGTGACCTCCAACTTGTCGATTGTGGATTTGCATCCCTCAATTACCTCCTGAGAATCATTGGTGAAAACATCGTTGCATTCCTCCTTGCGCTTGGCTTCATTAAGTTCAATTCCATCTATCTCAGCACCGAGTTTTTCAATCATTGCTCCAAGATTTTTAGGGTTTCGTCGTGCCTGGAAAGATTTTTATTTGTGTTTTCCTAGAAACCCCTTAACCAAATATCTTGTTCTTTTTGTTTTTGGGCTGAAGTTTCCAGGAACTTGTTAATTGTTTCTTTAAGACTAGGCTTTCTTTTTCCATAAGGCCCACGGTTGTAATTTCCATGATTCCCATTACTATTTCGATTATCTCCGTAAAATGGTCGATTTTCTCCATACTTGGCTTCTTCAATCATATGAGGACAATTTTTAGTCAAATGTCCCCCACCACAGTTTTCGCACCCGACTTGGATGGCCTGAATGGTTTCTCTGACCTTCCGCATATCCCGACTAAGATTTTCAATTTTACTGGCGATGGTTGCAATTCCGTCAAAACTTCCGCTTTAGTTTCTTTTACTTCCTCCGTCGTGCCATTTTTGAGAGTGATCAGCCATTTTTTGAATGGCTTCAATTGCAAGAGTAGGAGTCATGTTCGGATAGGTCCTTGATAGTCCAAAGATTTACCTTGTAGTTACGTTAATTCCTTTGTAGAAAATATTGACCTTCCACCGGTTGTTCGGATCATGTGTAGGACACTTGTAAAGGAGATCGTTGTATCTATCCTGTGCTTGATACAACGTTTCATTGCCTTCTTGTTTGAAATTATGGATCTCCAAAAGTCGATTAGAAATCTTCGATGGCGGACAATATCTTTGAATAAAGTGTTTCTTAAGTAGCGCCCAAGTATTAATTGCCCCAACGGGCAATCTTTCAATCCATCTTCGGCGGCCCAAAGAAGAGTCATAGGAAATACCCTTAGCATAACAAAGATCATGAGACACGCTTGGAATGTTGAAAAGGCTTGCGATGTATAGGACATTTTCAACGTGCTCATATGCATCATCGTCCCTGTTTCCTGAAAAGGGTTAGCGCGAAGCTCCCTCATAAATTGGTCTTTGATTTCGAAACGGACATCCGCTCCAATTGCCGGTCTTACGAGACCTGACCCTTGTTCCGCTCTTGTCAACGCCAAGTATTCCTCAAGAGTGAGGTCATCGATGTTAACAACTTCCATGGTACCTGAAAACTTGAAATATGATCGTGAGAAAAAACGAAATTAAAGACTTAATATCAATCCTAATATAAATCCCCGGCAGCGGCGCTAAAAACTTGATGCGTGTTTTACCGACTGTGTCTTAAATTTATAGTGTCTCGTTATACCTATGGTTCACCCTAGTGCACTAACGGGCAAGTGTACCCGGTCGCGTGTAGTGTAGTAATCGTAAAGCCGAGGTCGTCCCAAGAGCTATGTGTGTTGGATTATTACTAAGTCTAGTGTCACGATTTAATAAAGGTTTCGATAGGATTTAATTATTTAAACTACTAATGCGTAATAAAATAAAGCGTATAAATGGATAAAGGAAATCAATAGAGAAGAGTGGTGCTAACCTAGTTAATCCTCCTAGCTAGTTATGTCTACGTCTACTTACTTCCAATTACTTGGTGGGGTCAAATTCGAGAGGACAACATTTGGTCAATTCTCCCTAACCTATCAAGAAAGATGCCACCACAGAGAAATCAAAGCACCGTCATAAGTCCTATTGTTCCCGGTCCCCTAAGCCAAGTCATTAAGTACCGCTACATGCTAGATTCATAATAGTGAGTGCCCGGCCGTTAGGAACTTAGACACTACACCCCCAATTCTTAAGTTCATCCAAACGATAGGTGATCAGTTGGTCAAATCGCACAAGTAGAAAGGGTCGTCAGTTGGTCATATCTTACCCTTCCCGTCTCAGTCCGCTCACCTAGGGTCAGTTGGTCATATCTCCTAGGCAATTGGCCTCTACCGCTATTCAAAACTACCAAACCAAGGGTGGCTACCAATGAACTATGCATGCATACACTTAGAAATAATTGTACGGAAGTAAAGGTAAACGCAAACAAAACAATTAAGGAATCATAACAAGGCTAGCACCAAAAGGTGCTTAGCCGCTCATATTAATCATGCAAATCAATTCAATATTCAAAGGTACTAAATACATGAATTAAAAGTAAAAGAAATATTGCATGAGCTTTATTAGGAAGTGATAATGTATATCTTATTTAGTTTTATGTTTATACGTTTCTTGGGAAACGGTTTAGGGTTCCTTGTCTATAAAAGGAACACAATAGTATGAATTATGTACGAGTTGAAAAACAAAGTTTTAGTATTATAAAAAGATCCATAGAGGATCAAAGAAGTTCTTAGTTATTTGTGTTATTACTTGTGTTTGATTTCCGCTATAGAATACAAGTTATAGAGACTGTCTTTTAGTGTGTTTGTGATTACATAAGCATAATTAACGATCTACGAGTGCTTAAAGATCTATCAAGGTCTAAGGTTCTACAAGTGGTTTTAGAGCCTCGGGAGAGTCTCTGTGATAATAAGAACAATCTTTTCTTTACACCCTAACAACCAAAACAACCTTCACCATGCCTGGATCAGATGATGAAATTGAAGTCACCAACAACCATAACAACACATCTCTGCAACAACTCAGTCTCTTAAACAGCAATGCAAAGTTCCCATACCTTAAGAAGGAGGAGTATGATTTATGGGCCATGAAGATGCAGAATTGGATCTCCAACATTGATTGGAATCTTTGGGAAATTGTGAAGAAGGGGAACAGTTTGAAGAGGCATGTCACAGATCCTGATGGTAATGTTACCATCGTTCCTCCCAAATCATCAAGAGATCCGGCCGCTCATTAGAGAGAACAAAGTGAGAACTATTCTCCTTCAGTTATACCGAAGATCACTGGGTGACTTTCACTACATGCGTGATGCTAAGGACATATGGATGGCAATCAAGGCTAGGTTTGGTGGGAATGAGGAGTCAAGGAGAATGAGGAAATCAATGTCAAACAACAGCTTCAAGAATTCCAAATCAAGAGGAAGGTATCCACAAGGGGTATGACAGTTCCATAAGATATTGAGTCAATTGAATCACCAAGGCAAAGCCGTATAATGATGACCGCAATTCAAAGTTCTTGCGATCTTTACCTTCATCTTGGTTGTGAGCACGCATTGCCCTCAAAGCTAAAGCGGGGTGGATATGCTCACTTTGATGAACTATACAACAGATTTAAGTCTCTTGAGCCCGATGTCAAGTCCTTTCGCTCATCCACCCTAGTCACACAAAGATTTGTTGGGGCCTCCTCAAATAAGATGACCTATGTGATAAGATTTTAAATGTACCTTTTGAGGGTCGTTTAAGCCCTTATTTGATCACTTCAGATCCGTTATTACTTAATATCGCTCCTTTTCACTTTTAGGTATCTTGAAAGCAAAATGTGGAATGACACTTATTTGGACGAAAAGACGCGAATATACGAAGAAAATGGCCAAAGTCAAGAATCGAGACAACAAAGCATCGAACGAAGGGGACGCGTCGGTGTTATATGACGCCGTCGCATCACTTTTGTGACTACCAAGAGCCAAATTGCTTATTTACAAGTGACGGTGTCGGGGCTTTAAAAGAGTAGGTCGTCGCAACTCGCACGGCCTAGATTTGATCCACCGGCGCCGAGAGAGAAGGGACGGCGTCACAAGCATAAGGTGACGCCACAATACTAACGTGCCAAGACGAAACCCTAATGACGACGACCGACGGCGCCACAAATTAAAGGTGATGTCGTCGCATATGTAATCTTATATATAGAATCCGAATTTTTAGTTTTCGAGTGTAGTCTTTGGAGTAAAACCTAAACCGAACCAAGGCTGTCTTGTATAGTATTTTAGGGTTCTAAACCCTATCTTACATCAAGATAAGTGTTTTACTTCATTAATTTAATTATGTCTTCAATTACTTGTGTGTATGCTTGCATGTTCTCCATGTCCGGATAATTTACTTGTGTGTTTGCTTAGGGAATATGAAACTTAATTATTGAATATTGATTGGTTGTCTCTTATCTTAATTGTTAATGATCTAGTAATGCGATAGGTCATCCGTTGTGTAGTTAATGCTTGATTAATCTTTGTGAACCTTAGTTTATAACACCTAGAGTTGTTGTAGGCTAAACCATCGAAAGAGTACCTTAGAGTTAAAGTTTATAAATCCTAGAGACTTTGTAGGCGATAAACTTTGGTAGTTTCAAAGAGTTAGGGATAAACGCATACCCTATGACCTTAGACACACAACGCGATTAAGAATAAGGACGTGACAATTCAACCATCAATAGGAGATAATTAAGGAGTAATAAAACCTAAGTAAACACATCTTTAAACCATCATACGAGCACACAATAATTAGACATAGACTACACTCACCTTAGTTAATTAGATAATTAGATAAGTAGAAGTAATCGGTAGAAATACCAACCCCCAAATCCAAACCTCGAGATTCGTACCTTTTCATTTCCTAAAAAACATAAAAAGATAAAAAAAAATAATCTTCCTCAACCCCAACCTTAGCGTAGTAACCTCTCACTAGCATTCCTATTCCCCTAGAGAACGATATCAATTCCCGTGGCTTACCCTAATACTACACTACAACGATTAGGTTCATTGCCTAGGGTGTTGAAAACTTGCTCGACTAAAAGGAAGTTCCTTTGACCCCGAACGCTACCGTAAGCGTATCAAGTTTTGGCGCCACGAGAATAGAATAGCTAGTTAGAGTCCACCTCATTTAGGTTTCTTTGCTTGATTCCTATCAAGTAAATTTTCTCATTTTTAGCTTCCTCATAGTCTATCCCCTTCTTCGTGACCTTTGTTCAGAACCCCATCACTTTTCATCATGGAAGGTGATAACCAACCACCATTCATCAACCTACCACAAATGACCCACCAAGAGGCCGCACTCTTGGTGAATACTCGAGACCAAGCCACCTAGGCTATAGGAACACCATTGAGCTTCCCACCAAGCCCAAACTACGGCCCCATGATCCGACACCATCCGGTTGGTGCAAAACGGATGTGCATTCCATGGACTTCGTTCAAGATCCTAATCAAGATCTTAAGGATTTCCTTAAATTGTCGATTCCATCGACCTCGATGCTACTACTCGGGAGATCACGCTGCCTGCCTCTTCCAATTCTCTCTACGGGACCAAGCTAGTAATTGGCTTGAGCGACTTCCACCGGCTCCATCTCAAGTGGGATGATCTCACCTCTCGCTTCCTTGCTCAATTTTTCCCACGGGAGAACCACTAAGCTTAGGAATTATATCTTCATGTTCCAACAACGCCAAGGTGAATCTCTACGAAGCATGGACTCGATTCAAGGACTTACTTCATAAAGTCCTCATCGCGGCATTGATCTTGGCTCCAAGTCTAACTCTTCTATGATCATGTCAACTTCCCCACCAAGCGATCCATTGACCAAGCGGCCGGTGGAAAACTTAGTGATCTCACCGCGGAAGAATCATGGGGTATAATAGAGGACCTTGCTCTCTATGACAACAAAAGTTGGAATGACCCCCGTAAGTTGCCCAAAACCGTTAAGGCAATCTCCTTGCCTCCAATTGACTCACAACCTTCCAATCAGGATGCTCGAACTGAAGATCAAGTTAAATTCCTAATGAGCTCCTACGAAAATCCTAAGTCTTCACGCCAAGTGAATAAAATCACTCTACCTTGTAAGTTATGTAGTGGTCCTCATGACACTCGTGATTGCACAAGACTCCCGAACAAGCTTTTGATGCGCCCCATGCGATCTGACGGAGCGGAGAGAAGTGGTACACTTTCAAGCCCGAACAAAACAACTTAGGAAACTCTTACAACCCCTCATGGAGAAATCACCCTAACCTTAAGTGGAACCAAAACTCAAGCACACCCCAAAGCTCATCTAGTCCACCTAATAGGTTCAATCCTCCAAGCACCGGGGACCCCACTAATCTTGAGGCAATCGCATCTAGGTTCATGTCATCTCAAGAAACTCGATTGACTAAGCTTGAAGCCGATTTTAAGCGAAGACAAGGCGAGATGACAAACAAGCTTGATGCCCTCTTAAAAGCCTTTAATGACCGGGAAATTGGAGCACTCCCAAGTGATACTATAAAGAACCCAAAGGTGAGTTCGATTTCATTGACTTCATGTTCTTATTCACCATGGGAGAGTGCACATCCATGCCCCTCACACCCAACGGTTCACTCGGTAAATGCTATCAACAAGGGTTCCAAGCAATCCAAAATGAGGTACCAAGGCCCCGCACCATTGATAGAACCCACTCTTGAGAAACCCGTCAACCAAGAACCCAAACCTAATCTATAGGAGGAGAACAAGGAACTCCATCAAGAAAAACCAGTTCTTGAAGTCTTAGCTCATGCACCTTATTATAATGCTTTAAAAGAAAAATATGAGTTAGAACTTAAACTTGGAAAACATGGGTCCGCTTTTGTGCGAAATAATCTACCTAAGAAGTTAGACAATCCCGAGCTATTTACTCTTCCGTGTAGGCTTGGAACTTCCAAACCTCTCGATGCTCTAGCCGACTTAGGATCATGCATCAATCTTGTTCCGTTGTCCCTCCATAGAAGCCTTAACTTAGGTAAGATAGAACCAACGGAAACCATCTTAGGTCTAGCGGATGGTAGTGTTGCATATCCGGTAGGGATAATAAAAGACATGGTAGTACACGTAGGAGAATTGATTCTCTTGGCCGACTTCCATGTGCTAGACATGAATAAAGACCGGACATGCCCATTGCTAGTAGGAAGAGGATTCTTAGCTACCGCTAGTGCCATCATTGATTGTAAGATGTCCAAAATAGTGGTAGGAGAGAGGAGTGCTAGGTCAATTTACGATGTCAAAAAGCATACGTACTACAAAGAAGAAGAAATCCCACATGAGATTAGGTTGGATAGAACGCCATCTAGATATGGACCTTGGTTAGATAAGAACTTCATAGGTCCCCAACGACCTTTCTACCTAGATGAAGCCTTTGCTAGTAAAGCAACTTTCCATGAAAGAGAAATGGCTAGGGACATGGAAGTGAACCCGCTCGAGACGCCTTAGTATTTAGGAAGATGACCGAGTTCTAGGAAGCTTGCCCATCAACCTTGTCATGAATAAGTGGAAAGTTGAGAGCGATAAGCCTAAACATAAATGGGATTGGGATAGACCGCTTAGTGATGGTAATGGAGAGGCACATTAGGATAACAATTTATGATCCCGATGGAGAAGTTTGAAAAGGCATATCGAACCAAACGTAATACTAATAACTTAAATGATAAGTTTGATCCTTATGACATTGTTAAGGATAGGCTTACTTATATCGGTACGTAGTGGGCACAATTACGAGTCTAGCTACAAGACTCATAAATAAAGAAAAGCGCTTCGGGAGGCAACCCATGCTTAATTGTTTTCTTGTTTGTGTCATATATCTTTTATTGATTGTTTATTCTCATGTTTAAATTTGTAAAAATGCTTTATTTTGTTTTTAACCTCGCCTTAATTACATATAAAGGTATTTTACATAAAGGATAAGTGTAGGAGGATTACACACGTTTTCAAAAGAAACATAAACATGAGAATTTCAATTAATTAAAAGATATACATGTGTTTGTTCGAGTCAAATGCTTGTATCAAGTCATAATGGATGTTTTCAGGAAATTTTTCTAGATTCTAAAGATGTAAATTTTCCGTAATTTTTCCGTAAAATCGCACCGCTTTTTGTCAGATAACCGACGGCGTCAGATCGCAACCGACGGCGCCGGAAGGAGCAAAACAATCGATTACTTTTTCTCATTTTCCGAGCTACTTATAATTTTTTGAATTTTCCGTGTCTTAATTTTCCGTAAATTGTGAAACATCCATTCCACAAGCATTATATCCTAGTTTAGTAGAGTCTTATATATATTATTACCACCGATTTTACGAAGGTTTTGTTTGTTTTCTTCAAGTGTGCGGATTTAATTTATCAAGGAGATACATAAGATGAAAAGGAGCTTTTCACGCAAACGCTCTTCTTGAAGAAAGATGTAACCACCACTTTACACGGATCCTACCGAGCTAATCGTGGGAGCACTAGTTTCTTTCATCTTTATTACCTTCCATTATCATAACTTTGATATTTTCTGGGAACATCGGGGACAATGTTCGGTTTAAGTGTAGTGGAGGAAAATAAAACGGAAGTTTGAAACTATGCTTATCCTTGATTATTTGCTTTGTCCAATTGCATTTGTGTAATAAACCATGAGAAAATGTCGGTTAGGGTAATTTTGGCACCAAATTTAAAATTTTCATGACATATAGGAGTGGGCCATTAGTCTTAATAAAGCTGCCTCACGGATAGGAAGTTATATGACTAGCACAAAACCCTTTATCACTTAAATTCCACCCAAAATGTGAGGATCGCCTTAGATTAGTAGGAATTAAAGCATTCATCTTTAATGCTTAGAGTGTGAACCGGTAGTATATTAGATTCTTGATGAGTGTGTAAATACTCATCATTTTGGTCAATCGAATCGCAAAACACTTAAAAACGCTTTAAATGCATCAAAATATCGAAAATATCTCAAAATTGTATTTTATATGTTTCGGATGCAAAATGTTTAAAATCGATGAAAAATGAGCTAAGTTTGCATAATTGGCGCTTTAGTCCCCAACTTTCAAATCTTGTCAAAATAGTCCCCGAGCACTTATTTTAAAGAAAAGTCACCAAAGGTCCTTTTGAAATCATAAGTTGTCATAATTAGTCCTTTGGTGAAAAATTTCAAAAGTTTTGAGAATTTACAAGTTTGGTCCTTCAAGTTTCAAATTTGGCAAAAATAGTCCTTGGAAGTTTAAAATGTCTATTATGGTCCTTGTACTATTGAAACTTGTCATAATTGGTCCCTTGGCATAACTTTGAAAATTTGGCATAATTGGTCCTCAAGTTTGGTAAATTGCGCTGTCCTTGTATTATTAAACAAACCAAGCCTTTCGATTTTGACCCATGCCATGAACCCCCGCCATATACCCATGACCCCGCCAATACAACCTCGACCCTTTGTTTAATATACCCCCGGTCAAATAAGTCAACCCCGCCACCTCCTTTCCTCCAAAAGTCTGCCTCCTTCAACCACCTCCTCTCGCAACACTCCACATACTCTCTCCGCCTAACCCTCACCATCCTTGTCCCTCCACCTCAACAACATCCAAAATGCATTTATTGTTTCCCCTTTGCACTCAAACCTTCCCCGCTGTAAATACCATTTTCCGCCAAAAGCCATCAATGGCTATAAACCACTCAAGTAATCCAATGGCTCAAAATACAAGTGGGAGGACTTTTGCATATAAATAGAAGAAAGAGGAGAAGAGCAAAGGAGTAGTTTTTTAGTTTAAAAATCTCATGTATGTCGTTTTTTTATGTTTATGTTTTAATTAAGTTCTAAGTTGTAATTTTAAGTTTTCCTGAATTAAACTAAAGTTCTTTAGTCAGTGTAATTTACTTTAAAGTATTAATTCGAAGTTTTATCAAAGCTCCATATATTTTTATGTTTGCTGTCATAAACTCAGTTTAAATGTGTTAAAACCAGGCTTCAACTAGATTGTTTCTTAATCAACTAAGCTTGCTTAAGCTCCTAATAGCTTTTAGCAAGCTTATAGATCAGTTTCAAGTAACAATTATACTTGGTCAACAAAAGTCAACTGTGATCAAATGGGAAATTGAAATGGTTCAGATAGTGATGCAGAGATGGTTTTGGATTGAGTAATGGGTAGTGGATAGGGCTGCTTGGTTGTCAGTCGTAATAATATTGCTGGACTTAGTAAGTTTTCTCTAAATCTCATTTCCAGTCCAGTAGTATAGAATCAAGTAGCATTGTTCAAATTGAGCTTAATCCAAAGGTAACCATGCTTAATTTTGCTTGTATGATTAGTTGTTAATTTTTTTAGTCAGATAGCTTACTTGCTTCAATCTCCGGTCTTATCCAGATAATAATGACTAGAGAGTTTTAGTGTTATGAGTATTTGACTTCTTGCATCGCTTAGTTGTTTTAGTGAGATTAGATTTGATTCAGTGGATTCCATTGGTTTAGCCGCAAGAAGTTTAAGAGTAGATTGCACTTCACCACTTGAGCTAGTGTTTGGCATATGTCCTTTGTGGTGATCTAGTGCTTATCAGTAGTTGGATTTGAAAGGGGTAGTCTCATTTAGTCTAGTAAAAGCCATTCTAGTCATAATATTGTGTCTGCACACTCTAAAAGTCAGAATCACAATTAATATGTCTTAATTTGCATAACAGATAGAGAATAGATAGCCAAATGCTTGCATTGTGTTTATAATTCACAGGAGCAGCTTAATCTAGCTTTATGATTGCTTATTGCATCATAATCAGTTCATGAATTGGTCTCAAATCTCACAAAAGTCAAAGTATTCAAACTCACAAGAAAGTCAAAAGTGAAAACTCGCCACCCAACTTGGTTGATTTTTCATGTATTCATTTTTGGTTCAATTCAAGTGAAATTTTGGGATTGACAAGCTCAGTTGGTCAAGAATTGAAAAGTGATTTTTGGGAATTTTTTGTAAGTCCTTATAAGCTCCAAATCGCCTCCTCAATAAGTTACTTTTTGTTCTGCTCACACTCAAGATTAATCGAGTGTGAATCGTGCATTCTTGCAAAGACTTGTACAAGCTTCAATAGAGCTTTTCTTGGGCTAATATTTGGTTTATAAGCTCCTTGCCGTCCGCTTGAGATTGTGGTATTTGGTTTTGGGTTCCAACTGTGGTAGATAGCTTATTTTAAGCTTGAAATCGCCCCCGTAACTCGATTTCACTTATTTGATTTTGAACTCATATGTTTATAGTCGGTTAGCTTGAGGTTCCGAGTAGCTGGAACAAGTTGTTTTCACTTAGTTATAGCTTAATCTAGCTTCGCTTTCATTTGGTGGTCTTTAGTGCTTATTTGCTTATTTTTAGTCTTATTCATAAGCGGCTTGCCTTAATCGCACTTCATAATCCTTCACATAAGCTATTGTTTTTATATTTTTCTTAGAATTAGAACTTTATTTTAGACTTTTCCTGAATTTTTCATAATTTTCCATTACTGTTTACTATTTTACTTTATTTTAATCAGTTTTTAGGCATTTTTAATTAACTTTTAATACAATTAATTCAGAAAAGCTTCAAAAAAATAAGTTTTCATTTTTCCTAGGTTAAGAAAAATATAAAAAGCAAAAAATAATTTTTCCAGATTTTTCTTAGTTAAATTTGTAATTTTAGCAATTTAACTAGTTTAAAATAGTTTTAATTCATAGAAAATAGAAAATAATCATAAAAATACAAAATTAGTTTTGAAAATTCTCTTTAGTTATTTTAGATTTTTCTAAGTCATAATTTCACTTTTCTAGCTTTATTTCATATTTTCTTATATTTTAGGGTATTATTAAATAGGTAAAATAGTTTTAATTAATAATAATTAAATAAATAGTCATAAAAATAATTTTATTTTTCTCAAAATTTTCTCTTATCATTAGGTTTGTAAAATTTCATTTTTATATTTTTAGGATTAATTTTGTTTCAATTTCACATTTTCTTTTCAGACGTTACGTAGTTTTTAATTCAAATTTATAAAAGAAAATCAAAACATCATTTTAAAAATAGTGATAGTGTTTATTTAATATAATTTAGCTTTTATATTTTCTTTCATTTTCCTTTGTCATCTAGTATCAATCACAAACCTTTTCCCGCTCAAATTCACCCGATCACTATACGTTTGGTTATTCAACAAGACACCGTTGGGACTTAACGACTGGGAAACACTAAACTCCTCTAGATCTTCATTGCATTGTTTCGAGTCGCTTGAAGTTTATTACGGTTGACCATTCACAAGTGGTTAGCTTGGGTGATAAACTTGACGGTTTGGACCCAATCAATTCTAGAACTTGTTTTGTGATGCATTCCGATATCGCTAGTAAGACTACACTTGTGTAGTTAGGAATAACTAAATGATAAGAGGCGTTAGGATAACCCTTGTTTGATACCTGTAATATAATTACTTCTTCCACATCGGTTGAGTAATTCCCCCACACATTTGCGTTGTACTCATCTTTAGTACACGATACCCGTAGTTAACCCTCGAACCTATCCTTTTCGCGGTTCTCGTGATGTTTCTGTTTTCCGAATATCAATGAAGAGCATTGTTTACACCCCACCCCAAATGTACACCCAAATCGCTTTAGCCTACCTTGTATGCACTCACTTTAGCATTATTGTTATCACCCTAAAACCCTTAGTTCAATTATCTAGTTGTTTGCATAAGTTGCTAAGTCGAGTCATATCCTTTGTATACGCTTTGGGATGATTGGGACTCATGGGAAAAGTTAAAGTTTATGGAATGACGGAAGGGAACGTTAAATTCAAATTCCTTTATTTGCGTAATAATGTACTCCAAGTGTTTTGATCTTTTCAATTCGGGTCAAATTAGTGTTGTGAGTAATAAAACTCAAGTGTGGGATGTACCTATAAACCTATCATTTTGATGTTACCGTAGAGGATGGTAGAGTAAAAGTGTATGAAGAAAAAAATACATACGGGCTACCATCCTACATCTATCTTTAATTTATGTTTGTTTGTTTCAGTTATCTAGAGTCTAGAGTGTCGAGTCTTGGCTTAGCAACGCCATTCTTCGCATGCTTGTAACATAAAGATTTTTGACTTGCCACCACTAAATAGCCTATCCCACCAAACCCTTTGTTTCCCTACCGTAAGCCTAACATTACAACCCTTTAAAAGACCTCTTTGATAGTCTTTCCTAGGTGCTTACGCCAAAGCGATGGAGGTTTGATTTAGTCTCAAGCATATGGTAATCTATGTATTAGGACCGGTTAATGAGTGTTTATCTTCCATTTCTAACTTGTTATATTTCATATACACCCGTGCTTGTTATGACTTTTGCGGGGCTTATATGTGTTGTGGATTGTTTTAAACCAATGCTTCATGACCCCTAACTTATAAATTAATTGGCTAAAAGCACATTTGTTCGAGGACAAGCAAATACCAAGTGTAGGGATATTTGATAAGGTTTTAAATGTACCTTTTGAGGGTCGTTAAGCCCTTATTTGATCACTTATGTATCCGTTATTACTTAATATCGCTCCTTTTCACTTTTACGATCTTGAAGGCAAATGTCGGAATGACACTTATTCGGACGAAAAGGCGAATATACAAAGAAAATGGCCAAATTCAAGAATCGAGACAACAGTTGTTGAACTCAAGGGACGGCCAGTGTTATCTCGCGATGTCGTCGCATCACTTTTGTGACTACCAAGAGCTAAATTGCTTATTTACAAGTGACGGTGTCGCTTTAAAAGAGTAGGTCGTCGCAACTCAGACGGCCTAGATTTGATCCGCATGGCCGAGATCGCGGGACGGTGTCACAAGCATAAGGTGACGCCGTCGCAAGACTAACGTGGCCAAGACGAAACCCTAATGACGGCGACCGACGGCATCACAAATTAAAGGGTGACGCGTCGATATGTAATCTTATATATAGAATCCGAATTTTTAGTTTTCAAGTGTAGTCTTTTGGAGTAAAACCTAAACCAACCAAGGCTGTTTTGTACAAGATTTTAGGTTCTAAACCCTATCTTACATCAAGATAAGTGTTTTACTTCATTAATTTAATTATGTCTTCAATTACTTGTGTGTATGCTTGCATGTTCTCCATGTCCGGCTAATTTACTTGTGTGTTTGCTTAGGGAATATGAAACTTAATTATTGAATATTGATTGGTTGTCTCTTATCTTAATTGTTAATGATCTAGTAATGCGATAGGTCATCCGTTGTGTAGTTAATGATTGATTAATCTTTGTGAACCTTAGTTTATAACACCTAGAGTTGTTGTAGGCTAAACCATCCAAAGAGTACCTTAGAGTTAAAGTTTATAAATCCTAGAGACTTTGTAGGCGATAACCTTTGGTAGTTTCAAAGAGGTAGGGATAAACGCATACCCTACGACCTTAGACACACAACGCGATTAAGAATAAGGACGTGACAATTCAACCATCAATAGGAGATAATTAAGGAGTAATAAAACCTAAGTAAACACATCTTTAAACCATCATACGAGCACACAATAATTAGACATAGACTACCCTCACCTTAGTTAATTAGATAATTAGATAAGTAGAAGTAATCAGAGAAATACCAACCCCAAATCCAAACCCCGAGATTCGACCTTTCCATTTCCTAAAAACATAAAAGATAAAAATAATCTTTCTCAACCACAACCTTAGCGTAGTAACCTCTCACTAGCATTCCTATTCCCCAGAGAACGATATCAGTTCATGTGGCTTACCATAATACTACACTACAACGATTAGGTTCACTGCCTAGGGTGTTGAAAAACTTGCTTGACGAAAAGGAAGTTCATTTGACCCCGAACGCGCTGTGTAAGCGTATCACTATGCTCCAAGCCCAACTTACTCAGCATCATCATCCTACACCACCACTGCATTAAACTCTCAACCAAAATCCAGTGGTGTATTGGAAGATGTGATTCACTCTTTTGTTGTTGATTATGACACTCAGCAGCAACTAGCCTTTGAGGACTTTGAACAGGTGGATCCATTTGACATGGAAGAGATGAACTTGAAGTAAGAATCGCCATGCTCTCAATGAACATCAAGAAGTTTGAGAGTAAGTCCGGGAGAAAGTTTGGTTTCGTGGAAGAGATCCAAGAAGATTTGACATAAGGAAAGTGAAGTGCTATACTTGTAATCGATGGGTCACTTTCAAGAGAATGCAAGGATAGGAAGGTCGGTGATGATGTGAGATATTCTTCCTATCGCAGATTCAAAAGGAAGCTAGAACTTCAAGGTCGGACCTCCACAGCTCTTGTCACTATGGATGACCATGTTAATCGGCAATGCATGAGCCTAAGAATGATGAAGGTACCGGTTCGAGAATATTGATTGTCGGGCAAGTCAGTATTTCAGAGGATAGGCATGATCAAGTTGCCTTGATGGGATTCTCTGTGTACATAATTGTGTTTTGGTTGTAGTGAAAGATATAATGAACTTAAAGAAGTTTCTATGATGAATTGAAACCTAAATATAATGAATGTTATGTCGAAGTTGAGGCTTATAAATAGGTTTAAAAATATTAGAAAGACAAAAAGTTTGGTTTCAAAAGAATCAAATGGCTTATGATGAAAAGATAAGGGTGTTAGAAAGTGATCTAGAATGTACTAAAATTGATTTAAAACGACCGAGAAAGAAAAAGTCGATGTAGTTTTAAAACCAAGTGCTAAAAGAGAAACTAGATGGAAGTAGCTAGGCATAAAGAATGGTTATTGTCTGTAACAAGTTAGTCGGCCATATCTATGCAAGTCAAAATCCTAATATCGCAATAGGTTTAGGTTTTAAGAAGTACGTAGGATAGAAGCTAGGGATGACCTACGTAAATCTACTCCAAAGCAGGATTAGCTAAGTTTGTTAAAGAAGGAAAATTACATGTTTTCCCCGAGCTATAAGAGGAGAACATATGCCCATTGACCTTTCCATCCCAAATTGACTTTGATGGATCACACCATCTTTATGGCAAAAGTCAAGAGACTTGCTGACTCGATTCTTCATCTACTAAATTTGTCTCTTGTGTTGACAAAGGACAAGTCCTCCGTCAATGGTCTACTTCTACCAGCCAGGATTCAAATGAAAAGTCGACCTTCCCAAGACCTCACCCAAGCCTACACCCAAGACTCCTACAAGCCTTTTAGAGTTGTCACGAGGAATCAACTTCCAAGACAGTTTCTTCAAGACTTGTTTTTAATTCTTTGCAAAACAATAATTCTGTTAAAAACAATTATGTTCATGTTTATGGTTTGAATGCTTTTGCTTGTGATGAAACTTCTTTCATTTTGAATAAATCTTCTAAAAGGAAGACATGTTTTATTTGTGGAAGTAAATTTCATTTGATTAAGGATTGTTATTTTCATGAGCAAAGAATGGGTGTATGTGCTAATCAAAGGAAATCTAGACCAATGTGGAAAAATGTTAATGATATTCCATCTTTTGTTCCACAAGCAACTATTAAATATAACTCTGCTGATAAACAATTTTCAAAATGGGGCAGATCGCTTGCTCGACCATATGTGAAACCAACTAGTGCTTATTTTCAAAATGGTTATTGGTCCGATGTTTTGACTCTATGTATGTTGGCAAGGGATATAGGATACCGCTGTGAAGCCCTCATGTGACAACTCGCAATTTGTGTCATTTCTCAAAACAATTCATGCTTCACCATTTCAACATTTATCGTAAACTAGGTTTATGTGTTCCAAATTGCCAGAACCTTAATGGTTTAGCGCTAATTCATGATCATATCATCACGGACATTTCATATAGACTAAGTTTGGTCTACATTTCATTAGCATCATTTGCATCACGTTAGTTCATTCATGACTTTGCAATTCACCTTAAACGCTTATTTTCCTATTAAATAAACGCTATCGCAGAAACATTTATTTTGAACATTTAATCCGACACTTTCAAAAATATTCCTAATATATTTTTATACTCATTTTAAGACTATAAAAATTATATTATTAATTTACCCGATGTTTTTAATTTATTTCGTATATAAATTGTTATGTTTATATAATTACGACGGTTTTTGTAAATTCAACCCGATAGTTATTATTTCACTCAAATTTTGTAAGAAATATATTTTTATAATTTTTATGACCTTAATATATTTTATCTTGACCCGTTAAAAGTTATTTTTATTTAACGCTACCCTAAATACTCAAATGTGTATTTAACTTACCACATATCCTCAATTTACTTACATCTAATTACTTGTACATGTTTAAAAAGAAAAAAAAAATATATGAAGTGATTGACTAACTCCCCTTGTCGACAAGGGAGGCGAGTCACAATGAAACTTACCTAAATATCTCATTGTACAAGTATTATACAATTAAACAAACTCATTCATTTTAATATCTCAAAGTGAAAAAAGCAAATTCTCTCTTCCTTTCTCTCTTCCAAAACCGCAACACCTAAAGACCAAGGAGGATCACCATATTTTTCAAGACAAAGTTTTAATTACCCTAGTATCACTCTTGTATAGGTTTTGCAATAAAAACCTCAAGTGATTAGGAAAACCCTTTGTCCTTAAACCTCATCAATTACTAGTAAGAATTTCATACTCATCATCATATTTCATATTCATTGATATATTTATTTCATCATATTTGAGTAAAAACATGCAAGTCATATGATGTTTGTACCACTTTACATGATTTTAAGAGTTATATATAAATAAGTCATCGATAATTACTCCTTGTTATAAATCACTCTTGGTGATGCCTAGGAACCCATGACACCCTAAGAAGGTGTATGGTAGGATTAGAATAGCTTCGAGTTGTTTTGAATTGGTTGGAATAAGTTTTGCGTGAAAACTCATTTCGACAAGTATATAAAGTGGTCTGACCTTGTTTTGTTTTTCTCGGAAAATCCGAAGAGACATGAGTTTTTGGCCTAGATATTTAGAAAATATACTTTAAAACGAATGCGGGTCGCTTGAACGGATTAAAACGGAGTTATAACGAAGAAGTTATGAATTTTTCAAGTTTGACGACTAAATATATATTTCGAAAAATTTCAAGAAGGTATTTTTATTTTGTACGAGTCAAAACGAGTCCTAAGCTTTATAAATTATTTCGACTTATCAAAAATATATTAGTATACTTTGATACGAAGCTAAGGACATATAATACGTAGAAAACGGATTTGAAACGACCAAGATATACACGTTTTCATAAAATTTCCGTAACCATTATTTTTAGAAAAACTATATTATTTTTACGAGACAAGTGTTACGGTAACTAAAACGACCATGTTGAAGGCTGTTTTTAACGATGATGTGGAACTTTTTGTAACGAGATGTCTTCTAATAAAATCGAGATCACCAAGCATATTTTTCAAAATGACTAACCGTTTGTATAGCGGAGTTGTAATAAATTAATTACGGTTGCTTAAACTTTGCCAAAACTCACTTTTTACACAACATTTGGACAAAATCACCATATTTAACCTCTATTATCTTTATGTTCGAGACCTCTATGACGAAAACTCATATACTGAAACTTCTAGATTTTGATACAAGCTTTCCAAAACCATCGAGTTCGCTTTCCTAACGCTCGACGACACCATTTTACTTACTAGCTTTTCAAGCCATTTTTGTCACTTTCATGAAAATTCGACGACTTTATTTTACGACGAAAAGTTAAAATTTCACAATAAATCATTACGAAACCATTGTAGGATGACATTTTGACGTAAATACTTGTAAAGTAATTTAAGATTGGTCAAGACGTCAAAAGAGTATTTTTCGACGATAAGTATTATTTTCAAAACTCGCAAATGGTATAAATAACATACGAAATGCATGCATAACATTACATCATAACTCATTACATATCATATCATTCGTAATAGGTCCAGATTAAGGTATCACGCTATACCTCAGTGTACTCACTCTTGTCATCATACCAGTTTATCAAGTGAGTTTTCATAGCCCCGATTTATTCAAGTTTTACTTATTTCAAACCTACGGGGGAGAATACATTGCACAACATTTTTATTACGATACCAAGTATGTTAAATTCATTTACATTGCTTAAGTTACCACGCTGCCGCTTAAATGTCCCCATTTCATATGCATGAGCCATTAATTTCCTAGAAGCGCAAAGTGAGTGGATAGATCTATCGAGGTGACGCCCATCCGGGTTGGTGAATCCCAACTAGTCATACGGATGCATTTCATTCATAAACATTATTAGAGTTGTTTGGCAAGACACTGCTGTTGGGGCTAACATCACGGAGCTTCGTATCATGCGCTACAATTGTAACATTTTTATGTGACATGATTGTCATACCAAGAATATTTTATGTGACATGATTGTCATACCGTAACATTTTTATGTGACATGATTGTCATACTCGATCTATACTTGCGTAGTCGTATAAAACATTTACCAAACCTATGATTTCTCACCAACATTATTGTTGACCGCTTTAGCAATGTATTTTCGTGTAACTAAGGCATACTCATCATGGCATGGTTATGAACCCCTTTTGAGTCGCAAGGCCGACTTATATCATTGTACATTATGGCACTTTCTTTCAAAACCATCGTTTGGACTTGTAATATATTTATATTTCCGCAAACTTTGTAAACTATTGGGACCTATATTTTGTAAACTCGATTATTTTATTAAATCAAACGACGATTTTCCAAACGACACTTTAGGTCGCTCAATATAATCGTGATTGTGATGCTATGATCAATCCCGTGAATTCCATTCACCGCAAAATGTAATTGGGGTGTGACAGATTGGCATCGAGCTACGCTTATAGAGAACTAGGTTGCATCATTGACCCTAGACTATAACTACATCATCATAGCATCTCATCATTTCATCATAAGTGCATGTTCACTTTGCATGCGATTTATACGACATTTTTCGAGTTATTTACTTTCATTTCAAAACGATTGTCACATGGATGCCCTTAAATACCCATCCCATTATCTTTTCCTCATACTCTAACGTGGAGAATTCCTTGTCATTCCCTATCAAAATTTTTATATCACCGATTCATCATCGATAACGTCGAATGCCGAGATGAACCTTTAAGTAGGGCGAAGTCACTCTCACTCCATTGTTTCACCACTAACATGTCGAGTTACACGTTATTCACACATTAAGTCACTAAACCATTATACATTTGAAGCACTTACGACATCTCATGACCCATCTTCTTGGAATCCATCATTCATTTTTTTTAAAGATAACCTCAAACTTATCATTTCTTGTCACATTTCTTTGGAGCGTTTATTATTGACATGGGATTTTGCTACGTCTCACATTTCCTCTTGTTTTGAAGAAGATATGGCAATCAAGAAAGCTACACCGAAATGACTCAAGCGGCTATTCAAAAGTTGGTAAGGGATAGCATAGCCGATGCTCTAAGGATTGAAAGGAAACGGTGGCGCTGCCGCCGCTGAGGTCGGCTGTCCGCTGAAGCCGCTTAGGCTTGTCAGTCGCAGAAATGCAGGAGGGTCCGGAGTTAAAATCTGTCAGATAAGGATTTCAAAAGTGGAGATCCCACTAAGTTTAGAGGTACCGGGAGCCACCGCCATGGTTAGATGGTTCGAGAAATCGAGTCCGTGTTTTTGCTATGTAATTGTCCTGATGATAGCAAGGTCAAGTTTGCTACAAGTACATTACTTGATGGAGCGTTGTCGTGGTGGAACTCATATGCTCAACCGATGGAATGGAGAATGCTTTCAAGCTCACTTGGGAGCAATTCAAAGGTTTGGTAACAAAGAAGTTTTGTCCGCGTACGGAGGTGAAGAAGTTGGAGACCGAATTCTATGAGTTGGTAACTATTGGGTATGACATTGATACTTACATTCGAAGGTTTCAAGAATTGGCCATGTTATGCCCATCTATGGTTTCAGATAATGAGAAGCTACTGGAGGCTTTCATTGAAGGACTTCCCGAGATTATCCAAGGTGATGTGACTTCTTTTGACCCGCAAACGATTGAGGAATCTATTCGAGTGTCTCAAAAGCTCATGGCACAAGTAGTAAAGAGGGCAACATCACCAACACCAACCGTAATAACAATACCAACAACCGCACTCAACTACCACAATAACCAAAACAACAACAACGACGATAACCAAATCAACAACAACAAAAGAAAATGGGAAATGACCAAGGAGGTTATAATAACAACAACCAAAACCGTAACACTAACCATCATCAACAATGTAATAGAAGGCAAGAAGTCGCTATGGTTTATGTTGTCGCACCTAGAGAAGGTAGAGGTTATGCCGAACACACCCACTATGTAATCAATGTAATTTCCATCACTCGTCCTTGCCTCGCCAAGTGCCACAAATGCCAAAACCGGACATCTAGCCAAGGATTGTAAAGGTAAAGCCATAGTCACGCTTCGGATGTGGGGAGCAAGGACACTATAGGAATCAATGTCCTCAAGACCAAGGTCAACAAGTTGAAGGTGCTCATGGAATGCATACATGTTAGGAGGAGGAGAAGCTCGTCAAGGTATCAACGACGCGAAGATCAAGAAGTTCGAAACTAATACCGATTTTCCCTATGTATTATGTCATACTAAGTTTATGTCTTCCATCGTATCCAAACTTTATAACTTAAAGATGTACTACTTTTGATAAACCACTGTTGTAAAATATTCTCATCTATCGTACTTTATTTTCTTTCCGATTTGTTATTACTTACGAGAATTTTAATTCCTTTTACTTTAACTATCATTTTAGCGACACAGATTAAATCGTTGTAAACATCGAGAGTTATAACAACTAAACCGAACGTCACATCATCGTTCCTTAATTATACATAGCCTAGCTAACTATGTCTAATTCTGGAGGGATCATGTTATGTTGGGAGCAGTTATTTATAAATCTTAGTGCAAGCAAAGATTTCACATATTTCAAAGTCAAAGTGTTACTTATGAGAGATTCATCCGATATTTTCTTTACTACGATGTTTTATACGCTCTCAATCATCGATAACCGTAACGACACTTCTCCATGTCTTTTCTCCTCGTTATTCATCACAAACTCAAAAAATTGTAAACTAACATGAACCGAATTCGTGGACCAATTCCTTTTGGATGGGCGAATGTGACAACTCGCAATTTCGTGTCATTTCTCAAAACAATTCATGCTTCACCATTTCAACATTTATCGTAAACTAGGTTTCGTGTTCCAAATTGCAGAACCTTAATGGTTTAGCGCGAATTCATGATCATATCATCACGGACATTTCATATAGACTAAGTTTGGTCTACATTTCATTAGCATCATTTGCATCACGTTAGTTCATTCATGACTTTGCAATTCACCTTAAACGTTTATTTTCCTATTAAATAAACGCTATCGCGTAAACATTTATTTTGAACATTTAATCCGACACTTTCAAAAATATTCCTAATATATTTTTATACTCATTTTAAGACTATAAAAATTATATTATTAATTTACCCGATGTTTTTAATTTATTTCGTATATAAATTGTTATGTTTATATAATTACGACGCTTTTGTAAATTCAACCCGATAGTTATTATTTCACTCAAATTTTGTAAGAAATATATTTTATAATTTTATGACCTTAATATATTTTATCTTGACCCGTTAAAAGTTATTTTTATTTAACGCTACCCTAAATACTCAAATGTGTATTTAACTTACCACATATCCTCAATTTACTTACATCTAATTACTTGTACATGTTTAAAAAGAAAAAAAAAATATATGAAGTGATTGACTAACTCCCCTTGTCGACAAGGGGAGGGTGAGTCACAATGAAACTTACCTAAATATCTCATTGTACAAGTATTATACAATTAAACAAACTCATTCATTTTTAATATCTCAAAGTGAAAAAAAAGCAAATTCCTCTCTTCCTTTCTCTCTTCCAAAACCGGCAACACCTAAAGACCAAGGAGGATCACCATATTTTTTCAAGACAAAGTTTTAATTACCCTAGTATCACTCTTGTATAGGTTTTGCAATAAAAACCTCAAGTGATTAGGAAAACCCTTTGTCCTTAAACCTCATCAATTACTAGTAAGCATTTCATACTCATCATCATATTTCATATTCATTGATATATTTATTTCATCATATTTGAGTAAAACATGCAAGTCATATGATGTTTGTACCACTTTTACATGATTTTAAGAGTTATATATAAATAAGTCATCCTATAATTACTCCTTGTTATAAATCACTCTTGGTGATGCCTAGGAACCCATGACACCCTAAGAAGGTGTATGGTAGGATTAGAATAGCTTCGGAGTTATTTTGAATTGGTTGGAATAAGTTTGGCGCGTGAAAAACTCATTTCGACAAGTATATAAAGTGGTCTGACCTTGTTTTGTTTTTCTGGAAAATCCGACAGTAGACATGAGTTTTTGGCCTAGATATTTAGAAAATATACTTTAAAACGAATCCGTGGCCGCTTGAACGGATTAAAACGGAGTTATAACGAAGAAGTTATGAATTTTCAAGTTTGACGATTTAAATATATATTTCTAAAATTTCAAAGAAGGTATTTTATTTTGTACGAGTCAAAAACGAGTCCTAAGCTTTATAAATTATTTCGACTTATCAAAAATATATTAGTATACTTTGATACGGCTAAGGACATATAATACGAGAAAACGGATTTGAAACGACCAAGATATACACGCTTTCATAAAATTTCCGTAACCATTATTTTTAGAAAACTATATTATTTTTACGAGACAAGTGTTACGGTAACTAAAACGCACCATGTTGAAGGCTGTTTTAACGATGATGTGGAACTTTTGTAACGAGATGTCTTCTAATAAAATCGAGATCACCAAGCATATTTTTCAAAATGACTAACCGTTTGTATAGCGGAGTTGTAATAAATTAATTACGGTTGCTTAAACTTTGCCAAAACTCACTTTTTACACAACATTTGGACAAAATCACCATATTTAACCTCTATTATCTTTATATTCGAGACCTCTATGACGAAAACTCATATACTGAAACTTCTAGATTTTGATACAAGCTTTCCAAAACCGTCGAGTTCGTTTCCTAACGTTCGACGTACACCATTTTACGACTAGCTTTTCGAAGCCATTTTTGTCACTTTCATGAAAATTCGACGACTTTATTTTACTTACTAAAAGTTAAAATTTCACAATAAATCATTAAGAAACCATTGTAGGATGACATTTTGACGAAATACTTGTAAAGTAATTTAAGATTGGTCAAGACGTCAAAAGAGTATTTTTCGACGATAAGTATTATTTTCAAAACTCGCAAATGGTATAAATAACATACGAAATGCATGCATAACATTACATCATAACTCATTACATATCATATCATTCGTAATAGGTCCAGATTAAGGTATCACGCTATACCTCTTGTACTCACTCTTGTCATCATACCGCTTTATCAAGTGAGTTTTCATAGCCCGATTTATTCAAGTTTTACTTATTTCAAACCTACGGGAGAATACATTGCACAACATTTTTATTACGATACCAAGTATGTTAAATTCATTTACATTGCTTAAGTTACCACGCTGCCGCTAAATGTCCCTATTTCATATGCATGAGCCGTTAATTTCCTAGAAGCGTGTGTGAGTGGATAGATCTATCGAGGTGACGCTCCATCCGGGTTGGTGAATCCCAACTAGTCATACGGATGCATTTCATTCATAAACATTATTAGAGTTGTTTGGCAAGACACTGCTTGGGCTAACATCACTTGAGCTTCGGTATCATGCGCTAAGCAATTGTAACATTTTATGTGACATGATTGTCATACCAAGAATATTTTATGTGACATGATTGTCATACTGTAACATTTTATGTGACATGATTGTCATACATGATCTATACTTCAGTAGTCGATAAAACATTTACCAAACCTATGATTTCTCACCAACATTATTGTTGACCGCTTTAGCAATGTATTTTCGTGTAACTAAGGCATACTCATCATGGCATGGTTATGAACCCTTTTGAGTCGCAAGGCCGACTTATATCATTGTACATTATGGCACTTTCTTTCAAAACCATCGCTTGGACTTGTAATATATTTATATTTCCGCAAACTTTGTAAACTATTGGGACCTATATTTTGTAAACTCGATTATTTTATTAAATCAAACGACGATTTTCCAAACGACACTTTAGGTCGCTCAATATAACCGTGATTGTGATGCTATGACAACAATCCTGTGAATTCCATTCCGCCGAAACATGTAATTTGGGGTGTGACACCTCAAACAGTTGTTCTTGGACCAAAAGGACATAATTTTCAATGGAGGACCAAGAACAATGGTGGATCTTATACAACTGCATGGCTTAACTCTAATGATCCACAAGGTGTGCTCAAGTCATGATGACTGAGCCTCCATAGTGTACTAATATTTTGTATATTTTTTGTTGTTGTTGTAGGATCATCCTCTTAAACATAAGGACGTTGGCATTGTTGACAGTGGTTGTTCCAAAAGCATGTTAGGAAACAAAGAAGTAACGCATAATTTCGTACCCATAGAAGGAGGAGGCAATGTGACTTTTGGTGGAAGTGATGGTAGAATCACTGGGAAAGGCACCATCAAAACACCTCAACTGGATTTTGAGATTGTGTACTATATAAAGGAACTGCAACACTTCAACTTGTTCTCAGTCTCACAAATTTGTGACACCAAGAACAAAGTATTCTTCTCGAGGATGAATGTCTTGTGCTATCTAAAGACTTCAAACTACCGTAAGATACATCAATTCACCGAGAGTTCCTAGAAATCACAATCTATACACATTCAACTTGAATAACGTTCAACCAGAAGGTGACCTAACTTGTTCGGTGGCTAAAGCATCCCTGGATGAGTCTACAAAATGGCATAGAAGGATGGCTCATGTGAACTTCAAGACCATCAACAAACTTTCTAAACTTGGTCTTGTTGAAGGACTTCCTTCCAAAGTTTTCACCAATGAACACAACTGTGTTGCATGCAACAAAGGAAAGCAACACAGAGCCTCATACAAAGCCATTACAGCTATGAGCACTATTTCGTAACCTCTTCGATTGATGCATATGGATCTCTTTGGTCCAACCCAAGTCAAGTATTGATCACAAGTATTTTGTCTCGGTAATCACCGATGGCTATAGCAGGTTTTGTGTAGGATATAACTTTTCACATACACATCAAACCATAACACAAAGTAGCATATAGATGGAATTCTAGAGAGAAAGTTAGAGGTTTAGGGAACTTAGTGAGAGAAAGTGAAAGATATTATTATGAGCTCCAACTCTACCTTGAAGGAGGAGAGTATTTATAGTCTTACATAAATCGCCACACATCGGGTCGTGGATCGTGCATACAGGTGGGTAAAGACCCGTCCGTCCTCCACGGTGTTACTTAACTAAATACTACTTAACTTAAAAGAACTACGACTACGAGCTTTTAACGATTACATATACTTGAGGTGACCGACTCTTTAATACCGGAATTTCTAATTCCTAACAATCTCCCCTAAGGAGGTCACCTCAATCATGTACCAAAATTACATTGAATACAAATAGATATTACATTAACAATTGATCTTGCATTCTTGATGTAGTCCTTTGCTCCTAAGCTCGTAGTCATTGATTCTTCACATTGCATGTTTGGTTACTCCAAGTGGAGGTCTTTACCGATCCACGTGATAATAATTTTGAGCCATCTTTTGAGATCATCACTATCAAAATCTCTCGTGACATCCTTTGTGGTGTTGGTATTATGTGATGTTGTGACTTTAGGACCGACATGCTCACATTCGGATCATGATATCTTCTCATCGAGTAGCGGAAGCTTTTGTTGATTCATGATATTGGCGCAGCAGTAGCGTAAGCATGGAGTGAAAATATCGAGTCATTGATGCACTAATCATGATTTCTTTGAGATGAATGTGTTAAGTGAGCATGCGGCTATGGATTGACCGCTTCATTCGATCACCGCAAACGTCGGGTGTACCGCATACAACAGCTTAGTTAATAAATCGCACGAAAGTGTCTTTGATCACTTCGTTGAATTGAGGTACACGCCCACGGTTCCCGCTGATCAAGACATGTACCGCCTGTGATCGTATAATTCAAGAATTTCCTTGATGTGGTTTCGCAATGCTCTAGTTGTTCTCAAACCGAACATCTCAAAGAAGACAACACGGAGTGAGTGAACCAAATAATTTTAAGTCCACCGATTGATGAAAAGAGATTTGAAAACAATCGTGTATTGCTCAATAGAAATTGTTTTTGCAATACAACGAAGGTTTTATTGAAAATCAATTATCAATCATAAAACACCTTTTGGTTTGAAAATGAGTACACGGTCGATGTGCTAAAGAAAAGAGTTTTAAGCACAAAGACCGGTTTTTCAAAGGTATCCGTCAATCCATAACTCGAACCGTGATTGATTCAAGAGATTGAATCGCCCCATTGTTTCTGCTCGGTTGTCACATGGTTGATCTATATAATAGATCTCACATGCCACCTACCAGAGCTTGTTTGATGTTGGCTCCGAAGGCTTTCCATCTTCATTGTGAATATGTAAACACATCACTCGGATGTTCCGCAATACCACAAGGATAATGCGAGGACTCAAGATATAATCTCTTCCACATTGTGTGAAACAGAGAGTCTTCATTGAAAGTGTCCTAATGAGATTTATTGATGATCTCGTGGCTCTAGACTCAATTTGTGCATATTTGGATCCTATAACGGAGACTAGGAGAGGTCTCCTTCTTCAATATCAACCATCTCTAAGAGAAAGTCGATAGATAATGTCGGTTCCCGTGAGAATGAAACAAGTCCTTTTAAGAGGAACTTGAGTGGTTTGGAAAGTTGAAGTGCGGAAGGCGGCCACCGGGTCCATGACGCCTTGTCTTCAATACCGATGTTACCATCGTAGCATATGAATTGAACCCGGTTTCGCCCTAAGGTTGAATAAATGGAGGGCTATTTGTTTTCACCCTTTCTCATTCAATTCTTTTAATTCTTCAACCCTTCAATTGCTTACCGAGACTTCATAGCTAGAACCTTGTTGGGTTTATTCCAAGACTAGCTCGCCTTAGTCCGCACTCTTCCCATATCTCATTTTTCTCCTTTTATCATCATACCTAAGGACTTCTACACTAACTAGTGGATTGTCCTCGGTAGATCCCTCCGTTCGGCGGATCATGGGAACACATACCTAACCTTATCATCCTTATATCACCGTACATAAAGTAAAGTTGGTCGGTCTATTTGGTATTGTTCATCCGCCATTGGAACCAATTGAAAACCATTTGAAAATCAATTCAGATACTTGTGATATATTATCAAAGCATTTTGTACCGAATTGTTTTTGATATTTTTAGAACGAGAACTCCCCTCAACATGTGCATCAAGTATTTGAAAATGTTTTGCACACGGAGGCAAGAGAAAGAATTAACTTCTTTGATTACCATTTTCTAAAGATATCAACATCACTTCCCACATCAAATCAAGTAGATATAGCATTTTCGGAAGGATGAGGTTTCCATAAATTTGCTCCCCTCAATATGTGCCTCGAGGTTTGAAAAGAGTTTTGCACATACTAGAGGAACTTGCACATTGGGATAAATGATCACGTTTCAAATCATAGGTTTAAGATAGATGCTCCCCTCAACATGTGCATTGAAAATTTGAAATCGTTTGTCACATGTGGGAAGGATAGCATGTACATCCTTATAAAACCATTTACCTAATTATCGGTTTAAACCAATTTAAATCACACATTCTCCCCGATCACAATTATCAAATCATTTGAGATTTGTGATCTCTTATAGATTTAAATTGATTTTGAAAGCTTTTAAGGAGAATTGTGACTTGATTGTGAAAGCGTTTGAATCGATAAGGATCGGATTTTAAGACTTTAAACTCCATTGATAAAACATGCATGTATATCTTTTGAAAACAATTTAATGCCAAATAACTTTTAATTTAATTGAAATCATTCTCCCTCAATCAATGACATAGGTTGTTGATTGAGAGATAGAGATTTTGACAAATAAGTCCCGATGATTATCAAAAATAGAGATCGAGTTATTTTTCAAAGCATTTAGTTTTCAAGCAGATAAATGTTTATAGAATCGAGCATGGAATTTTGAAAACATGATAAAACATGGCTCGTTCTTTCTTTTAAAACCGGTTATTGCTCGAAAATGACAATAAACCATTGTTTCTCTTTCTCTCCAAAAAATTTTTGATTTTTGATTTTTTTTTTTTTTTTTTATATAAAATTCGAACAACATCTAAAGTCCCGTGTCATTCTTTGAATGACAACATCAAGACCGTAGATATTATCGAATCGAGAGAAACATGACAAAATGACAATATTTTTTGAAGATTTTTCAATTTTTCAAATTTTTATGGATTTTGAAAGTTTTATATTTTCTATTTGATTTTTGAAGGTTTTATAATTTTGTATTTTGTTTTTCGAATAGATATATACAAGAGATAGATGAAGATAGACCTTTACTCCTCGCCTTCCTCCTCAAGACGTTTGAGAGTTTCGGTTGAAGGCTTTTCAAGCCAAGACGTGGAAGAATAAACTCAAAACGTTCTCTTGGAAGAGCTTTGGTGAAGATGTCTCGCTAACCGATATTCGGTCCTCACAAAATAGAGTTCCACCACACCTTTTTCCACTTGTCCTCGATGAAATGATGTCGAATGTCGATATGCTTTGCTCTTGAGTGTTGAACGTTGTTGCATGAGAGAGCAATAGCACTTTTATTATCACAAGACAGAGGATTTTGTTGAATACAAAGCCATAGTCGATAATCGAGATCTCATCCATAAGATTTGAGCACAACAAGATGACATGGCTATGTATTCACCTCTCAGAGGAAATAGAAGTACTCATTTGCTTCTTTGAAGACCACTCACAAGCTTATCACCCAAAACCGAGCACCTCCGACGTACTTGACGAGTATCTTGACACCGCATGATCAAGATCTCGCATAGGTCGTTAGTGACATACCGGTGTCCTTGGTACCAAAGTCCCATATTGATGGTTCCTTGGAGATACCGAAGACCCGCTTAACCGCTTCAAGGTGCTTTTTAGTAGGCTTAGCTCGGTATCTAGCACACATGCAAACAGAAAACAAGATGTCCGGTCTACTAGCAGTGAGGTACATCGGGATCCAATCATACTACGATATTTCGTTTGGTCTACCATGATCCCCGAGTGGTCCTCATCTAGTTTGGTTCGTTCAATCATGGGGTGTCAACAGGTCACTTGAATCAAATCCAAATTTCTTTAAAATCTCATTTGCATATTTAGATTGATTTATGAAAATGCCTCCGGACTTTGTGAAATTTGTAATCCCAAGAAAATGACATTTGTCCCATCATTGACATTTGAAATTTTGAACTCATTTCATTTGAAAACGATCACATTCCATTGGGTCGGTCGAGGCAAATATGATATCATCAACATAAATTTGAACGTGAATTAAATGTTTGCTCGACTTCCTTGTGAACAATGTTGGATCGACTACTCCTTTCTTTGAATCCGGTAGATAGAAGAAACTTTGATAGCGTATCATACCATGCCCTTGGAGCTTGCTTTAAACCGTAAAGAGCCTTCTTCAAACGATAAACGTGGGTAGGATGCTCGATTCACAAAGCCTTCGGGTTGGTCGACATAGACGACTTCTTTAAGATCTCCGCTCGTAAATGCCGTCTTTACATCCATCCGATAGACTACCATGTTCTTACTAGCAAGATTAGCCAAAAGATTCTCGATTGCCTCGATTCGAGCAACAGAGCAAATGATTCTTCAAAGTCAATACCCTCCTCTTGACGGTATCCTTTAGCAACCAATCGAGCCTTGTTCTTCAACACATCACCATGCTCATCAAGTTTCACTTTGAAGATCCATTTTAGAGCAATAATCATAGCACAATCTGGAGCGGTACTAACTCCCATACATCAAGTCGATCAAACTCATGAATTTCTTCTTGCATGGCATTGAACCATTATCTTCATTCATGGCGGTTTTAACATCTTTGGTTCGATCTTAGAGAGTACGGAGTTAAAGAAGCACCACAAGGCATCGGTTGCAAGTTGTTTCCGTGTGGATACCGGACGAGAGGATTTCCAATGATGTTGTCCAATGGATGATCGTGAGTCCATTTTCCGAGGTGTTCATGTGGTTGTGGTTGAGGAACCGAAGTAGCAGAGTCGATGTCTCCGAAGAAGATGGTTCGATGAAGATTCGAGAGCAAATACGTTTTCAAATGGAGCATCTTCGGGAGTAGCAAAGGGATTAACTTCATCATTGATACCGGACATAGTTCCATGATGTACCCTCAAGTTTGATGATTTGTTGATGAGACAGAGTGATCGCAGCAGCAGCTTCTTGACTTAATGATATTGAGATTGAAGGATTGACGTCATTCACGTGAATATGAGCGACCCTCAAGTAGGAATTGTCGGTTCATTAGCACTTGGCTCATAATGTTCATCAAACATGGGATCAAACAATTTCTTTAAATCATCTTCGATGGAGGTACATATGGAGTTTCGGAGAAGAATTTGGTATAAGGGATGAACTAATGGGACTGTCTTGAAGTGCGGGTCCCGAATGGAGTGTCCAGAGCCATAGGACCACCGCGATAGAAACTCTCTCGACTATCTTTATCAACCCATATGTAGACAATTTGAAGTGACCACCGATAAAGAAAACCGATATACCAAACTTGAAATCAAGAAGAATTCCATGCATTTGCATCTTAAGCTCGCCTTTGTGAATTTTAACTTCAATCTCAAATAAGTGATAATTGATTAACTCAAGTAATCGACTTGTGTCAAATGCCCAACACGTGAATAAACGTACAACCGGATGTACGTCGATCCACCGAATGAACCGGAACAAATGATTTCGACATTAATGCATTCTTCCTAAAGGTATACATGTAGAGACCGATCCGAAGATTCACCACAAATGTCTTCGAGCGAATGAGGTAGTCATTTTCCTTAATGTTCATGTGGTTGATTTATTGCACAATGAGAGGAACAATAATCCGTAAAGATTTGGCAAAGGAATACCAAAGAGCGGATCATTATCCATGAACAACAATCCGTGAAGATTTGGCAAAGGAATACCAAAGAGCGGATCATTATTCAATAGTGCAACTTACAATATCATGATAGTCATTATAAACGCCTTGTGAAATAACCGGAGATAAGGTTTCTTGAGAATTCCAAGAAGTACTTCTTAGATGGTGAACCAGTTGAGTCAATAGAAACCGAGCATGAGCTTGAAGTTGGATGATCAACATTCGTCGAAGGTTGAAAGTACTCATCAAACATATCTTTGAAAACAATGAATCCCAAACATTGATTCCCAATTATCCTTAGTAAGTGAAGCATTAGGCGTTGGAGGAGAGTCATCAAAATCAAAACAATGAATCCAGTTATCCTTAGTATATTCACTCTTCATCAAAAGAATATACACTCATCATCATCAAAAATTAAGTCGTATAACCATTATTCAAACATCCATCATCATGTAGTATATTCACTCTTCTCCCCTCAAAAATTGCATCCGAAGTTGCCATTTTGATTTAACAAGTGAATAAGAGTATACACCAATGAACATAGATCCACTTGATGATTGAATGAGCGTGGAAAACATGAAGCTTGTTGATGAAGAATGTAGATGAGTATGGCCATTCATGAGAGAATTTCTCTTTAGGCGAAGATAAAGCTTACGTAAGAGCGTACACTTTTCTTTTCTTTGAAGAACGGGCCTCAAGTGTTATCTGCAGACACCATAATGATGAAGTACGAGGCCCGAATCGATTTGAACAGACGTCATTGTTAAGAGCCCATCATATGTTTAGAGCCGCCCGAATCCAAATACCAAGGGACGATTTGTACGACCGCTTTGGACAATGACGAAGACAGAGAATTGGAAACATTGGATCCCCACGTGTTGATGGGTTCCTTTTGGTTAGCACAAACAGTCTTTGAATCGCAGAAACCCTAGATGCAATGGCATTATCCCTAGGAGTCGAACTAGTAGAGGCATCGACTTAGTCAAATGACATTTTGTGCTTAATGGGATTATTCTACCGTTGGCTTCCAAACCTTAACAGCACTATTCTCGGCATAGTGGATCTAGTTAAAGAGCAAGGTTTGCCATTCGTGAACATTCGACTGTTGGCTTCCACCGAAATCCTACATTGGTAAAAACCTTCCCGTAGGTTTCGTGATTGCTTAACTGCTTTTGCTTTCCAAACTTTCTTAACGGGGTATGATTCTTAGATCTCGTAAATAACACATCACATTTATCATGATTACCGAAAATAAACATTTTTACATGTTTTGCGAGACAAGATAAGGCCTCGAATTAATTTCAAGAAGCTTAGAGCTAATACTAGAACTAACACGATTCTTTTGTTCAAATCAAACTTCTTGTCCCTATGGTGTTCTTTTACTTCCTTATCATGATCACTTTTAGTTTGCGTAATCCTATCCTTCTTTGCATTGCTTCTAGGTTTTGACCCGCTAACTTTAGTGTCAATCTTAACATCCGTAGAAGTAACGATGGGAACATTACATGGCTTCACTACTTTCGCATTCCCGGTCTAGAAGTCTTTGGGATCCGAAATTCTAGGAGGCACATCAAAGGTTGCTTGCTTGAATTTCGACATGGAACAAGGCATATCAAGGGTCACATGCTTGGCTTTAGGCATAGAACAAGGCACAACTATTCTATCTCGCCTATTGTTAGATTTCGGACTTGTGACAATTACATACTCTAAGAGTTCCCGAGATCGTTTGGCATCCATGCAGCATAGGCTATAGTACTATCAAAAGGTTTTTCTAATCTTTCATCTTCAACAATCTCACGGAGACCCTTCAAACTTTCCTTAAGGTATGAGAGATATGCTTTATGTGCAAGTTCATTATTCCTAATGGGCGGAGGAATATATAACATATCGATAGCATATTTATCACAATCGAAACCTTAGGAATGTAGTATTTGCAATTGGGGATTGGCAACTTTCCTTTCACCTCACGCTTGATTCTCAATATCGTTAAGTAAAGAAGTTATCTTTTCAATTTGTTTATCATGATTAACTTTAAATGAATCACATAACTCTTTGTTTTGATCATTAACCTTTGAAATTTCAACTTTAAAACAATCATTTTCCTTTGCAAGTTATCAATTATGTTTTGAAGTTGGAAATTCGAGAATCTAAAGGTGGAGGCATATGGGAACCAATCACATCCTTCTTTTCACCTTTCGGTTGTGAAATTTGGGCTTTCAATCTTTTGATCGTGTGGCAATGAGCTCGAATTTGTTCATCACGTTTGCTAATTTCAAAAGCGCATCAAACTCGGGAGCATCGAGGATGTCTTGATATTTGAGGTTTTAACATTTTCTTTGAGATGTTGATGTTTTAATTGCAAAGCAAGATGTTCAACTTCTAATTTAGAATAATGTTTGACCAAGTTATCATGATCATCCTGTTCTATTTTCTCATGCAATTTTGAATTTGTTGTTTCAAGCTCAATGACACGATCATGGGAGACTTTCGAGCAACAGATAATTCATGAAATTGAGAAGCATTAATGGAACAATTTGTAGCGATGAAAACACATCTTGAGCAATACATTCATAAATCGATTCTCATTCGGTGTATGCAAGTTCTTCCTCTCAATCTCATTATATTTTAATTCTCTCATAATCACTAACCTCAACAATCATTGCATCAAATTCCTTTTCCATTTCTTTAATATCCGAATTCATTCCTTTTTAAGACTCTCAAAATGATCTTTTAGTTGTTTAAAGAAAGGCATGACTTCGATTAAATAACATTCTTTAGTTTGCTCAAAACCCTTTCTCCTTCAAGAATACCAGTGGGTGTGATCCTTTTCTTGCAAGTTTTCTCAAAATCAACAAATAGTTGAAAGATAACATATTGACTAATTAAGGTCTTGCTTTTAGTGGCAATTGTTCTAGGAACAAGATGCATTGGTGTATTCGGAGGATACACAATCGCTTCTAGGCATTTTCCTAAGGGAGGGTTCGTTACAACAAGATTCTCTCGCTTTTGCTTATCTAAATCCTTTTCCGAACACTTGTTCGGGGGTTAATAGAGTCCGAGGCTTAAACTTGTTCAAGGAGATCCAATTTTCTTTAGTGTAATTATGGGGTTTAATCGTTATGTTATTCTTTTACACTCGGGATCTTCTAACTTCTTATTCATTTTCTCCCTAGTGACTTCATCGATTTCTTATCTTCCTCGGTGCACTCAACGCAACTAGGTTTCTCGCTAGGCTTAAGGATTTCATTACCATCATAAAGCACCTTATGAGCATTTCTAGCCTTTTAATTACCTCTGGATTTGGTTCCTCAACAAGGGAATGCTATGCTTATCGCTTAAGACTCGATGTTTAGTGACCATGTGAGCAATTGAATGGTGTTTCCTTGTATGTACAACTTGTTTTCAAGTTTGTTTTTCAAAGTTTTTAGATTGGAAAATCTCTCAAGAGTTTTGATTCCTTTGCATTAAATTCTTGCTTAAGCATTTTCACATTTTCTTGAAGTTCTTGTTTTGCTTATTTGTTTTAGAAAGTTTTTCTTGCAAGGAATGTAATTCTTGTTTCAATACTTCTTCTCTAAACTTACTTTTTCTAATTATTGTACTCACTTGGTCATCCATTTCCCGCTCACGAGTGGTCAACTCAAATTTTGCACGTTGTTCATAAATAGCAACACGTTCCTTATAGGCATTTAGTTCGAAATTACGGAATCATCGAGCACATGCGGTGTATTCATCAAAGACATAGTCATTGTTGATCGCAGAAGATGCATCACTTGGTACAACTTCACTTTCACTTTGTTTCACGTATTGATCGTATGGGACAATATTGTTATTACCCATATTTTCAACATTTGATTCAATAGTTTCATTGATTGTACTTTGTCATGCATCCGTTGCACATCAAGATCATCGTATAGTTTTAATACCTCCGAGATGAGTTTGTCCTTGGATGGGCCACTTGTGGTGAAGAAGAGACCTTGGGAGAAACCATTGGAGAAATGCTAGCCATGAAAATTGTGTGTGCAGATGGGTCCATCATCTACATCGTAGTCGTATGCATCACATCAACGACTTGAAAGGCATTCGATGATTGTGACCTATCTCCGAATAGGTCGCTCATCCACATCTCGCATCATAGGTCTTGGCATTGCCCTCAAGAAGAAACAACAATTCCTCTTCATCCAAAGCAACACCATTGTCCCGAGCTTGTGCAGAAACATCTTATCTCTCAAGTAATCAAGATTCGTGGACGCTTTGGAGATGTGCGCCTTGCAATGTGTCCTTCACCACCACGTTATAACATTTGATTGGCTTAGCTTGACCTTGGTTACCATTTCTTCCTCGATTCTCGTTGCCAACATAACCTCTCCCAGCTCCACCTCTTCCCCGATCATACTGTCTTTCCGAATCGGTTGCACCACGATCCTTCCATCTTTAACAATGGCTTGATTGTGTGGGTTAGATGCGATTCGAGGTTGTTGTTGGTTTGTGGAGAGAATTCATGTTTTGACTAATGAGAAGAGCTAGTTGATTAATGAAGTTACCCACGTGAGCATCAAGATCGCCTTGTTTGAACATAGGATCGGGAATGAGTTTGTGATTACCATTACCCAAGGGTATGACTTGTGATGCTTTGGTTGTGATTCCGATGTTTGAGTAGAAAGTTGTTGAGTCATTAGACGAGCTTGTCTCTCCCGGTTGGTTTTGAACCGATTGAGAATCAATTTTTCAAACATAGCATGTCTCTCATTCGAAGGAGGAAGGCATAGAGTTGCTCATAGTTTGTATTCTTCAATCCTTTAGTGAGCTTCACAATGTGACAAACTTGTGCCATTCGGGATTCATGTTGTTCACAAATTTTGAGTTCAATTGAATGTTAGGCATAGTCATTCGATGTTCCTCATGTCATTCACTAACTTATGAAATCTCACATAGTACTCATAGACATTCTCATCCGGTTTCATCTTGAAGTGCTCAAATTGGTCATAGAGTTGGGATTCTCTGTCTTCCATAGTTAATTCGAACCCGAGAGAAGCATCTTAACATTATCCCAAACCGCCTTTGCATCGGTGTTATGATTGATCGACTTGTAGATGTCTTTAGGAAGACCTTGAAGAACAATGTTTGAAGCCCCGATATCCGCATCGAATCTCTTTTATCCTTATCATCAAGCTCATCATACATCTTAGGTCCGTCCATTCCGTAAACAGAGTACCATCTTCATTAGTATCAAGTATGTCTCTAGTCGTCTCAACTCGATATGGTCCTTCATCAATGGATTTGAGAATGTTGACACCATTTTCCTTTCCAAGGCAATACAATCGATTCGTTGAGCCCAAGAATCGTAGTCGATTCTGTCAAGCATGGGTGGACGAGTATCCGAGCCACCGCTTGTACATCCTCTCGCAACAATGGAGATGATAGTAGGGACGTTGGTAGACATGTTAACAGATTATACGGGATTTTATAACTCTATGATTAAACCGGAAATAGATTCTTTCACGGATTTTACTAAATCAAGAGAAAACCGTAAACAATCACTCAAGTCGCTAGAAGATAATGCACTAAGTCGCTAGAAGATAATGCACTAAGTCGCTAGAAGATAATGCACTAAGTCGCTAAGTCGCTAACACTTAATTCGCTAGACAACTAAGTCGCTAGAGTCCCAAGTCGCTAGACAAAAGCAAGTCGCTAAGTAGTAACTCGCTAACCCTCAAGTCGCTAGCAAAATTTTGGCAAGAATTGCCACACAAGTCGCTAGAGATACAAGTCGCTAAAGAGCAACTCACATCGACCAAGTCGCTACCACAAGTCGCTACCGTAGTGGAGAGTCCACTACTTGTACTTTAACTCGCTAGATCTAACTCGCTAGGTCTAAAAGCGTAACTCGCTACAATTTTGTGAAGCAAGTCGCTATGAAGAAAATAATCCGTGAGCTAAGTCGCTAGCTTGAAAAACCATATAAACATCACTTTTCAATCCAAAACAACCCAACCAAGATGATTCAAGCTTACCAAATGAAAACCTAAACACTTGTGATGATTCTAAACATAAAAGTACTAACAAAATTCAAACTTTAACACAAGAAATCAACCAAATGATGCAAAACCACTAAACTTTTTCAAACTCAAAACCACCTAAAACCACTAGAAATCCAAAGATGTGCAAGATATGATCTAACCATGGCTCTTGATACCAATTGTAAGATATAACTTTTCACATACACATCAAACCATAACACAAAGTAGCATATAGATGGAATTCTAGAGAGAAAGTTAGAGGTTTAGGGAACTTAGTGAGAGAAAGTGAAAGATATTATTATGAGCTCCAACTCTCTACCTTGGAAGGTAGAGAGTATTTATAGTCTTACATAAATCGCCACACATCGGGTGTGGATCGGGCATACATGGGTAAAGACCCGTCCGTCCTCCACGGTGTTACTTAACTAAATACTACTTAACTTAAAAGAACTACGACTACGAGCTTTCTAACGATTACATATACTTGAGGTGACCGACTCTTTAATACCGGAATTTCTAATTCCTAACAATCTTCACCTCACCTTCCTATGATAGTGATTTTGAACCAACTATGACTAATCTTGATACATCCATTGAAGTCAACTCCACTGCTACTAAAAGGATCAACATTGCTCATCCTCAATCCAATGTTATTGGTGATCCTCTAGCACCAGTTAGAACTAGAAGTACTGTGACAAGTTCTAAATATGGTCAAGTTGCTTTTCTTTCTTATGCCTCAAACCAGCAAAGGGACAATCACACAGACTTTAAGCATTGTCTGTTTGCTTGTTTTCTATCTCAAGTGGAACCAACCAGTGTTACTCAAGCTCTTGAAGATTCAAGTTGGCTTGAAGCAATGCAAGAAGAGATGCAACAATTCCAGAATCAACAGGTTTGGATATTGGTACCACTACCTGATGGGAAGTTTGCAATTGGGACCAAATGGATTTTGAAGAATAAAAGAGATGCAAGGGGTATTGTGGTTAAAAATAAAGCAAGATTAGTGGCTCAAGGGTTCATGCAAGAGGAAGGAATTGATTATGATGAATTGTTTACACCTATAGCTAGAGTAGAGGCCATTCGCATCTTCTTGGCCTATGCATCTTACATGGGGTTCATGGTATATCAGATGGATGTCAAAGGTGCTTTTCTGTATGGTGAAATAGAAGAGGAGGTATATGTCACTCAACCCAAAGGCTTTGAAGACCCAGATCATCCAAAACATGTTTACAAGGTTGTAAAAGCTCTCTATGGACTACATTAGGCACCCGAGCATGGTATGCTAGGCTTTCAAGATTTCTGAAGCATGGTTATAGAAGAGGGCTATTGACAAAACACTCTTCCTTAAGAAGAATTCCACGAGACATCATTCTTGTGCAAGTTTATGTGGATGACATTATCTTTGGCTCCACTAAGGAAGCTTGGTGCGGGGGAGTTTGAGGGCGATGAAGGAGAATTTCGGATGAGTGCTATGGGGAGCTTACTTTCTTTTGGGTCTCCAAGTTAAGCGAAACCTAATGGTATTTTTATCGGTCGGGATAAATATGTGAGGACATTTTGAAGAAGTTTGATATGGAGAATGTCGAGGCGCCACTACACCTTATGAAGCTCCAAAGCCAAAGAATAACATTGAACCGGATCCGGTGTGAATGTTCACTTATCTGATCTATGATTGGTTCATTGATGTATTTAATGACTTCTAGGCCCGACATTACCTTTTACGTGAGTGTTTGTTCCGGACATCAAGTCACTCCACTTGCTTCCCATCCGAATGCGATCAAAAAGATCTTTAAGTATCTAAAAGGCCAACCCAATTTAGGTCTTTGGTACCCAAAAGAGTCTCCTTTTAAGTTGGAAGCATATAGTGATAGTGATTATCTTTGTGCGAATCTGGATAGGAGATCCTGGCGGAGGTTGCTAATTCCTTGGAAGACGATTGATTTCTTGGCGGTGCAAGAAACAAACTATTGTTGCTACCTCATCTCATGAAGTAGTATGTTGTCGCCGCAAATTGTTGTGGTCGGTACTATGGATACAAAATCAATTGTTGGATTATGGATTTAACGTCATAAACACCACAATTTTTATTGATAATCAAAGTACCATATGCATTGTTAAAAATCCAGTTTTTCATAGTAGAACTAAGCATATTGAAATCAGGCACCACTTTATAAGAGATGCATATGAAAAACATTTGATAAAAGTGGTTAAGATTCACACTGATGATAATGTGGCAGACTTATTGACTAAAGCTTTTGATGGACCTAGGTTTCAACACCTAGTTGTCCATATTGGGATGCTTAACCCTTAACTACAAAGTTTAAGGGAGGCATAGGCCTCAGGGGAGGATTTTAGTTGTATATTTTGTAAACTTTGTAGATTTTGGTTATCTTTTTGTTTGCTAACACTAACCTGCTAATATTCTTTGAGCTTTGTTTGTTTTGGTTTAGTGTGTTTGCTACTCTGTGTCTGTTTTGCAGAATGCTTCTATAAGTTGAAGTTAACAAAGTTGGTTAATGGGAATATGGTCAAGTAAGCTTAAAGCTTGTTTCTACTGAAGAAAAGCTCAAGTATTGTTACAAGTTATCTATTTGATTCTACTGAAAGAAAGTACTGAAGTGCAAATCAAGTGCTAATCATGAAGAGATAACATGTTGATCATTCATTCAAAAAAGCAGTTTCTGACTTACAACTTACAATCAACTTCAAATAGAAATACAAGACCATTCCTATACAAGATCTACCAAACATATACTAGTTCCTATCATCTATTACAAAAGCTGGTGGATATGCATAACCAGTATGATGAAGAAGCTGAAGATAAAAATGGAAAGGATGGATTGATGAAAACAACGATGAAGCTGGTGGATATGGTAGATGGATTTGTGATATGAGAAATATTCAGTTGTTCCATCTACTCGTTCCACCATAAAGCATCACTCCATCTTCCTTACCGACATGAGATGAAGCACCAAAACCTGGAGCAGGAAGAGCTAACACCACCTCTCGTGTTGTTGGAAGTGGTGGATTTCTAGCATGTGGCCTTGGTTGAGGTTGAGGTTGTGAAGGTTGGGGGTGTGATGTCCTCTCCTCTTCCTCTTCAACCAATCTGTTGAAGATTGGCTCTAGACGCTCTGTGGAGTCATCAAAGCCCCTAGATGAATCACTTGGATTCACTACACTATCATCTTCAGAAGAAGGAAGAAAAGAGGATTTTGAGGGTCAAGGTTCATCTTGATGGGGGTAGCGAAACAATGGGTGTGAATCTTCACTGGATGAGGATGATGATGAGGAGGAAGTGAGATTGATTACTTCTGGTTTGGTAGACATTGTAATTGTTGATGATTGTGGAGTTTTTGGAGAAATTAGGGTTTATGAAGTTAATTGGGGGTAAGTGATGTGCGTTAAATGTGCATTGGGACTATCTTATAGGCGGATTCAAGGCTTAATGAAATTTAATGCGAGTTGGGTGGCACAGTAAAACTCAAGATATTTACTGAAGATACTTAACCACTTGAGTTGTTTCTGCTGATTGACCTCCTTCAGCAGATTGACTATACTTTCTGCTGAAGTGTTAATTTGAATTTGGTTGGAGTTATTTTACACTTCAGATATGGTCAACACCTTATTCCGATATTTTTGACCATAAATTGGGTAACTTCTACTAATACCTTATTTGCATATCTTAGCCACAATTAAGCGATTCCTCTTTACTTAATTTAAACACACTTCGATTCGTGAATCATAACCCATTCTCACATGGCGCTTCAATTTAAGAAAGATCATAACAAAGTTGCTTTTCTGGGAAAAGCTAAGGGTCATGAGCTATATGAGCCAATGGTGGATTTCTTGACACGGTCCAAGACTTATTATGCTTTAACACATTCTTCGAATGTGATATATGAATCGTTGGTTACACAATTTTGGGCATATGCTATGAAACGGAGTGACACAGAGATTGTTGCTATGATTGATGGAACAGAGTATGTTGTGACGGAGGATTTGAAAAGAAGACAACTTCGTTTGGACGATGTAGATGGGGTTTATCACTCTAATTCTGTGAAGATACTTGTTGGGCTAAGAGCTATTGGATATCAAAGTACGAATACTAATATGTGGCACAAGAATAAGCTCTATCCCATGTGAAGGTTTTTGGTACACACATTGCTTAAGTGCATAAGCAATAAATCAGGAGGATGGGATTAATTTTCTACTCAATTGGGATGTGGTATTGTATGTCTTTCTCAGGGGTTAACTTATAACTTTTCTAGGTTTATTTTTGATAATATGGTTGAAAATATTCAAAGGAAAAAGCATAAGTTTTTAATGTACCCTAGGTTTTTGCAAATGATTTTAGACATAACAAACCAAGTCCAAGTCTTTTGTCCCATAGGAGCTCTATCTGCTAAACTGTTTGCTTCAATGAAAACTCATTATGAGGGGGAACATCATCATTTGCTAGCAGCTATGTTGCCTCAAGGCAATGAGGTTGCTGATGAGGGCAATGTTGTTGGTGCTACACCCTCTACCAATGTTCTTCACGATGGTAATCCATCGGTTGCCATTGATTAGGGACCTTCCACCTTCTTGAAGCATCACATGTTTCTTCCGACCAACCTCCACCTACACTAGTACCCACACATAGTCCTAGTCCATCACCTTCTCATGTTACTCCCGATGAGTTTGAGCATGAGCTTAATAGACAGCCACACCTAGTCCAGTTAGGGATCCATTTGATGAAGGCTTTCTATCTTTGAGCATGTCCATATTTCTCCCAAATGTCAATGAAGCTCCCATTACCACCGAGCAATCTGCTGGTGGACCCGAGGACCTATTACACTTACATTTGTATATGCTCTATTGAGAATGGTATGTGGCGGAGGTTCCGATCTCAAAAGGAGCTTCTCGAGACTAAATCTACACTTGGTGGTGAGATTGTGGGGTTGAAGATAAAGGTTAAGGATTTAGAGGAACAACTTGGGCAAAATAGCAAAAGGAGGTTTGTGGTTTCTTCTGATGAGGAGCAAGAGGATACTCGTTTGGATTCACTTGAAATCCTGGTTAATGTGGCTCAAAAGACTCATGCTTCTTCTCTAATTGTTGATGAATCTTCAAAGAAAAAGGATCCTATTCTGTTTACTATAAGAAAGAGAAGACAGGATTTGAACAAGGATTCCACTGAAACTTCAAAGGAGCCAAGTGTGGTCAATGTTGCAGCGATGATCATGTTATGATCATGTTATTCGAACGATGCTCAAATGGTGGATGATGCATCATGAACTTGGTCAAGCTTCATTTGGATCTTAAGGTTGAACAACTTGTGTGAAGTCCTCCACCTTCTTGGGTGATCATCATGAAGTCTTTGTTGAGCCTTTGGAAGAAGTTATAATTTGGATCTTAAGGTGATGCCTCAGTATTCGATATGAAGAGTACATTGTGTTGAAGACACAATTTGCCTCAACATCGATTTACTTCTTGATAATCCTTCCTTGGGTGTTTCTTGCACAAAGTTCCTACTGTTGATATTCCTCAATATGATTCTGCTCATGAGCCTGCTGACAAAGAGAAAGGAGTAATGGTTGATATGAAGAAGAAACTGTATATGAGGAATGTGGTGTATAATCAGAGCACTTCTCTTTATCAATCTGGTTTGACAAAGAAGCATGTTTGGGCTTTATCTGATTCTGAATTGACTAGCAAGTATACTAGGATTATGAGGCGATTACACCATCTTCTAAATTAAAAAGGATTCTTTGGTAGTCGAGATGCTCCAAAGGCCAAGAGAACTAAGGCAGTTGAAATTGTGGATTCTTTTGATGATGTTACACCAAAGATGACCTTTTATGCTGTTTCTACTGAGGCATCTACTGAAGCTATACCTTCTACTAAAAGAGGTCACTCTGATGAACCTCTTGTTATTTCTTCTGAAGCATTACCTAGTATGGCTAATCCATCTCTGGATTCAAAGGGTATGTCTGCTCCTAATCCACATGTGGCACATGTTGATAAAGAAGGAGAAGATATGGTTAGGAAAGCTGAACAAGCAGCTGCTAAAGCTAAAAGAGCCAGAGAGGTGCTTGACAAAATGTATGTATTACGTGGTGATGTTCCAAGTCATTCTAGTTCTACTTCTTCCATTCCTACTGAAGATGTCCTTGGTGCATCTGAGAAGGTATCTTCTCTGTCTCTATGGGGATTTATATACCAGGTAGGAGGGGGAAAAGGATGTCTAAAAGAAGTCACATTGCTCTAAGGAGATCTCGTGAGATCACCGACACACCTCTAGGGTTAGAAGTCTCAGGGGTAATTCTTTGGATCTAAAGGTCACGATTCAACTTTTATTAAAGAGGATCTGTGATGCTTTTCTTGAGGGGTCTCATGGTGTGTTGTTGCTTAGACTTTGGTGATGGACGACTTAACACCATCTTTAGGGATCTGCAAGATTTGATTACCCTTAATGGCCTTGTCACTAAGCATTATGCTAATCATTCACCGGGGTTTCGGTTTATACTTGTTGGGTGATCTTCAAGTTCTGTTTGAATCTCAATCTCCGGATGGTAAAGGGTATTCTATTTGGAAGAATTCACATAAGTGGAAGGTTGAGACTTGGAGATTTTATCCTATTCCAAGTGTGCATGTGGTTGAGACAAAGTGTGGGCTGACTGTGTGTATGTTCTCTGATAAGATTTATCCTTTGTCTATTAAATTGATGCAAAGAATTCTTAGAAAGAAGTTGGAAGTTCCTCCTGATCCAGTTGGGAATGATATGCTACATGTTGAACAATTGATTGGATTGATTAAGACTCGACTTGAAACATCAAGGTTCTTCTTGATTTTGTTAACTTGTATTATTTGATTCTTTGTTTTATTCTTAGTTAAAAAAAAAAAAAAAAAAAAAAAAAAATCTATGTATATTTTTGTTTGTCTAACTTTTCTTGTGATTTGTTGTACATTGTTGTTGGTTATCGACTCACCGATGTGCCTTGTGTACATCAAAGAGTTGGCTAGTCCAAAGGGTACAGACTTTGGTAAAGACACATCAAATCTGTTGATAGTTGTAATTGTTTGCTCAAAATCATAGGGTATACAACTCACCCATGCTTCATTGTTGAGGGTTGTATGGTCATCAATTCACCATGGTTTATTCCTTTTTGGAATCCAAGAATTGGCTAGCCCACAAGTATATGGCTTGTGGTAAAGGCAGTGGAATACCATATTGGGTGCTCAATTCACCAAAGGGGATTATTTCCACCTAAGCATTGACTAGTCCTGAGCAAACGGCTATAGGTAAAGACATTTCAAATCCGTTTATAGTTCTTTGATTTGCTAATAAATCGATGGTTATCGATGTACCATAGTTTTCGTACTTAAACATTTGGCTACTCCGGTAGTAATGGCTATTGGTAAAGAGACATCAAATCCATTTTCAATGATTCACCTCTCACAGGAGTTAACACACCGGATGTGATGAGAATAGTATGAAACTAATATGTTTTGATGTACATTTTGTCATTTGTTCTTTGCAAAGATCCGGAGTTTCAAAGTTTTGTCATCATAGAGATGTCCTTGTTTTGGTTCTTTGTTGTTCGAGTACAACCTCTAATTTCAAGTGTTAAAGATCTATCAAGAAACCGGAACTTAACCTACTCAAATTCCGGTTTAGGGAGGATTGTTGGGAATTCTACTAAGTACAATTATCTTGAAGTTATCTTAGAAGGATTCTGGCGAAGTGCAAGGATTCTGTGAAGAAGTAATTTACTGAAGTTATAAAACCGTATAGTTGGTTTCTGCGAGATAGATATTCGCGTATTCTATAGTTAGTTAGGATATGCATGAGCTTTATTAGGAAGTGATAATGTATATCTTATTTAGTTTTATGTTTATCGTTTCTTGGGAAGCGGTTTAGGTTCCTTGTCTATAAAAGGAACACAATAGTATGAATTATGTACGAGTTGAAAACAAAGTTTTAGTATTATAAAAGATCCATAGAGGATCAAAGAAGTTCTTAGTTATTTGTGTTATTACTTGTGTTTGATTTCCGCTATAGAATACAAGTTATAGAGGCATCTTTTAGTGTGTTTGTGATTACATAAGCATAACTAACGATCTACGAGTGGTTAAAGATCTATCAAGGTCTAAGGTTCTACAAAATATAAAACGCTAATGCTTATCGTAATGGAGTGACTTCTCCTTGGAAACAGCTCTGTATGCTCCCTAGACTTGCCTTGAGCTTTTCCCATGTTCTCGAGTGTTGTGTGTGGAATGGGATGATTAGAAATCTTTGGAATTCATGGGGTATTTATAGGCGGATCGGGTTCTGGCGTAACCAATATAGGAGTTACCAGTAACCTTCTATTTCTTCGTAAAATGCACTAGATCTGCTGGTTATGGCGTAACCTTATTAGTGGTTACGCCGTAGTCTTCAGTAAACACGGTTACGTCGTAAGTGATGTTGTAGTTACGGCGTAAGTATCAGCGGCGTGGAACCTCATTTGACCTAATGTAGTTACGTCGTAACCTTTGGGAAGAGTTACGCCGTAAACTTATGATAAGTTGGCATTCTGAGTCACGCAATAATTACGTCGTAATGTGAGAGATGATTTACGTAACTTCTTCAAAATAGCATATCTTGTGATAAATCTTTAGATATGTTTCCAGTTCAGCATCTCTTTAGCTTCAATGCTCGTAATTTACGAAAGTGGAAAACAATGGAAAACAAGCGTAAATCCTTATAAATGATATAAATAACGAGCATTATCGGGAAATTGACACTTAATATTCAAGACTATTTGATGTTATCATTACTCCACAAAACTACACTGCGAAAACAAAAAATCAATTCTATATATAATGTTACAATCGCGACGGCGTCACCTTTGATTTGTGGCCGTCGAGTCGCCGTCATTAGGGTTTCATCTTGGCACGTTATCATTGTGACGGCATCACCTTATGTCCGTGACGTCGTCACCTTGAGTCTCGGACCGTCTGGATCAAATCTTGGCCGTCGAGTCTGCGACGCCTACTCTTTTAAAACCCGATGCCGTCTACTTGAAAATAAGCAATTTGGCTACTGTATCGTCACAAGACTTGTTCCGACGGCATCACAAGTATAACCTGACGCCGTCCCCTTTCAATTCAGCAGCTTGAGTGTCTCGATTATTGACTTTGGCCATTTTCTTCGTATATTCGCGCCTTTTCATTCGAATAAGTGTCATTCCAGCAATTTGCCTTCAAGAGACCTAAAAAGTGAAAAGGAACGATATTAAGTAATAACGGATACAAAAGTGATCAATTAAGGGCTTAAACGACCCCTCAAAAAGGTACATTTTAAAACCTTATAAGTAGCCTCATCACTTTTCATCATGGAAGGTGATAACCCGCCACCTCATCACCTAATTCCAATCGACCCACCACCAATTGACCCGCCAAGAGGCCGTACTTTTGGTGAATACTCTAGACCGAGCCACCAAGGCTATAGGAACACCATTGAGCTCCCCGATCAAGCTCAAACTACGGTCCTGCGATCCGACACCATCCGGTTGGTGCAAAACGGATGTGCATTCCATGGACTTTGTTCCGAAGATCCTAATCAGCATATAAAGGATTTCTTTAAAATCGTTGATTCCATCGACCTTGATGCTACCACACGGGAGACCACGCGCTTGCGTCTCTTTCAATTCTCTCTACGGGACCAAGCTAGTAATTGGCTTGAGCGACTTCCCGGCGGATCCATCTCAAGTTGGGATGATCTCACCACTCATTTCCTTGCCCAATTTTTCCCACCGGGGAGAACTACCAAACTTAGGAATGAAATCTTGATGTTCCAACAACGTCTAGGTGAATCTCTCTACGAGGCATGGACTCAATTCAAGGACTTGCTCCATAAAGTCCCTCATCACGGCATCGATCTTTGGCTTCAAGTCCAAATCTTTTACGATCATGTCAACTTCTCAACTAAGCAATCCATCGACCAAGCGGCCGGTGGCAAACCGAGTGAACTTATCGCGGAAGAATCGTGGGGTACAAAAGAGGACCTTGCCCTCTATGACAACGAAAGTTGGAATGACCCCCGTGAGTTGCCCAAAACCGTCAAGGCAATCTCCTTGCCTCCCATTGACTCACAAACTTCCAATCGTAGGATGCTCGAACTTGAAGATCAAGTCAAATTCCTAATGAGCTCCTATGAAAATCCTAAGTCTTCGCACGAAGTAAGCAAAATCACTCTACCTTGTGAGTTATGTAGTGGTCCTCACGACACTCGTGATTGCACAAGACTCCCCAAACAAGCTTTTGCGGACTACGCCTCCACGTGTACTGACGGAGCGAGAGAGAAGTGATACACTTTCAAGCCCGAGCAAAACAACTTAGGAAATTCCTATAACCCTTCATGGAGAAATCACCTTAACCTTAGGTGGAGCCAAAACTCAAACCGCCCCAAAACTCATATAGTCCACCAAATAGGTCAAACCCTCCAAATACCGAGAATTCCACTAGTCTCGAGGCAATGGGGTCTAGGTTCATGTCATCTCAAGAAGCTCGATTGACTAAGCTTGAAGCCGATTTCAAGCAACGACAAAGCGAGATGACCACCAAGCTCGACGCCCTCTTAAAAGCCTTCAATGACCGAGAAATTGGAGCACACCCGAGTGACACTGTAAAGAACCCAAAAGTAAATTCAATTTCATCGACTTCATGTTCTTGCTCACCATAAGAGAGTGCATATCCATGCCCTTCACACTCAAAAGTTCACTCGGTCAACGCCATCAACACGGGTTCCAAGCGATCCCTCATGAAATACCAAGGACCCGAACCAATGGTCTATCCAACTCGTGAGAAACCCATCAACCAAGAACCAAACCTAATCTAGAAGAAGAGTACAAGGAACTCCACCAAGAAAAACCGGTTCTTGAAGTCTTGACTCATGCGCCTTATTATAATGCATTAAAATAAAAATATGAGCAAGAACTAAAATTAGGAGAACGTGGGTCCGCATTTGTGCAAAATAAGTTACCTAAGAAGTTAGATGATCTCGGGCTATTCATTCTTCCGTGTAGACTTGGAAATTCCAAATCTTTCGACACATTAGCCGATTTAGGATTAAGCATCAATCTTCTTCCGTTGTCCCTCCATAGAAGCCTTAACCTAGGTAAGATAGAGCCAACGAAAACCATCTTAGGTCTAGCGGACGGTAGTATTGCATATCCGGTAGGGATAATTAAGGACATGGTAGTACACGTAGGTCAATTAACTCTTTTGGCGGATTTCCATGTGCTAGACATGAATAAAGACCGACATGCCCATTGCTAGTAGGAAGAGGATTCTTAGCTACCGCTAGTGCCATAATTGATTGTAAGATGTCTAAGATAGTGGTAGGAGAAGGAGTGCTAGGTCAATTTATGATGTCAAAAGCATATCTATTACAAAGAGGAAGAAATACCCTATGAGATCATGTTTGATAGAAAATCATCTAGATATGGACCTTGGATTAATGGAGATTTTGTAGGTCCTCAACGACCTTTCTATCTAGAAGAGACCTTTGTAAGTAATTCAACTTTCCATGAGCAACAATTGGCTAGGGACATTGAAGTGAACCCGTTCGAGGATACCTTAGTATTTAGGAAGATGACCGAGTTCCTAGGAGCCTTACCCATTAATCTCAAAATGAATAAGTGTAAAGTTGAGAGTGAGAAGCCTAAGCATAATTGGAATTGGGATAGACCACCTAGTGATGGAAATGGATAATGGTACATTAGGATGACAATCTATGATCCCGATGGAGAAAAGTTTGAAAAGGCATACCGGACTAAGCGTACCAATAGGAAGTTAAATGATAAGTTTGATCCCTATAACATTCTTGAGGATAAACTTACTTACATAGGTACGTAGGAGCACGACTTCGAGTCTAGCTACAAGACTTATAAATAAAGAAAAGCGCTTCATTGGAGGCAACCCATGCTTAATTGTTTGTGTGTCATATATCTTTTTCATTGTTGTTTATTCTCATGTTTGAATTTGTGAAAATGCTTTATTTTGTCTTTAACCTCGTCTTAATTACATATAAAGGTATTTTACAAAAAGATAAGTGTGGGGAAGATTACATACATTTTTAAAAAAACGTGAACTTGAGAATTACAATTAGTGAAATTGATGTATATGTGTGTTTGTTAGAGTCAAATGCTTGTATCGAGTCATAATGGATGTTTTGTAGGAATTTTTCCAGGTTTTAAAGATGTAATTTTTCGAATTTTTCTAGGAAAGCGCATGAGACCGATTTCGTCATGACAACTGACGGCGTCGATTAGAACCGACGACGTCAGTCAAGGTAAATGACTTATAAATTTTTTAGTTTTACGTGCTACTTATAAATTTTGGAAATTCTCGGGTCTTAATTTTCCGAAAATTTGCAAACATCCATTCCACAAGCATTATATCCTAGTATAGTTGTGTCATATATAGTTTTATCGTCGATTTTACGCAAAGGTTTCATTTATTTTCTTAAAGTGTGCGAGTTATAATTGGCGAAGAAGAAACTCAACATTGGATGGAGCTTATCACATATTCATTCTTCTTAGGAAAGAATTTAACCACTACTTCACACGGATCCTACCGAGCTAATCAATGGAGTACTAGTTTCTTTCTCTTTTACTTACCTTCCTTTATCATAACTTTGATACTTTCGGGAACATTGGGGACAATATTCGGTTTAAGTGTGGCGGGGAGAATAAAGCGGAACTTAGAAACTATGTTTGTCCTGATTATTTGCCTTATCCTTGGTCATTTGTGTAATAAACTATGAGAATTATTTGTTAGGGCAATTTAGCACCAAATTTAAATTTTTTATGACATGTATGAGCAAAAACTTTAGTCTTAATAAAGCGTCTCATGGATAGGAGTTCTGATATATGACTAGCACAAAAACCGTTTACCACTCAAAATTCCACCCCAAAATGTGAGGTTCGCCCTAGATCTTTAGGAATAAAGCATTCACCTTTAATGTTTAGAGAGTGTACCGGTAGTATAATAGATTCTAGAACTTGTTTTGTTATGCATTCCGAGATCGCTAGTGAGACTACACTTGTGTAGTTAGGAATAACTAAATGATAAGAGGCATTAGGATAACCTCTTTGAAACACGTATTATAATTACTTCTTCCACATCGATCGAGTAATTACCCACACCCTGCGATGTACTCATCTTTAGTACACGATACCCCTAGTTAACCCCTCGAGCCTATCCTTTTCGCGGTTCTCGTGATGTTTCGATTTTCAAAATATCAATGAAGAGGATTGTTTACAATCCACCCCCATATGTACACCCAAATCGCCTTAGCCTACCTTGTATGCACTCACCTTTAGTGCATTATTGTTATCATTACTAAACCCTTAATTTAATTATCTAGTTACTTGCATGGTTGCTAAGTTGAGTCATATCTTTTGTACACAGTTTTGGGATGATTGGGACTCATGGGCAAAAGTAATATTTTATGGAGTGACGGGAAAAAACGTTAAATTCAAATTCCCTTTATCTACGTAATTAAATACTCCAAGTGTTTTGATCTTTTCAAATCGAGTCATTTAGTGTTAGAGTAATAAAAAAACTCAAGTGTAGGGATGCTCCTATAAATCCCTTATATTTTGATATTATCGTAGAGGATGGTAGAGTAAAAATGTATGCAAAAAAAATCGAAAAAAAGAGTGTGAAAAAAAATGAAGAAAAACATATGAGCTACCATTCTATATCTATCTTTATGTCTTTAAATTTATGTATGTTTGTTTCAAGTTATCTAGAGTTAAGTGAGTCGAGTCTTGGCTTAGCAACGCTACGCTTTTCATGCTTGTAACATATGATTTTTGACTTGCCACCACTAAATCGCCTATCCAACAAAACCCTTTTTTTCCCTACCGTAAGCCTAACGTTACAACCCTTGAAAAGACCTCTTAGATAGTTGTTCCTAGGTGCTTACGCCAAAGCGGTGGAGGTTTGATCTAGTCTCAATCCTATGGTAATCTATGTACTATGCCAGGTAATGAGTGTTTATCTTCCATTTCTATTTACTATATTTCATATAAACCCGAGAGATGAGAGAATTCAAACACCCCTTGTGAGGTGCTAGTATATAATTTCCGTGCTTGTTATGACTATTGCGGTGCTTTTACTTGTTATGAATTATTCTAAACCTTTGCTTCATGCCCCCTAACTTATAAATTGATTGGCAAAAGCACATTTGCTTGAGGACAAGCAAATACCAAGTGTAGGGATATTTGATAAGGATTTAAAACGTACACTTTTAAGGGGTCATTTCAGCCCTTAATCGACCATTTTATTTCACATCTCTTGCTTAATTTCGTTCCTTTTCACTTTTAGGTCTCTTGGAAGCAAAATCTTTGGAATGATGCACATTTGGACGAAAATGAGTGAAAACATGAAGAAAAAGGCTAAGTCAAGATCGAAGCCACTCAGTCGCTAAATTGAACTGTGGCGCCCCAACTAAAGGCGGCGCCGTCCTCTCTCTACTGATTTGATAAATAATGCACCTGATGGCTCAGTGGACTTTTTGCTCACAACACCTGACGGCGTCAGGCTTTGAAGAGGAAGGGCGTCACTAAGACTTTTTATCTCATACGACCCAGATCCAGAACCAAGACGGCGTCCCATATGAAGCCCGACGACATCAAAACTACAACGTGGACGCCGTCCCATCGATAACTTGGCCAAGACGAAAACCCTAATGACGGCGATCTGACGGCGTCCCACCTATAAGGCGACGCCGTCGCATAAGTGTAAATCTATATATATAATTCGATTTTACGCATTTAGAGGTATACTTTTGGAGTAAAAACCACGAACGTTTGTAGTCCGACTTGGACGATATCTTAGGGTCCCAAACCCTATTTTACACATCAAGATAAGTGTTTTAATCCATTAGTATCATTATGTCTTCCATTGAATGTATGTATGCTTGCTTGTTTAACATGTCTAGCTAAATTTCTTATGTGTTTGCTTAGATCTATGAAACCTAGTTATTAATTATTGATTAGTTGACTCTTTTCTTAATTGTAATTGGCTTAGGAGTGCAACTAAGCTATTGTTGTGTTTAAATGCTTGAGTAATCTTTGTGAACATTAGTTTATGAATCATTTAGCGGATTTCGTAGTCTAAACATCCAAAGATAACCTTAAACTTATTTTATGATTAATCTAGCGGATTTCGTAGGCAATAACCTAAAGGTATTCTCAAAGAGTTAGGACAAAGGCACACCCTACGACCTTAGAAAATACTACGCGTTAAGAATAAGGACGTGACAATTCAACCAACAATAAAAGATAACTAGGGAGTAATAGTATCTAGGTAAACACATTTTTAATCATCATACGAGCACACAATCAAATAGACATAGCTACCCGTAGTAATAGATAATTAGAATAGTAGAAGTAATCGGTAGAAGTACCACCCCCAAGCCAATTGCCCCGAGATTTTACCCTTAGCTTTCTAAAAAGCATATAAAAGATAAAAAAAAAAAGAATCATCTTCAACCCCACCTTAGCGTAATACACTTATTGCTAGCATTCCTATTCCCCAGAGAATGATATCAATACCCAAGGCTTACCCAATACTACACTACAACAATTAGGTTCATCGCCTAGGGTGTTGAAAAACTTGCTCGACGAAAGGAAGTTCCTTTGACCCCGACAGCATCAACATCCCAAAACCACACACTTGATTCAACTGCATTACTTCACGAGCTTTATAATAACATGGGAAAACTTGGTTTGGAGTAATTCGTATACTTTCATGTTTAAACTTTTATCGATTTGTAATGTAATTCGTACGCTTTAATGTTTGAACGTTTATCGAGTTGTACTGTAGTTCGTATGTATTTTACGTCTTTGTTGGTTTAACACCGCGCAACGTAGTGCAACAACATAGAAGAATTAAGTTTGATTTTGACAGCATAACAAAACTTAATAGTAGTTACGAAAGCCTCTGAACCACCTGGAAACTTTGGAAATGACAAGTGGCACGAATTTATGGTTTAACACCGTTCGTTTTGACGATATAACAATTATTTTATTAATCTTAAATACTAAAAAGAAGATGTTATTTTTGTTATTTTATCTTGTCCTCAATCTATGGTTTAACACCACCGGAAATAGTTACGGATAATTACGGCTAAACAAGGTCAACATTTGGGTCAATTTTTTCCCGAGGACATGTCCTCGTGAAACCTCTATTTTGTTGGGTTGTGGCATTGGCGGGATAAAGTAAATAATTTGAGGAATGTAAAATATTTTCCCCAAGGACATGTTAGCAATTAATCGCTAGGTGGTAGCCCGGCGACCGGTACCGCCTAGCGATTAACCGTTAAGCGGGAGTAATCCGATTAGATTTTATATATAAAATTATAAAATTTTGAAACTATATGCCCGATTTGCCGATTTTTTTCGATTTGGCGATTTATGCCTAATTAGGTGATTTCTATCAGAACCGAGTTGGAAGACTTATCCGATTTTGTCCGATTTGACCGATTTTTACCAAACCGATTAAACGATTGATTAGTAAAAATCGGACGATTAAACGACATAATACTTGTTCATGTACGACACATTAATATTTTACACATAACTACTAAGAGCATCCTCAATAGGTCAAATAAGTAAAAGCTTTTCACTATTATAAAAAGCCTTTGAGAATGGTTTTAGCATTGCATCAAAATCTTTTGTAAAGCTTTTAGAAAGACTTGTTGAACTTCAAGTCTTTCTTAAAAGCTTTAATAACTAAATGTGTAGCATTAAATGCATCAAGTCTTTAAAAACTTGATGCATTGTAAATGTTCTAAAAAGTGTCATGGTTTGTAAGTAAGCGTGTCAAAATTACTATTCTATTGCCGACATTTATTACATTTGTCGGATCAAAGAACTTTTAAAATACTATCATTTACAAGAAAGTAGTCTGTAACAAACTCACCAACGTTACTTAATAATTTTGTTTGAGTTTTAAAAAAATGAATCTAGGCGGTTAAATTAACCATTACATTAGGCTTCCAAACACAAAACCATTTTCATTTCATAACACAATCCAGTGAACTTATTTAAGGAGCCAAAATGAAGGTGTAAATCATATACTTTCTATTTCATCAGTTATATTTCAAAGAATTAAAGTAATATTTACATTTGAGTTCTTCCATTTACACAGATGAACATGTCAAGAAAAGTGTTCACTATCGATCGAGGCGCCAAAAGGTGTTAACCGACATCGCCAAAATGAATGTCAATGATAGAATCGGGGTAAAGCTCATATCTACACATTTTCAATTTTAGACTTCAATTTCTTACTTTATTTTTATACTTTTATGAAAGACCTAACATTTCCTTTTTCCTTTGAATAGCAAGTCGAGGACAATGTCGATATTGATACTCATGAGGTAACATTTAGTTACACACTTTTTCAGTTTCTCATTTCAACAAACGAATCTCCTATTCGTATATTTGTATGAAGGCCTAATATTGTTTCTCTTCTTTAAATAGGACCATAAACGCAACAATACCCATTTGTCGTCTAATGAGGTGAATCGCACATCCAAGAAACAGAAAAAGGAGTCAAATTTGAAGACATGGAAATGAAACGATGTTATTGAAATTGAAAGTTCGGATGATTAGAACATTTTTTATTAGGATGATGATACTCTTAATGATGCTCCGGATGGAAATACGGAATTATAAATAATGTATGTGTTGTTACTCCGAAATCACATAAAACTTAATATGTGTCTTATGGATTTGTTATTTCTTATTTATGTGTAGGATTCGAAGGTGGATGATGTTTTGTCAATGGTCAATATCAAGAGGAAGAAAAGAAACCAAGTTTATATTGTGTTGATATATGTTTTTTTAAGTATTTGTTTATAGAATATACTCACACAACAAGTTTCTCAATACCGTTCATAAGTTATTTAGTCATAAGACTAAGGCAACGCACAAAGAGTATTGTCTTATTATTATCGTTCATAGTAAAACAATATTTCTTTTTATACATGTACATAAAAACGAAAAGTGTCAGTTTGCCTACGCATGTTAGAGTAAGACAACAAATTAAATTAACCGAATTCTCATCGTGAATCAAGATGTATGAATGTCATCACGATACAAAGTCAAACTAAAACTGTTTGAGACTTATAAATGGACTTTTTGTTCATAAAAATATAGATGAACTGGATAACTAATAGCTGGAAGTAGAGAGCCCATTGATAAATAGGATAGAACCTAATAACGCGTTCGGTTAAATACCGCTAGGCCCAAGTGAGCAGAGCAGTGACAAGTGACTAGGGAGCACCTAAGTCCCTTTATTTTTCGGTGGGGTGACTGCTGTCTACATCTCATATCTCTATATCGCTGCTACGGTGAGATTGAGTATTGTTGTTAGAATTACTATGCTTTTCAGTAAATATTGTCAAAGTTTTTTATATTTAATTAGCTCATAGACGATACATAGGGAATGTTTAAATGTGAGCGCTTACTTTTTATTTCTACTAACCATATAATTTTAAGAACTGGACATGATAATGGTGTAATTGAGAAGAAAATATGCATGTGTTTTGTTGGTAGAATAATTTTTTTAAGAAAATGCAGTATAAAACTATTTTTTTTGGTGTGTTTGGTATGAGTATATGAGAATGGGAAGGTTTATGGGTTTCATATTAATTAATGGTGTTTGGTTAGTGGGTCATGAATAAAATGGGTATATCATAGTTATAGACTCATTACCCATCAATTTGCCATATATGAAATCCATTCAGTGAAGCCCTTCACTTTTACACTACAAAATTCAAATATCTATACATTTTTTCATACCATATTTTGTCATCCAAACATAAATAGTCGTAATTATACAATTTTTCATATCCATCATCATTCTACTCAATACCAAATTTGATATTCATCATGATTCCTATCAACAAACCAAACAGTCCCAATATTTAATTCTCTACAGTATTGTTTCATTTCTAATATGAAAACAAAAAGTTAAATGTGAAAGTAGCAGGTGAAACTTAATATGTATCTTTATTACAAAAATAAACAAGCTAGCCCTATAATTGCACACAGATATTATCATTTGCAAGATAAAGTTACAGATATTATATTTTATATTTGTAACGAAATATTATCATTTTAAAATACTTTCTTTAAAATATTAGAACATTGTTCAGTTTCAGTTTTTACTCCTAATTTCGGTGTTGCAAAATCGGCCGATTAATCGAGAATCGGTCATACACCTTGTAGAATTTTGAAAATCGGTCAAAAAATCGGTCAGGTAAAAAAATCAGCCAAAAATCGGCCGAATCAGTCAAAAATCGGTCGAATCGATCAACTTTATGAAAATAATAATTTCACTTATGAAGCACAATGGGGATCATTTATTTCACTTATAACGCACAATGAGCCTCATAATCAGAATTTGAGCCTTTTATTGATGTTTGGAAACATAGTAGGCTTGAAATCAGTTAAGATATTTAGTTTGGTCTCCAGAAATACCCAAAACTTGCAGGAAATGTCAATCCAATTAATCACCGATTAATCCCGCCTTGACCGATTACTCACTGCAGGGTGGTCGACCGCCCGACTACCGATTCACGATTTTTGCAACATTGCCTAATTTATTAAAAGGATTAAGATCCTTTAAAGTTTAACTCTCTCATGTTTTATAATGTTAGTTATATTATAAGAGAAAGCAAAATAATGGATTCTTTGTTTCAATTAGTTGCGGTCTCATTTTATCATTTTCTTATTTCTCAAGTTATGTTATACAACTTGAGTCGAGTTATAATTATGAAGCGATCCAATTACCAAATCAAAATAACTTCTTTTCGATTTGAACTATTGGATCAAATCCAATTCACAATAACCTAACTCGACTCAAGTCAGATCCATAACTTAAGAGGATCATAGTCTTTTGATTGGTTCAACATCATCAAAATAAAAGGGTAAACATTAGAAGACCCTGTGTGACCTTTTAATTTACGTGGGTTTATTGGTCTATTGGACAAGGATATGTGTGACCTTTTAACATCTTCGAATATAAGATAGTTTATGTTCCAAGCTAAGAAGATATATATAGTATATATCATCTTCGCCTTGTTCCACATGTGTTTATTAATAAGAGTGCCATTTAAATGGACCACTTGAACATAACAAAACAACCAGATACATTAATATCACACCATGATGGTTCGATTGTCTCGTAAACACAGACAATGAAATTTATGTCTCTAAGCAACAACTCAGTCTGAGCCATTTCAGCCAGCCCATATTCACAAACAAAAACCTTCCCTTTATTCATATCGTATCCGTACAGCTTATCATGCATGCACAAAAACATGATTTAGCAAGCCCATCATGTGTCTTCATTCCATGTTTAAAAAATAGTAGTAGTTTTGTTTTGTTTTTGTTTTTTTTTTGTTTTTTTTTTTTTTAAAGGTTCAACTCATCAATAATAATAATAAGTAGCTAGTTGGACGTACAACATACTTAAGAACCGGGCAGTGTCAAAATCTGTCTGATGTACCAAAACAAATGAAACAACCGAGTGTCGGGATATTAACATTTGTGATGCAGATATAAAATTTCAAAACTTGGACCATGTCAAACGTAACCCACCCCAGGCTGCACCTTGTGCTCTAAATAATTTGCCATTATAGTATTATATGATGGTAACCTCCATAAAAGAAATGAGACTTAGGCGTATAGTTGGTGTAATCCTTTAAGCTAAGCATTTAACTTTGTCAGGACTTATATGGCATGGTTGATGGCTGAGTACTATCAGAAAGTTATGACGTATTACATCAACACAACAAGACAATATATTGAAAGCTGTACGTGCGCGCTTGCCTTGCAAATGTATACTGTATAGTACATTACAGTACGTAGTACTCAACACTAACAGTGTCAACCTCATATCGATTCCTAACTATAGAAATAAGGGTGCCTTTGGTATGCTAACCGAAATCACTACGAGTATGAGTTTGATTAGAGCGATGTATGATATTAAGGATATCAATTTTATTGTTGTTATTTGGTATGAAATTTAGGGTAAAAGTATCACATCAAACTAATTAGTGATTAAATTAAAAAGTGTCGTGTTAAACCATTTAGTGGTAGAAAATAAAATACATTGGCCCCAAGGGAATGGTTAAGAAAAGTAGTCTCTCCATAGTGGTATGGATCAATGATTGATGATATTATTCAACCAAACATTTGAAATGGGTATAAATGTGATTAATTGATTCTTATAAACTTGAAAAAACAGCTCATAACTTTTTTTTTTTTTTTCGCCTTGCTAAGCATGAAAATCCATTGACGAAAAAATCGATTTGAAGGAGTATATGCTACTTATTGCTGCTGATATGAAAATGCATCTATTAATCATATATACACTCAGGGGAACTAAGATATAATTTGATCAGGTGCATTTAGAAAAAATTTACAAAATGAGGAACACGACTTTTTAGACAAGGTACATTTAGAAAAAGTCAAGGTATTTTACAAAATTAACACTGTCATGTAAAATTTCATGAACGTCCCGGGACCCATCCTGATTTCGTCCTTATATACACCACTCATTTTATTTGACCTGTAACTTTTAGTGACTTATATGAGTCACTAATAGTAATAAGTATGTAACAATCTAAAGTAATACATAAATTTCAAACACATGTGGAATAATAGCACGTGAGATATATATTCCTTTAAGATAGATGCTATTAGATAATGTAAAGTGCTTCATTAAATCATTAATAACGTCTCTTAAATATACGATATAAATAAATAAGCTAACATACGGGCTAATTCTAAAATAATTATATTTGAGCCTATACAATATTATATTCGGCTAATACACCTTTGGAGTTGGGACGGAGACCTTGGATGTTCAAACTAGAGCGAAAATCTTGAAACAATGCGCTAGGAGACCTTGGTAAAATTATATGCATATTGAAATATGGATGGAACATGCATAGCGTACACATGACCTTTGCCACAAAATCACGAACAAAATAAATATCAAGCTCTATATGTTTGGTGCTACCGATGTTGAACAGATTATTGGAGAGATATACCGACCGACATTATCACAATAAAGTAAAGTACAAGAAAAGCAGTTGCATGAAACTCACACAAAGGTTACGAACCCAGCGGTTTGGACAACAACATTGGCAACGCCTCGATATTCGACGCAACACTCGATCTAGATAACGTAGTTTGGTGCTTAATGAGACCAATAATTCAAGTTATCCCGATAAGGTTTTAAAATGTACCTTTTGAGGGTCGTTTAAGCCCTTATTTGATCACTTTTGTATCCGTTATTACTTAATATCGTTCCTTTTCACTTTTAGGTATCTTGAAGGCAAATTGTTGGAATGGCACTTATTTGGACGAAAAGGCGGATATCTGAAGAAAATGGCCAAAGTCAAGAATCGAGACACTCAATTCTTTGAAATATGAGGGGACGGCGTCATCGCTTAAGCTATGACGCCGTCGGAGCACTTCTGTGATGGCTCAGTGACCAAATTGCTTATTTTCAAGTGGCGGTGTCGGGCTTTAAAAAGTAGGCCGTCGCAACTCGACGGCCTAGATTTGATCCAGACGGCCGAGAGGCGAAGGGACGACGTCGCAAGCACAAGGTGACGCCGTCGCAAGACTAACGTGGCAAGACGAAACCCTAATGACGACGACCCGGCGTTACAATTCAAAGGGTGACGCCGTCGCGATTGTAATCTTATATATAGAATCCAATTTTTCGGTTTTAGTGTGTAGTCTTTTGGAGTAAAACCTAAACCGAACCAAGGTCGTCTTGTACAAGATTTTAGGGTTCCAAACCCTATCTTACATCAAGATAATTGTTTTACTTCATTAATTCAATTATGTCTTCAATTACTTGTGTGTATGCTTGCATGTTCTCCATGTCCACTAATTTGCTTGTGTGTTTGCTAGGAATATGAAACTTAATTATTGAATATTGATTGGTTGTCTCTTATCTTAATTGTTAATGATCTAGTAATGCGATAGGTCATTCGTTGTGTAATTAATGCTTGATTAATCTTTGTGAACCTTAGACTATAACACTTAGAGCGGTTGTAGGCTAAACCATCCAAAGAGTGCCTTAGAGTTAGAGTTTATAATTCCTAGAGGTTTTTGTAGGCGAGACCCTTGGTAAGTTCAAAGAGTTAGGGACAAATGCATACCCTACGACTTTAGACACACAACACGATTAAGAATAAGGACGTGACAATTCAACCATCAATAGGAGATAATTAGGGAGTAATAAAACCTAAGTAAACACATCTTTAAATCATCATACGAGCACATAATAATTAGACATAGACTACATACACCTTAGATTAGATAATTAGATAAGTAGAGTAATCGGTAGAAATACCAACCCCCATATCCAAACCCCGAGATTCGTACCTTTCCTCTCCTAAAAAATATAAAAACGATAAAAATAATCTTCCTCAACCCCAACCTTAGCGTAGTAACTTCTCACTAGCATTCCTATTCCCTAGAGAACGATATCAATACCCGTGGCTTACCCCGATATCGCACTACAACGATTAGGTTCCTTTGCCTGGGGTGTTATAAAACTTGCTCAAGAAAAGGAAGTTCCTTTGACCCCGAACGACGCGTGTAGCGTTATCAAGTTTTGGCGTCACCGCCGGGAATAGAATAGCTAGTTAGTAGTCCACTCGTTTAGGTTTCTTTGCTTGATTCCTATCAAGTAAATGTTTTCCTATTTTAGCTTTCTCGTAGTCTATCCCCCTTCTTCGTGACCTTTGTTCGTAACCCCATCCCTTTTCATCATGGAAGGTGATAACCACCCACCATTCATCAACCCACCACCAAATGACCCGCCAAGAGCCCATACTCTTGGTGAATACTCGAGACCAAGCCACCTAGGTTATAGGAACACCATTGAGCTTCCCGACCAAGCCCAAACTATGGCACTGCGATCCGACACCATCCGGTTGGTGCAAAAAGGATGTGCATTCCATGGACTTCGTTCAAGATCCTAATCGACATCTTAAGATTTCCTTAAAATTGTCGATTCCATCGACCTTGATGCTACTACTCGGGAGACCGCGTCTGCGTCTCTTCCAATTCTCTACAGGACCATGCTAGTAATTGGCTTGAGCGACTTCCGCCGGCTCCATCTCAAGTTGGGATGATCTCACCTCTCGCTTCCTTGCTCAATTTTTCCCACCGGTGAGAACCACTAAGCTTAGGAATGACATCTTGATGTTCCAACAACGTCAAGGTGAATCTCTACGAAGCATGGACTCGATTCAAGGACTTACTTCATAAGGTCCTCAACACGGCATTGATCTTTGGCTCCAAGTCCAAATCTTTTATGATCATGTCAACTTCACCACCAAGCGATCCATTGACCAAGCGGCGGTGGAAAACTTAGTGATCTCACCGTGGAAGAATCATGGGGTATAATAGAGGACCTTGTTCTCTATGACAACGAAAGTTGGAATGACCCCGTGAGTTGCCCAAAACCGTTAAGGCAATCTCCTTGCCTCCCATTTACTCACAATCTTCCAACCAGGATGATCGAACTTGAAGATCAAGTTAAATTCCTAATGAGTTCCTACGAAAATCCTAAGTCTTCACATCAAGTGAATAAAATCACTCTTCCTTTTGAATTATGTAGTGGTCCCCATGACACTCGTGATTGCACAAGACTCCCCGAACAAGCTTTTGCGGACTACGCCTCTATGCGTATCGACGGAGCGGGAGAGAAGTGGTACACTTTCAAGCCTGAACAAAACAACTTAGGAAACTCTTACAACCCCTCATGGAGAAATCACCCTAACCTTAAGTGGAACCAAAACTCAAGTACACCCCAAAGCTCATCTAGTCCACCTAATAGGTTCAAGGAACCCCACTAATCTTGAGGCAATTGCATCTAGATTCATGTCATCTCAAGAGACTCGATTGACTAAGCTTGAAGCCGATTTTAAGCGAAGACAAAGCGAGATGACAAATAAGCTTGATGCCCTCTTAAAAGCCTTTAATGAACGATAAATTAGAGCACTCCCAAGTGATACTATAAAGAACCTAAAAGTGAATTCGATCCCGTCGACTTCATGTTCTTGTTCACCATGGGAGAGTGCACATCCATGCCCTTCACACCCAACAGTTCACTCGGTAAATGCTATCAACAAGGGTCCCAAGCAATCCAAAATAAGGTACCAAGGCCCTGCACCATTGGTAGAACCTACTCTTGAGAAACACGTTAACCAAGAACCCAAGCCTAATCTAGAGGAGGAGTACAAGGAACTCCATCAAGAAAAACCAGTTCTTGAAGTCTTAGCTCATGCACCTTATTATAATGCTCTAAAAGAAAAATATGAGTTAGAACTTAAACTTGGAAAACATGGGTCCGCTTTTGTGCGAAATAATCTACCTAAGAAGTTAGACGATCCCGGGCTATTTACTCTTCCGTGTAGGCTTGGAACTTCCAAACCTCTCGATGCTCTAGCCGACTTAGGATCATGTATCAATCTTGTTCCGTTGTCCCTCCATAGAAGCCTTAACCTAGGTAAAATAGAAGCAACGGAAACCATCTTGGGTCTAGCGGATGGTAGTGTTGCACATCCGGTAGGAATAATAAAAGACATGGTAGTACACGTAGGAGAGTTGACTCTTTTGGCCGACTTTCATGTGCTAGACATGAATAAGGACCCGACATGCCCATTACTAGTAGGAAGAGGATTCTTAGCTACCGCTAGTGCCATCATCGATTGTAAGATGTCCAAGATAGTGGTAGGAGAGGGGAGTGCTAGGTCAATTTACGATGTCAAAAAGCATAAGTACTACAAAGAAGAGGAAATCTCATACGAGATTAGGTTGGATAGGACGCCCTCTAGATACGGACCTTGGATAGATAAGAACCTCATAGGTCCCCAACGACCTTTCTACTTAGATGAAGCCTTTGCTAGTAAAGCAACTTTCCATGAAAAAGAGATGGCTAGGGACATGGAAGTAAACCCGTTCGAGGACACCTTAGTATTTATGAAGATGACCGAGTTCCTAGGAAGTTTGCCCGTCAACCTTGTCATGAATAGGTGGAAAATTGAAAAGCCTAAACATAAGTGGGATTGGAATAGACCGCCTAGTGATGGTAATGGAGAGTCGCACATTAGGATAACAATCTATGATCCCGATGGAGAAAAGTTTGAAAAGGCATATCGAACCGAACGTACTACTAGGAACTTAAATGATAAGTTTGATCCTTATGACATTGTTAAGGATAGGTGATGAGTGTCTAAATACTCATCATTTTTGTACAATCTAAACCGCAAAATCATCCGAAAACACTCAAAAATGCATCAAAATGATGAAAATATCACAAATCGGTGTTTTATGTATTTTAAATGCAAAAATATCAAAATCGATGAAAATGATTCAAGTTTGCAAATTTGGCAGTTTTAGTCCCCCAAGTTTTAAAAGTTGTCAAATCTAGTCCCTGGAATTCAAAAATGTGAAGTTTTGTCATTCAAGGTCCCTGAAATATTCTAAGTTGTTAAAAATGGTCCTTGAATGATTCTTTGGTCAAATGGCAGAAAAGGTCCTTCAAGTTTGGAAAATTGCAAAATTAGTCCTTGGATATTTTAAAATGGAATTTTATGCAAAAAGGGTCCTTGTACTATCAATGTTTGTCAAGTTTGGTCCTTGTGATAAGTTTGGAAAAGTGTCATTTTCAGTCCTTGAGGTTTGGATAAATTGCAATTTTGGTCCTTGTATACTACTTAACCAAACGGATCCCTTGTTATTATATCAAGCCCAAAACCATATCACTTATCCGGTGGCCCAAACCTTAGCCCAATCCACATACACCTTGACCTCGACCCTTTGGCTTGACCTTGAACCCGTTAGTATTATTGCCTCGGTCAACGAAAGTCAAACGGATAAAAACCGCCCAAAGACTGCTCACTCTCCTCTTCAAACATGAATTCCAAAACCAGTGGTTTCCATGATTTGCTCCATTCCTCCTTACCTTGTCCCCACTCCACTTCCACTAACACCCAAGATCTTTAATTAATTCAAACAACCCCATTAATATCAAAACCTGCTAGAGACTTTTGGCGCCAAAAGCGCCATGTGTCGAATATGATGAGTTGGATGATTTCAATGGTCAAGATGAAGTGGGATTCTTCGTGAGGTCAACAAAGAGTCATAAAAGTCTATAAAAGAAGGAAGAGATGTATTTGTATCAATCTATCTAGTGTAAAATTAGTTTTCTTATGTCGTTTTAAGTACTTTTCGGTTTCCATGTATTTTAAAGCTTTCAAGCATTTTGTTTAAGTGTTTAGGTGTATTGTGAATCTCTTAATAAGCAATTTCAAGTTTTAAAGTCCAATTCGGCTTATGCAATTTTTCCTTAAAAATCTCATATGCTTCAAATATTGTTTTAGTTGTTTGTATGGTGAAATAGATCACATAAGCTCCTAGAAAGCTTCTTCAAGCTTTTAGAAACATTAAAACCAGTTTAGAATCAAAACAGAAAAATCACAAAATACCAAATAATTAGTGAAAATCAAAAATCCCATGGAAATGGTGTTCACAAATGGAGCGGGGTGAATTTTGGATGGCCTTGGGTTAGTGGCTTAGTGGTAAGCCTATAGGAGTGTTCTTGATTCCTAGTTCTTGGTTTTCAGTTGATAGCCATTTGTAAGCACTTTTGATCATTTTGGAATTTTCTTGTTGTAGTTGTTCATTAGCTTGAATTTGTTTCTTTATGTTCATTAGATATAGTTAAGTGTATCTAACCATTAAAATCAGTTGGTTGTTCTTTTAAAGTTGTAGTTTATAAAATTTAGTTTTAACGATTAAAATTGCATCATCATCATTTCTTAGTTTAATGTTGTAATGGTTGTTGTTTAATGCTTAATTAGTCCTAATAAGTGATAATATGATGTGTCGTAATCGTTTCATGGTTGTAATTTGTGTTTAGCTTTGAAAATCTTCCAAACAGTTAAGTAAAGTCTTGTTTGGATTTTGAGTTAAACTGTCTTAAAGGTTGTTTGAGTGGTTGCTTGTTATTGCTTTGTATCACACTTGGTCTAATTAACTCAAAGAAACCAAGAAAACCAAGGCTTGTTACATCAAAAGTCAAAATTTCATTTTATCACATCCTTGTCATTTGGATTTTCATGATCCTTGATCATGATTTTGTATTCATGAGTTGTTAACATTGCTCAAATCGGTCTTAGTATACCTTAAAACAACATATTCAAGTTAGTAGTAGTGATTTAAAGTTCATATAAGTCAACTTAGATAGTTTTATAAAAGTCAAATATTTTCATTTGGTCGCTTTTGATTAAAAGCAGTTATTTTTAGTGTGTGCTTAATAGTTAGATTTAGCTTAAAAGCTTTTGGGTTATCAAAGTTTAGTTGCTAAACTAAATTAGAAAAATACTAGTTCTCTGTTAATCAGCTTTTTAAGTACTTTTTAACTAGCTTATTGTGAGAACCTGTTCTGAAAAAGTACCCTGTGCACCAGTCTTACAAGCTAAATCAAAAGCTCACACGCAGCTTATTAGTTGGTCATAGCTTGTGATACTTGGTTCTTTGGATAGCTGACCTAGCCATCTTGAGGTCTCAAGCTTGGTTTTTCATTTTCTAGCTTGTTTGGTAGGGCTGCAATAAGCTCAAACTTTGTCCCATTTCTGTTTTTCAACACAAGAGTCATAAGTGCTTATCTGCTTATTCTAGCTTATCAGTATGCTTGTCTTTGTCTTTTAACTTCATTTGAGTAGCTTGTAGCCTCTTGCATCTTATTTGAGCTTTTGTTTCAGTTTGTAATCTTGTTTGAGCTTAATTCATCATAATAAGCTTTTAAGCCCACTGTTTGCTCATAAGCTCACTCAAATAGCTTATTTTTTATTTGTAAAATTTTTGTGTTTGTTAAAGTAGCTTATAATCAGTAGTTAAGTAGTTTTCAAAAAGAAAAACCAGAAAAACATCAATTTAAATATAGTGATAGCATTTATTTAATAGGTTTTAGCTTTTTGATTTTTCTTTTCAGCTTATTATTAAGCAAATCTTGTTTTTATATTTTTCTTAGTTTTCTGTCACCTTAAGTTATTTTTAGAAAAAGTTTCATAATTTTCCTAATCTTTTTAGTATTTATTATAATTTTAAATAGTTAAAAGTATTAAATAATTAGTAATAAATAATTAAAAAGCATAAAAAATATCTTTTCGTTTTAAAATTAGTTTTATCATATTTTAGATTTTTCCAAGTTGAAATTTCATTTTCCAGGTTTATTTTATATTTTCTAGTATTTAAGTGTATTTTAAATAATAATTAATTAGTAATAATTAGATAAAAAGTGTGAAAAATATATTTTTAATTTTAAAATTAGTTTTATAATATTTTAGATTTTTCGAATCATAATTTTATTTTCTAGCCTTATTTTGTATTTTCTTCTATTTTAGAGTATTTATAAATAGTTAAAATAGTTTTTAATTAATAATAATTAAATAAATAGTTATAAAAATAATTTTCTTTTTCTAATAAATTTCTTTTATTTTTAGGATTTCAAAATTTTCATTTTCATATTTTTAGGTCTTTTATTTCTTAGATTTCACTTTTTATTTGGTACGTTTACGTAGTTTTTAAACGCACTTTTTACGTTTGTTTCATCCGATTGTTGTGCTTTCCAATTCGTGTCCAAATACATTCCAATCAATCAAGAGTGTAATTTCCAATCAAAATCCTTTATCGATCACTATCCTTAGTGATCATTCTATCATCTGAATAAGTTTTGATACACCATTGAGTCTCGTGGGACTTAACGACCAGAATTCATTATATTCTCGATCTTCATTGTATTGGTTTCGGCGTGTTTAAGTTTATTACGGTTAGCCATTCACAAGTGGCTAGCTTGTGTGATTAAGCTTGACTGTGTTTTCAAGACCAATCAAATTTTAGCATACAATGGGAGGCTTTAGCGTGTTCTAAACCTTTTCGCACCCATTCTTGCACATATACCATCATTTGTAAAAGTTTTTGTAAAGTTATAAGAAAATCAAAAGTTCATTAGCACTTTTCCTAAAGTGTTAACAACACCAAAAAATATAAAACAACAAAACAATCGAACGTTTTCTATCTTGTATTTTCTTTGAGGTGATTCTTAAAGAGATACGATTTGGTTAAACGAAACGATCCAAAAATATTGTCCAAAAGATTTTAAACCCATCAAGACAAATCATTACCTACGTCTTTTCGGTGGTACTTAATATATACATAAAAATCAACCACCGCAAATCAAGGCAAGACACCTACTAACGGGGGTGTGACCATAATAAGTTCCCGAACATCGATTTAAAACTTGCCTTTGTGTCCTTGTGATTTGGTGTACCTTTTCAAAGAAGCCATTTCATTTGTGATTATTGGTTAAGTTCACTTGTCGCTTTGCCTCGCATTTGTTTTGAAAATTGATTTTTATACTTAGTGCATGCGCACTCGCTCTTCGATTCTACAAATCGACTTTCGAGCTTGGAAACATTCCTCGTAGACGAGAGACGCTCGCTCCTTCACCGTGATCGAGGAACGTCTACCACCACCACCACCGTCGTAATGGCGTAAGATAAGCCCATGAATGAGCTTCTCCAAGCACCCATCGAGGGTTACGGAGATGCCATTGTTGTCCCAAACCATCGTGGTGACACCTCGAGCTCAAAACCGGGTTGCTTAATCTAGTAACCCAAAGCCAATTCTATGGTTTTGAGCGGGATGATCCTCATGCACACATTCGATGGTTTAACAAGATTGCATCTACCATCAAGTACAAGAATGTCCCACATGAAGCTATCAAGCTTCTTGTTCCCATTTTCTCTGAGGTACAAGCCCGGAATTGGCTCGAGAAACAACCCCTCGCTCTATTGAGACATGGGAGGATCTAGTCACCAAGTTCGTTAACTAATTCTATCCTCCATCCCAAACTACAAGTCTTAAGAATGAGATAATGAAATTTTCTCGTAGATTTGATGAATCATTCGGGAGGCATGGGATCGTTATAAAGAATTGCTCATGAGTGTCCGCATCATGGTTTTACCAAGTTAATGCAGATGGATACTTTCTATAATGGTGCGAGACAAGTCGACCAAGACTCTTTGAATGCCTCCATGGAGGTAATTTCTGAGCAAGACCACAAAAGAAGCCTTACAAATCATTGAAAACAAGTCCTGTGTCCGTCCTTTCCGCACAAAGACATATCTCGACTCGCCTAATGTGGACCTTCTTCTTCATCTCCCGCGAGTACATCTAGCACCGATGCTAAGATTGACAAACTCACGAGACATTATTCGAGCTTTGGTTCTTGCTAACCAAAATAGTGACCTTCAGAACACCCCAACCCGACAAGGGTAGAAGTGTCACATTCGGTGTCATATCGTAACATACAAACAAAATTTTATAAACGAAAGCCTTAAAGAAATGAAGTACCAAGTCATATAGACGAATGACTTACAAGGAAAATACAAAATCCAATATGTCTAAAATAAAATGAAATCTCCAAACGATAGCCCAACAAAATAAATCCAAATAATAAGGTATCTAGGGTTGGTCCACTCAAATAATCCAACTCTCGCCCATCAAAGCCCATCTTCAAACCTAACACCGCCGCAGAAAGAAATGCAATTTGAGCTTAAAAGCCCAAAGGAATGATATAACAAAACGAAAGCTAAATAAAATCAAATGCGAAATGAAACAAAGGAAACGGATAACAAAGTCGCGTGAAAAGAGAACAATGAGTCAATGAGGATCCAGAACACAATTATACGAGATATCCAAAACGAAGAGATAACAAGGAGAATGAAGCAAAGCAAAGCATCGATGACATACAAACAAGCACATACAAGTCTTCAAACATAAACCACATAACATAGCGTACGTCGTATCCACACAACATATACAACATACAATAAATTCGGGGAAAATGTAATCATTACAAGTCAAACAGAAGTCTAAAAGCAAGCGGAAGCAATTAATTTAGTAAGTGAGCATGGAAATCATACAGTCAAAACCCTTAGTTGAAAACATAACCAGATATCCTACAACAATGCTAGTCTAAACATGGCGGTCACACGTAACAAGTAGATAAGGACACCACGGATAGTCATAGTCCACGAGATAAATCGAACGAGGTACAAAAGATAAACAGATCAACAATCGATTTCACACAAGCACGGTTACGAGACAAATCAAAGGATCACATAAAATAAGATAGCATAACATCGATGACAATGTAAATCTCATATCGCATACATACATATCATACAGAGTAATCGGTAGTCGTATAAACATGAATATCAAAATCAATCCAATGACATATAACAACGTGACGTGAATGGAACTATAGTCCAAGTAACGGAATGAGAGTGTAACAGATCAAAGCAATGGAACATATATATCTTGGTAGTAGAGAGAGTCATATAAAGGTATTGGGTAAAGGACAACAATTCGAATATGGTGCAATGGGGAATCCAAAAGGTCCAATATAGGTATATCAAAAGTGTAAGGGTTGTCGAAATCTATCCCGAGCCAACAAAACAAACCATATCAATAGTGGCAATAGCACCAAGTAACCAATAGTAACCATTGTATTCGAGGGTGACCTCGGAATACCAAACCAATATGAGGGAGACCTCAGAACGGTGGAGTAGCTAGCTCCCAAATGTGAGGGTGTATTGCACACGCACCACATCACCAAAACAATATATCAATATCAATACAATACAATACAAATCTAGGATGCATCCATACCCCGCAAAACAATAGTGGCCATACAATATATCCAAGCGCGCATAATCAATACAAAATGGGGACGGTGTGGAACATCACTCAACCACACTAAAGTCATGCCATTGGTGCATCAATGACACGGACATGGAACCCCATGCCTAGTTAATGGCTCGGTATCAATCAAGGGTCAAACAAAGGTTCAAAGTGTAGCAATATATAGGTCTTCACAATTAAAGGTTCAATATCAATGGTTCACAATTCAAAGGTTCATAGCAATATTTCAATATCAAAGATTCAGAGCAACAGTTCAATATCAAAGGTTCACTAGCACGATTCAATAGCAGTTTAGTAGCAAAGGTTCGGTAGCAATGGGTTCAATAACGGAAGTTCAAGAATAGTGGTGCAACAATGAGGGGTCAATAACAAAGCAAAGATTAAATAGCAATAGATATCATAAGCGAAACAAAGTCGAAGGATCGAAGTCATGAGAAATCCTCACCGAAAAGGGATGGAATATCTGTACCTTATTCGAGCAAGCAACAACGAAAGTAAAATCAAGAAGTGAGATCAATCGCACCGTCCGAACCTATATGAATTAGATAACGCTCAATAAGAATCGATTACTGCTTTAGACTGCTTTCCATTTTTAGCGTGTTTCAACTTTTAGTAATCTTTCCATTTTAAGTAACTTTCTATTTTAGCGTGTTTCCATAATTAGTAATTTTAGCCATGACTTCTATGTTCCAAATGAAGATATAATTGTTCATAAGAGTAGTTAATGTAATATTAGATATAACCAAAATGTAGCTTTTACGGTTGAAAGAGTTTAAGTAAAACAAGAATTTACTTATTAATATGTGATCACCTAATGCATTTTACTTATATGAATTTAATTTGCAAATAATATTTTTAAATGGGACCAACCATGTAAATATTGAATTATAACACCATGAAGACGTGAGTCTTCTTTTTTGACAAAATAATGCAAAACCCATTTGCATGCATAGACTTATGTAGGAAAAATAAATCATTAGACGTTAGTCAACCCTTTTAAGACCAGAAATGATTTCACTAAAATTCAACTATAGTATATATAATGTTGCCATAAAACTAGATTCCGTAACATAATACTTATGTGAAGAGATGATTCGTTAAAATGTACCTCGATCGCTAACATGTACGGACCAAAGGGAACCAAAACCGAACTTGAGATCAAACATGAACACGAGTACAAACTCTAGTATGAATACGAGCAATACCACCTAATCAACCTCGAACACTATCGAAACTCAAGCCGACGTGTATACGAATAGATGAGCCAAAAGGACCAGCATCACCACGAGTTATAATGCACCAGCGAACCCACACCTTAACCCCGATCATGCACCGATCGAACCAAAAACTTACAAGGACCGAAACAAGAGCAAGGTTGACACGAGAAAAGATGAACCTATAAATCATTCACACTCGAATTCCAAACGCGAACAACAAAACCATCGCCAAAAGATTCACGCGAACACAACCTCTCGCTATAGAAACCAAGGTCCTAACCGTACACGAACTAGAACATCACTCTACCCCGACCCATAACCAAAATCAAACTCGTACTAGATCAAGTGAAACAGAACACTCGAACGAAAGTAAGCATGATCGCAGACTCTTCAAACACCTTCCACTCTTCCTTGCAAGCCTTGTTGGTCGAATGAAATTTGGAGGAATGGAAATGTGCCGTCATTTTTTTTTAGGGTTTAGCAGGTGATATTTTGAATGTGCAAATGTAAGTTAATAAAATGAGGGGAAATGAATAAAATGGGGTGAGATTGGCGAAAAATGGGGATCAAAAAGAAAATTGACTTTCCTAAATACAATAAGATGGGCTTAGTTTTAAATTACATTTCTTGTATTATATGTGAAATTCACCCATGCATTTCTAAACGTGTAATATGCGATTAGAGGTAAGGTGTGACGATTTATTTGTCTTGTCCACGTTGGTTATTTAGGAGTTAGGTTATAATGTATTTAATGAGCTTGGCATATTTTACAAATGTTAAATTTGAGGGTAAAATAGTCTTTTCACATGTTTTAGATTTTAGGGTTTTACAACTCTTCCTCTAAAAGAAAATTTTCGTCCTCGAAAATTGCGATGTAAGGGTACAGAGACGCACGAGTTCAAGCGCAGACGTAGGAATCTATAACTCACACATATCATAACAATTTCGGTTCCAAAGCGTACAAAACTTATACGTGAATCGATGTCGATGAGAATCTCACAAGAGGTACATAATTCCAAACGAACATGAGGAGTGACAATTAAAGGATACAAGTCAGATTCCATTCACGTACCAACCCAGGCATTTCCCAAGATGTCATATGATTTCAATAAGTTCAAATTATATGATCTCGGTATTATCACGTTGATCAGGCGTCATAATACTTGCATCACATAACAAGTCCTTATTGTCATCATATTTTGTCTCGGGTCATGACAAACCAAATAACCAATATCACCACAAAACAGATAACATACAGATAGCAAGCAACATACCAAAACAGACCAGATTCATACAGCACATAACACATCAAACCAACTTACCATACCACAAAAGAGAGAAGGCCACCAACTAGCTCGAAGGGTTCCTCATAACTCATTCGACGATCCAAAATACAAAGTCGAGATAAGACCAAAATGCTAGACGATGAAACTTCACGATTCAAACCGAGTTCCGAACAAATCAAGAAAAGCAATACCGATCGAATCACTTAATGTAATATCAAACCGCCTCAAACGCATGACAAACGAACCGGAGTAACATAAGTCGCGCCAAATCATATGAAGTAGATGAACCCTCCCACCACCGGTTGAATCTTGTCTCCGTCCTTTGCGTCTTTGGTTGGTTCGTCAAGCTTCCTCCAAAGAAGATCCCGATGCCTCCAAAGAAGATGGCGCTGGTGCGGCTTCGCTTCACGAACCTCTCCAAGACAAGAACTGCTGCAAAGAACGTTAGGTCGGCACCATCATCTTCGATTCCACGAGTAGTCTCCATCTAACGATCGACAAACGGATGTGCGAAGACAAAATAATAAAATCAAATGTGAAGAAGAAGACCAAAACAGTGAAGACAAAAGATTATCAAGTCAAGTCCGAACGACAATCAAAAGGAATCGGAAAAGATCATAATGCATTTGAAGCCTAGTGTCTACCCGGTCCTCACGTGTCAATCCTAAGGTCAAAAGATTTAAACCTTATCTCTGATACCATAATTGTAACACCCCAACCCGACAAGGGTAGAAGTGTCACATTCTGGTGTCATATCAGAACATACAAACAAAATTTTATAAACGAAAGCCTTAAAGAAATGAAGTACCAAGTCATATAGACGAATGACTTACAAGGAAAATACAAAATCCAATATGTCTAAAATAAAATGAAATCTCCAAACGATAGCCCAACAAAATAAATCCAAATAATAAGGTATCTAGGGTTGGTCCACTCAAATAATCCAACTCTCAGCCCATCAAAGCCCATCTTCAAACCTAACACCGCCGCAGAAAAGAAATGCGGCCGAGCTTAAAAAGCCAGGTGAGAATGATATAACAAAACGAAAGCTAAATAAAATCAAATGCGAAATGAAACAAAGGAAACGGATAACAAAGTCGCAGCGAAAAGAGAACAATGAGTCAATGAGGATCCTGCAGAACACAATTATACAGATATCCAAAACGAAGAGATAACAAGGAGAATGAAGCAAAGCAAAGCATCGATGACATACAAACAAGCACATACAAGTACTGAAACATAAACCACATAACATAGCAGACGTCGTATCCACACAACATATACAACATACAATAAATTCGGGAAAAGCAGAATACGACAAGTCAAACGAAGTCTAAAAGCAAGCGGAAGCAATTAATTTAGTAAGTGAGCATGGAAATCATACAGGTCAAAACCCTTAGTTGAAAACATAACCAGATTACAACAAAGAGTCCTAAACATGGCGATACACGTAATAAGTAGATAAGGACACCACGGATAGTCATAGTCCACGAGATAAATCGAACGAGGTACAAAAGATAAACAGATCAACAATCGATTTCACACAAGCACGGTTACGGACAAATCAAAGGATCACATAAAATAAGATAGCATAACATCGATGACAACAGTAAATCTCATATCGCATACATACATATCATACAGAGTAATCGTGAGTCGATAAACATGAATATCAAAATCAATCCAATGACATATAACAACCCGAGACGTGAATGGAACTATAGTCTCAAGTAACGGAATGAGAGTGTAACAGATCAAAGCAATGGAACATATATATCTTGGTAGTAGAGAGAGTCATATAAAGGTATTGGGTAAAGGACGGTCAATTCGTAATATGGTGCGGTGGGGAATCCAAAAGGTCCAATATAGGTATATCAAAAGTGTAAGGGTTGTCGAAATCTATCCCGAGCCAACAAAACAAACCATATCAATAGTGGCAATAGCGCCAAGTAACCAATAGTAACCATTGTATTCGGAGGGTGACCTCGAATACCAAACCAATATGAGGGAGACCTCAGAACCAAAGTGGAGTAGCTAGCTCCCAAAATGTGAGGGTGTATTGCACACACGCACCACATCACCAAAACAATATATCAATATCAATACAATACAATACAAATCTAGGATGCATCCATCGCCCCAAAACAATAGTGGCCATACAATATATCCAAGCGCGCATAATCAATACAAAATGGGACGGTGTGGAACATCACTCAACCACACTAAAGTCATGCCATTGGTGCATCAATGACACGGACATGGAACCCCATGCCTAGTTAATGGCTCGGTATCAATCGAAGGTCAAACAAAGGTTCAAAGTGTAGCAATATATAGGTCTTCACAATTAAAGGTTCAATATCAATGGTTCACAATTCAAAGGTTCATAGCAATATTTCAATATCAAAGATTCAAGGTACAGTTCAATATCAAAGGTTCACTAGCACGATTCATATAGCAGTTTAGTAGCAAAGGTTCGGTAGCAATGGGTTCAATAACGGAAGTTCAAGAATAGTGGTGCAATAACGAGAGGGTCAATAACAAAGCAAAGATTAAATAGCAATAGATATCATAAGCTAAACAAAGTCGAAGGATCGAAAGTCATGAGAAATCCCTACGAAAAGGGATGGAATATCTGTACCTTATTCGAGCAAGCAACAACGAAAGTAAAATCAAGAAGTGAGATCAATCGTACCGTCCGAACCTATATGAATTAGATAACGCTCAATAAGAATCGATTACTCGCTTTAGACTGCTTTCCATTTTAAAGGTGTTTCAACTTTTAGTAATCTTTCCATTTTAAGTAACTTTCTATTTTAGGCGTGTTTCCATAATTAGTAATTTTAGCCATGACTTCTATGTTCCAAATGAAGATATAATTGTTCATAAGAGTAGTTAATGTAATATTAGATATAACCAAAATGTAGCTTTTACGGTTGAAAGAGTTTAAGTAAAACAAGAATTTACTTATTAATATGTGATCACCTAATGCATTTTACTTATATGAATTTAATTTGCAAATAATATTTTAAATGGGACCAACCATGTAAATATTGAATTATAACACCATGAAGACGTGAGTCTTCTTTTTTGCCAAAATAATGCAAAACCCATTTGCATGCATAGACTTATGTAGGAAAAATAAATCATTAGACGTTAGTCAACCCTTTTAAGACCAGGAAATGATTTCGACTAAAATTCAACTATAGTATATATAATGTTGCCATAAAACTAGATTCCGTAACATAATACTTATGTGAAGAGATGATTCGTTAAAATGTACCTCGACTGCTAACATGTACGGACCAAAAGGGAACCAAAACCGAACTTGAGATCAAACATGAACACGAGTACAAACTCTAGTATGAATACGAGCAATACCACCTAATCAACCTCGAACACTATCGAAACTCAAGCCGACGTGTATACGAATAGATGAGCCAAAAGGACCAGCATCACCACGAGTTATAATGCACCAGCGAACCCACACCTTAACCCCGATCATGCACCGATCGAACCAAAAACTTACAAGGACCGAAACAAGAGCAAGGTTGACACGAGAAAAGATGAACCTATAAATCATTCACACTCGAATTCCAAACGCGAACAACAAAACCATCGCCAAAAGATTCACGCGAACACAACCTCTCGCTATAGAAACCAAGGTCCTAACCGTACACGAACTAGAACATCACTCTACCCGACCCATAACCAAAATCAAACTCGTACTAGATCAAGTGAAAGAACACTCGAACGAAAGTAAGCATGATCGCAGCCCTTCGAAACACCTTCCACTCTTCCTTGCAAGCCTTGTTGGTCGAATGAAATTTGGAGGAATGGGAAATGTGCCGTCATTTTTTTTTAGGGTTTAGCAGGTGATATTTTGAATGTGCAAATGTAAGTTAATAAAATGAGGGGAAATGAATAAAATGGGGTGAGATTGGCCGAAAAAATGGGGATCAAAAACAGAAAATTGACTTTCCTAAATACAATAAGATGGGCTTAGTTTTAAATTACATTTCTTGTATTATATGTGAAATTCAGCCCATGCATTTCTAAACGTGTAATATGCGATTAGAGGTAAGGTGTGACGATTTATTTGTCTTGTCCACGTTGGTTATTTAGGAGTTAGGTTATAATGTATTTAATGAGCTTGGCATATTTTACAAATGTTAAATTTGAGGGGTAAAATAGTCTTTTCACATGTTTTAGATTTTTAGGGTTTTACACCTTCACACAGACACCAACACATGGTGAAGTGAAGAAAGTCGAGAGTTGTGTTACTTGTGGTGGTCCTCATGCATACTACAATTGATTGCCACCGATGGTAGTCCATTTGAAGCCAATGCTCTAGCGGTGCTTCACAACGAAGGAGGTAATCAATCACCGTCCTCAAATGAACCACACTACCGTGCTAACACTAATCAGCACCACCCGGTTTAACCGAATCATAACATGCAAACCGGAATCAAAACCAACCAAGAATGAACCAAGGTTATCAAAACCAAGGTAATTTCTATCCTCAGACCAAATCAAGGTTTCCAACATCAAGGAAACCTTAATCAAAACAATTTCAATCTAGGAATCAATTTCATGGAATATGAATCCTAATCAAGGAAATTTTCAAAACCAAGGCCCTAATCCTAATATTAGAGGCGAATTTTCCTAATCCACCTCCGCCATTGTTCCAACTGGACCATCATCGATGAGTTGTTGAAGCAATTCATGAAATCCCAAGATGAAATGAACAGGTTGTTGGTCGGTCAGATTGTCGATCTTAAGAAGTCTTTAAATGATCAACCCTCGGGCTCGGAAAACTTCCGAGCAACACGATCGCTAACCCGAGGGGCGTCTGGCGATCACAACCGTAAGTGGTGTTTCATATGATGGACTGCTATTCCTACTACCTCTTCTTCTTCTCTCCCAAAGGTAGTGGAAAGTGAACCTAAGACACACAATGGACCCACGACTCCAATGCCTCCTCCACCAAGTAGCAATGAGTCAAGTTACCAAGGATACAACGGACAAGGTGCATTATTCAAGCCCACGGTATCAAGACATGTCCTACCTTGTAGTCCAACCTCAAGTTTTCCGAAACCCAAGTCAAATCCAGAGTTGTTTTGAACCACCGTAGCACCGTTGAAAACCGAATCCAAATCTTCTATTCCTTACCCATCATGTTTGAATGAGCAAAGCTCCGCGAAAAAGCCGGTCATCAAATGGACAAATTTTTCCAAATTTTCCAAGAGTTACATTTGACATAAGCTTTGCGGATGCTATCATGTCGATGCCCAAGTTTGCATCAACTCTCAAACACATGTTAAGCAATAAGGAAAAGTTGTTTGAAATGGCAAAACTCCTTTGAACGAGGCGCTCGTGATTATCTTGAAGAAGCTTCTGAAAACTTGGAGATCCCGGAAATTTCTCTTACCTTGTGTATTTCGAGGAATGGTTGAATGCTTTGCCCTAGCGGATCTTGGTGCAAGCATAAATCGATGCCTTATTCAAGTATGGAAGAAACTTTCTCTCGGAACTTACTCCTACATGCATGACTCTCGAGCTTGCGATCGTTCCATATCCCGTCCTCTTGGCATTGCCGAGGACGTATTTGTGAAAGTAGGAAAGTTCCATTTTCCACCGACTTCGTGGTTGTTGATTTTGATGCCGATCATCGAGTTCCTCTCATTGTTGGTCGAGGATTCACGAGAACGGGCCGTGCTCTAATTGATGTATTTGAGCAGAAATCACATTACGTGTTGGTAATGAAGTCATCACCTTTAACCTTGATCAAACTTGAGGTACTCCGCAAACTATGATTACGAATCGGTTAACCGAATAGATATCATTGATATTGCTTCAAGAGTACTCTCAAGAAATTCTTGGTTATTCTCATAATTACGTGAGTGGGGATCCCACCACATCTTCTCAACCTATCATAGCCAATTTACTCCTTCTATCACTCCGCTTGAGGGAAGAGACTTCATCTTGGAAGAGATTGAAGCATACTTGGCTAGTGATTACATTCCATGGGAAATTGATCACGCCCAATCGACATTGAGGGGGACATACTTATCATTGAGAAGTTGCTCAATGATGATCCATCATCAACCCCTCACACTAGTGATTCAATTCCTAATGAGATTAATCAAAATGAGATTAATTTGGAGGGAGATATTCTTCTTGAGAAATTGATTACTCATGACACTTCTCCTCCTCTCCCTCCCGCCGAGCTTCATAATAAGGAAGTCAAGTCAGTTGAGAAAACTGAAGAATTTCCTGAGGTTGAGCTTAAGGACTTACCTCCTCATCTCGAGTATGCATTTCTTGAGGGTGATGATAAATTACCCGTCATTATTGCTCGAGATTTGAGTAAAGATGAAAAAGCTGCTCTCATAAAGGTCTTGAAGTCACACAAGCAAGCAATTGCTTGGAAACTCTCTGACATTAAGGGTATCAATCCTGAGTTTTGTACCCATAAAATCTTGATGAAGGATGACTTCAAACCAGCAGTTCAACATCAGAGACGAGTGAATCCAAAAATCCATGATGTTATCAAACAGGAGGTTATCAAACTTCTTGATGCAGGATTGATTTACCCGATCTCAGATAGTCCTTGGGTTAGCCCAATTCATTGTGTTCCGGAAAAGGGTGGCATAACTGTTGTCACAATGAAGATAACGAGTTAATTCCAACTCGATTGGTTACGGATGGCGTGTGTGTATTGACTATCGTAAGTTGAATGACGCTACCCGTAAAGACCATTTTCCTCACCCTTCATGGACCAAATGCTTGAGAGATTAGCGAGGAGCGAATACTATTGTTTCCTTGATGGTTTCTCGGGTTACTTTGATTCCATTGATCCACGGGATCAAGAGAAGACCACATTCACCTGCCCATACGGAACTTTTGCCTACAAATGTATGCCTTTTGGCTTATGCAATGCACCTGGCACGTTCCAACGATGTATGATGGCCATTTTCCACGACATGATCGGGGAAACAATGGAGGTGTTTATGGATGACTTCTTGGTCATTGGGGATTCTTTTCAAACATGTCTCTCCCATTTAGAAAAAATGCTTCAAAGGTGTGAAGACACCAATCTTTGTCTAAATTGGGAGAAGAGCTACTTTATGGTCAAACAAGGCATTATCCTTGGCCATAAGATTTCCAAGAACGGGATTGAGGTAGATAGAGCAAAAGTCGATGTTATTGCTAAATTACCTCATCCTACTACCGTCAAAGGTATTAGGAGTTTTTTAGGTCATGCCGGTTTCTATCGTAGATTCATACAAGATTTTCTAAAATCGCCCGCCTATGACCCATCTTCTTGAAAAGGATGCTCCTTTTATCTTCTCACCCGAGTGCATCAAGGCTTTTGAAACATTAAAGAAAAAGCTATGAAGCACCCATTCTCGTTGCTCCGATTGGGACTTGCCTTTTGAGCTCATGTGCGATGCAAGTGATTTTGCTATCGGTGCGGTCTTAGGGCAACGAGAAACAAGCATTTTCGACCTATCCACACGCAAGTAAGACTATGGTGAAGCTCAAACTCATTACACCACCACGAAAAAGAATTATTAGTTGTGGTGTATGCATTTGAGAAGTTTGACCATATTTAATCTTGACCAAATGCGTGGTATATACGGATCACTCGGCTCTCAAATATCTCTTTGCAAAACAAGATGCAAAGCGAGATTGCTCCGTTGGATTCTCCTCCGCAAGAATTTGATATCATCATCGTGATAAAAAGGAGTCGAGAATCTAGTGCGATCATCTGTCAGATTAGAAAACCCTCACCAAGATGTTTTCGAGAAAAGGAAATAAATGAAACATTTCCTCTCGAGACACTCAATGCGGTTTCTTTTGTGGAAACTCTTCTACCACCCCATGGTTTGTCGACCGCAAATTACCATGCGGGTAACTTCATGTGAAAGGGATGTCGACCCAACGAAGAACAAATTCTTCAAAGATGTTAAACATTATTTCGGGACGACCCTTCTTATTCAAAATCTGCGGATCAAGTCATCCGACGGTGTGTTTATGGACGAAGCTATTGACATTCTCACGACTTGCCATCTTTGGACCCACCGGGGCCATCATAGTCCAAACTACACCGCCAAAAGGTGTTTGATTCCGGTTTTATTGGCCCACAATCTACAAGGATGCCGATTTTGTCAAAACACAGACGCTTGTCAACGTCACGGAAATATATCTCAAAGAAATGAAATGCCAAAACGCCATTCAAGTTTGTGAGATCTTTGACATATGGGTATTGACTTTATGGGGCCATTTCCATCTTCTCGAGGAAACAAGTACATACTCGTGGTCGTTGACTATTTGTCAAAATGGGTTGAAGCAAAAGCTTTACCTACCAATGATGCCCGAGTTGTTGTGAAGTTTTAAAATCTCTTTTGCCGTGTTTGGAACTCCGAGGCGATAATCGGTGATCGTGGTACACATTTCGCAATGACCAATTTGAAAGAGTCATGCAAAAGTATGGTGTTACCCACCGTCTCTCATCGCATACCACCCCAAACAAGTGGGCGGTGGAAGTTTCAACCGTGGTATTAAAAGGATTCTTGAAAGGACGAGAGGCGAAAATCGTGCATCCCGGTCGGATAAGCCGGATGACGCACTCTGGGCCTTCCGTGCTTTTACAAAACACCCATCGGGTGTACTCCATACAAGCTAGTGTACGGAAGGCATGTCATCTTCCGATTGAGCTTGAGCACAAGGCATCTTGGGCCTTAAAACATGCAAACTTCGATATTCAGACAGCTGGTGATCACATAAAAGTTCAAATGAATGAATTAAATGAACTTCGTGATCAAGCATACGAGAACTCTTTGATCTACAAACAAAAGACAAAGAAGATTCATGACTCTAAAATCAAGAACCGCGTTTTCAACGTTGGTGATCGAGTCCTTCTTTTCAATTCAAGATTGAAGATTTTCTCGGGAAAGCTCAAGTCTCGTTGGTCTGGTCCATTTACTATCGCTAAGGTTTATCCTTATGGCACCATTGAGTTATCTCAACCTGATGGTCCTAATTTTAAAGTGAATGGTCATCGAGTGAAGCACTACTTTGGAGAGGACATTCCATCTGTGATTGTCCCGGATTTACAAACATTCCCATGAACCAATGAATGCGGGGATCGAGTCAAGCTAGCGACTCGGGAATCAAAAACATTAGCACACACCATATGGGTTTTCACCCATATTTACATCTTCTTTCTCTCGTTTCTACCACCCTAGTGTGGGGAGTTGCCCCACTATTAAAAAAAAAAAAAAAAAAATTCAAATAATGGCCGTAGTATTTCCTTTTACGTTCTCGGTTCGGCATAACCGCGGTACTTTGAATATTGAGGCAATATTCATTTCTAAGTGTGGGGGAATTCTCACGAATTTTATCATGTATTATCCACCCAATTCCCGTTTTGGCCAAAATTTTTTTGGAGTAAGTGTTTTCACTTACTCAAATATAATGTCGATGCGCCATGTCTAAAAACAAAAGGATTGGCTAATCCAGAGCAAAGCGGCTCTTGGTAAAGATTTCTCAAATCCGTTTATGGCTTGCAATTTGCCAAAATTGTATGGTATTCAACTCACCATATCCTAAAAAGTGAAGAGTTGGCTAGCCCGCAAGGTTATGGCTTGTGGTAAAGCGATGAAAAAACCATAATTGGTAATCGGCTCACCAAAGATAATTACGATAATTTATCTAAGAGTTGGCTAGTCCGAGCAAGCGGCACGGTAAAGAGAAATCAAATCCGCTTACGACTTATGATTTGCTCAAAATCATTTGGTTATCATTGTACCAAGGTTCTTACTTGAATCAAAACAATTGGCTACTCCAGTGATGGCTTTTGGTAAAGAGTTTTAAAATCCATTAAAATTTCAAATCATTGCTAGAGACTAGCAATATCTTAGTGTGGGGATTGATGAGTGTCTAAATACTCATCATTTTGTACAATCTAAAGCGCAAAATCATCGAAAACACTCAAAATGCATCAAAATGATGAAAATATCACAAATCAGTGTTTTATGTGTTTTAAATGCAAAATATCAAAATCGGATGAAAATGATTCAAGTTTGCAAATTTGGCGCTTTAGTCCCCAAGTTTTAAAAGTTGTCAAATCTAGTCCACGGAATTCAAAATGTGAAGTTTTGTCATTCAAGGTCCCCGAAATATTCTAAGTTGTTAAAATGGTCCTTGAATGATTCTTTGGTCAAATGGCGTAAAAGGTCCTTAAAGTTTGGAAAATTGCAAAATTAGTCCTTGGATATTTTAAAATGGAATTTTATGCAAAAGGGTCCTTGTACTATCAATGTTTGTCAAGTTTGGTCCTTGTGATAAGTTTGGAAAAGTGTCATTTTCAGTCCTTGAGGTTTGGATAAATTGCAATTTTGGTCCTTGTGATACTACTTAACCAAACGGATCCCTTGTTATTATATCAAGCCCAAACCATATCACTTATCCGGTGGCCCAAACCTTAGCCCAATCCCACATACACCTTGAACCTTGACCCTTTGGCTTGACCCTTGAACCCAAGTTAGTATTATTGCCTCGGTCCCCGAAAGTCAAACGGATAAAACCGTCAAAAGACTGTTTCTCTCTCACTCTTCAAACATGAATTCCAAAACCGAGTGGTTTCCATGATTTGCTCCATTCCCTCCTTACCTTGTCCCCTCCACTTCCACTAACACCCAAGATCTTTAATTAATTCAAACAACCCCATTAATATCTAAAACCCGCTAGAGACTTTTGGTCGCCAAAGCGCCATGTGTCGAATATGATGAGTTGGATGATTTCAATGGTCAAGATGAATTTTGGGATTCCTTGAGAGGTCAACAAAGAGTCATAAAAGTCTATAAAAGAAGGAAGAGATGCATTTGTATCAATCTATCTAGTGTAAAATTAGTTTTCTTATGTCGTTTTAAGTACTTTTCAATTTTCAAGTGTATTTTAAAGCTTTCAAGCATTTTGTTTAAGTGTTTCGGTGTATTGTTAAATCTCTTAATAAGCAATTTCAAGTTTTAAAGTCCAATTCGGTTTATGCAATTTTTCCTTAAAAATCTCATATGCTTCAAATATTGTTTTAGTTGTTTGTATGGGTGAAATAGATCACATAAGCTCCTAGAAAGCTTCTTAAAGCTTTTAGAAACATTTAAAAGTCAGTTTAGAATCAAAAAGAAAAATCACAAAAATACCAAATAATTAGTGAAAATCAAAATCCCATGGAAATGGTGTTCACAAGTGGAGCGAGGTGAATTTTGGATGCCCTTGGGTTAGTGGCTTAGTGGTAAGCCTATAGGAGTGTTCTTGATTCCTAGTTCTTGGTTTTGCTTGGATAGCCATTTGTAAGCACTTTTGATCATTTTGGAATTTCTTTGTTGTAGTTGTTCATTAGCTTGAATTTTAGTTCTTTATGTTCATTAGATATAGTTAAGTGTATCTAACCATTAAAATCAGTTGGTTGTTCTTTTAAAGTTGTAGTTTATAAAAATTTAGTTTTAACAGTTAAAATTGCATCATCATCATTTCTTAGTTTAATGTTGTAATGGTTGTTGTTTAATGCTTAATTAGTCCTAATAAGTGATAATATGATGTCTGTAATCAGTTTCATGGTTGTAATTTGTGTTTAGCTTTGAAAATCTTCCAAACAGTTAAGTAAAGTCTTGTTTGGATTTTTGAGTTAAACTGTCTTAAAGGTTGTTTGAGTGGTTGCTTGTTATTGCTTTGTATCACACTTGGTCTAATTAACTCAAAGAAACCAAGAAAACCTAGCTTGTTACATCAAAAGTCAAAATTTCATTTTATCACATCCTTGTCATTTGGATTTTCATGATCCTTGATCATGATTTTGTATTCATGAGTTGTTAACATTGCTCAAATCGGTCTTAGTATACCTTAAAACAACATATTCAGTTAGTAGTAGTGATTTAAAGTTCATATAAGTCAACTTAGATAGTTTTTATAAAAGTCAAATATTTTCATTTGGTCGTTTTGATTAAAGCAGTTATTTTTAGTGTGTGCTTAATAGTTAGATTTAGCTTAAAAGCTTTTGGGTTATCAAAGTTTAGTTGCTAAACTAAATTAGAAAATACTAGTTCTCTGTTAATCGACTTTTTAAGTACTTTTTAACTAGCTTATTGTGAGAACATTGCGAAAAAGTACCACCGTGCACGATGGAAGTAAGCTAAATCAAAAGCTCACAAAAACTTATTAGTTGGTCATAGCTTGTGATACTTGGTTCTTTGGATAGTCGACCTAGCCATCTTGAGGTCTCAAGCTTTTCAATTTTCATTTTCTAGCTTGTTTGGTAGATGATCGCAATAAGCTCAAACTTTGTCCCATTTTGGCTTTTTCAACACAAGAGTCATAAGTGCTTATTTCGCTTATTCTAGCTTATCAAAAAGATGCTTGTCTTTGTCTTTTAACTTCATTTGAGTAGCTTGTAGCCTCTTGCATCTTATTTGAGCTTTTGTTTCAGTTTGTAATCATGTTTGAGCTTAATTCATCATAATAAGCTTTTAAGCCTTGTTTGCTCATAAGCTCACTCAAATAGCTTATTTTTATTTGTAAAATTTTGTGTTTGTTAAAGTAGCTTATAATCAGTAGTTAAGTAGTTTTCAAAAGAAAAACCACAAAACATCAATTTAAATATAGTGATAGCATTTATTTAATAGGTTTTAGCTTTTTGATTTTTCTTTTCGACTTATTATTAAGCAAATCTTGTTTTATATTTTTCTTAGTTTTCGTCACCTTAAGTTATTTTTAGAAAAGTTTCATAATTTTCCTAATCTTTTTAGTATTTATTATAATTTTAAATAGTTAAAAGTATTAAATAATTAGTAATAAATAATTAAAAGCATAAAAATATCTTTTCAGTTTTAAAATTAGTTTTATCATATTTTAGATTTTTCCAAGTTGAAATTTCATTTTCCAGGTTTATTTTATATTTTCTAGTATTTAAGTGTATTTTAAATAATAATTAATTAGTAATAATTAGATAAAAGTGTAAAAATATATTTTTAATTTTAAAATTAGTTTTATAATATTTTAGATTTTTCTGAATCATAATTTTATTTTTCTAGCCTTATTTTGTATTTTCTTCTATTTTAGAGTATTTATAAATAGTTAAAATAGTTTTTAATTAATAATAATTAAATAAATAGTTATAAAATAATTTTCTTTTTCTAATAAATTTCTTTTATTTTTAGGATTTCAAAATTTTCATTTTCATATTTTTAGGTATTTTATTTCTTAGATTTCACTTTTTATTTTGTGCGTTTACGTAGTTTAATAAACGTACGTTTTTACGTTTGTTTCATCCGATTGTTGTGCTTTCCAATTCGTGTCCAAATACATTCCAATCAATCGGTAGTGTAATAATTCAATCAAAATCCTTCTCGATCACTATCCTTAGTGATCATTCTATCATCTGAATAAGTTTTGATACACCATTGAGTCTCAAGTGGGACTTAACGACCTAGGAATTCATTATATTCCTCGATCTTCATTGTATTGGTTTACGAGTTGTGTTTAAGTTTATTACGGTTAGCCATTCACAAGTGGCTAGCTTGTGTGATTAAGCTTGATGTGTTTTCGAGACCAATCAAATTTTGGCGCCGCCGGGAGGCTTTAGCGTGTGTTAAACCTTTTTCGACCCATTCTTGCACATATACCATCATTTGTAAAAAGTTTTTGTAAAGTTATAAGAAAATCAAAAGTTCATTAACACTTTTCCTAAAGTGTTAACAACACCAAAAAATATAAAACAACAAAACAATCGTAACGTTTTCTATCTTGTATTTTCTTTGAGGTGATTCTTAAAGAGATACGATTTGGTTAAACGAGACGATACCAAAAATATTGTCCAAAAGATTTTAAACCCATTTGCACAAATCATTACCTACGTCTTTTCGGTGGTACTTAATATATACATAAAATCAACCACCGCAAATCAAGGCAAGACACCTACTAGCGGGGTGTGACCATAATAAGTTCCCGAACATCGATTTAAAACTTGCCTTTGTGTCCTTGTGATTTGGTGTACCTTTTTCAAAGAAGCCATTTCATTTGTGATTATTGGTTAAGTTCACTTGTCGCTTTGCCTCGCATTTGTTTTGAAAATTGATTTTTATACTTAGTGCATGCGCACTGTTCTTCCAGTTCTACAAGTCGACTTTACGAGCTTGGAAACATTCCTCGTGAGCGAGAGGACGTTCGCTCCTTCACCGTGAGTCGAGGAACGCCTACCACCACCACCACCGTCGTAATGGCGGAAGATAAGCCCATGAATGAGCTTTCCAAGCACCCATCGAGGGTTACGGAGATGCCATTGTTGTCCCAACCATCGTGGGATAACGACACCTTAATCTTGTAACTCAAAATTCCGGATGTTGCACTTAATCTAGTAACCCAAATGTCACAATTCTCAAATTCCGGTCATTTCTTAAATTAAATATGCATCATATTAGTTCATTCATGGCATTTCATTTCACATTTAACGCGTAATTTTTATATTTAATAAACGTAATCGCGTGAGTTATTATTTTGTATATTTAATCCGTTACTTTCAAAAATGATCCCGACATATTTTTATATTTACATTTAGTCTATAAAAACTATATTTTGACTTTACCTAGTGTTTCAAATTTATTTGGTACATAAATCGTTAAAGTTATATTATTACGACGCTTTTCTTAAAAACTTCTCGATAATTATCTTATCACTCAAATTTCACAAAGAAGGTATTTTTACAATTTTTATGATATCATTATACTCTAATTTGATCTATTAAAAAATTACTTTCACCTAAAATTTCCTTAAATACACTAATGTATACAAAATCCTACAAGTTACATTTATCCTACACAATTTCACTTATACATATTTAACAATTACATTATAAAAAAAAATATATATATATATTTTGACAAACACCTCCCAAAACCGCCATGGGGAGGGATTGCATTATTGAAGTTGAAAATTTGTTTCTTGGTTATATAGAACCACACTCCATGTAAATATCTCATTCATTCAATCTTATTTTCAAGTCAAGTAAACTTCATTTTCTCTCTTTGGTTTCTCCTTCATCCAACCGGCCATATAGGTGTTTTTTAAAGGGATCATCAATTTTTGCAAGATCAAGTGTATTAACAATCTAGTATATACTCTATATAAGGTTTTGAAATAAAAACCAAGAGTATTTAGGCTAATCCTTGTTACTTTCACCTCATCATTTTCACTTGTAAGCTTGTTTTTATCATTTTCATGTTTCCTTATCATTTTCATATGAATCTTATCATTTTTGGAGCTTATATGCATGATATGTGATTTATACCATTTATTTCATGATTTTAGAGTTATTTATATACTTATGGTCATCCTATAAATATTCCCATGGTATTCTTTGGTCTTGATGGTGATTAGGAACCCATGACACCCTAAGAAGGTGTATGGTAGGATTAGATTAGCTTTGGAGTTGATTTGAAGGGATTAGAATAGGTTTTGTCCGAGAAAAACTATTTTCGATAACTATATTTTAGGTTCTGTCCTTGTTTGAATTTCTGGAAAACCTACTGTTGGTACGACCCTTTGGCCTTGATATTTAGAAAATATACTTTAAAAGCGAATCCGTGGCCTTTTGAACGGATAAAAGCGGAGTTATAACGAAGCCGTGGTGAATTTTTAAAGTTTGACGACGAAATGTTTATTTTTCCGAAAATTCAGCATGCAGTTTTACATTGTTTGGGTCAAAACGAGCCTTAAGCTTCACAAATTATTTCGACTTATCAAAAATATATTAGTTTACTTGATACGAAGCTAAGGACATATTATACGAGAAAGCGGATTTGAAACGACAAATATATGCACGTTTTTATAAACTTGCCGTAACTATTATTTTCTGAAAAACTATATTATTTTTACGATACAAGTATTTTAGTAGCTGTAACGTCCATGTTTGCGGCTGTTTTTAACCATGATGTGAAACTTTTTGGAACAAAATGTCTACTAGTAAAATCAAGTTCATCGGCCATATTTTTCAAAACAAAAAGCCGTTTGTAAAGCGGAGTTATAATAAATTATTTACGGATGTTCAAACTTGGCCGAAACTCATTTTCTGCACACAATTAGCAAAAATCACTATCTTTAACCCTTAATATCTTTATGATCGAGACCTTTTGGACGAAAACTCCTGAACTGAAACTTCTAGATATTGATACAAACTTTCCAAAACCGTCGAGTTCGTTCTCTAACGATCGACGTACACCGTTTTACGACTATTTTTCTGGAGCCATTTTTGTTAATTTCATGATTTTTCCGACGACTTTGTTTTGCGACGAAAAGTGGTAATTTCACCAAAATCATTATAAAACCATTGTAGGATGACATTTTGACGTAAAACATGTAAAGTCATTTTGAAGGGTCAAGGCGTCAAAAGAGTATTTTTCGACGATAAGTTATATTATTTTCAAAACTCGTAAATGGTATAAATAACATACGAAATGCATGCATAACATTACATTGCAACTCATTACATATCATATCATTCGTAATAGGTCCGGTTAAAGCATCACTTTATACCTCGGTGTAACCACTTTTGTCATCACACCTATTTACCAAGTGAGTAATCACATCCCCTTTTACCGTTTTACTATATTTTGGGGCGAAATGCATGAACCATACTTGAATTAAATTGATCCTTACAATGGTGAACTAGTTTGACTAGAACTTGTGAACTTGAATCAAATCCTTGAACTTAATTACGAACTTATTACTTATTTGAACTTATTGTTCGGAGCATCACTATAAAGTCTCCCATGTTCGAGCATCACTATATAGACACGCTTTGTTGGTAGTATATCTGGGAAGAGGTACCCGGTATAGGTGGGAAGAGGTACCAAGATATCTTTGGGAAGAGGTACAAAGATATCTTTGGGAAGAGGTACCCACTATATCTTTGGGAAGAGGTACCCCTATATTGGGAAGAGGTACCCAATATATCTGGGAAGAGGTGGTCGGTGGGAAGAGGTACCCAGTATATCTTTGGGAGAGGTACCCAGTATATCTTTGGGAAGAGGTACCCAGATATCTTTGGGAAGAGGTACCAGTATATCTTTGGGAAGAGGCGCCAACATAAAAGTGGCACCCAACTTAATTTGGCTTCATCGTTAGCATCCTAAATTATTATTATATTCGTGGTACTATATTGTGAACTATTATGACCGCTTATACTTGACCATTAGACATATACTTTTGGCAATGGGTTGTGTACACACAAAGTTGCAAGTTTTGTATGGGCGGAACTTGGAACTAAGTGGATTTACAATGCCTTTGCTTTGTGGACTATTTTGATGACCGCAGCTTTGACTATTTCTTACGAGTTTTCTTATTTTTGCTAAGCGTGTTTACTCACCAACTATTTTCATAGTTGACCCGTTTTCTCTCATGCATTTCGGTGATCGTTAGTAAGCTTTTCTATCAAGTCTTGCATAAAGAAGTTTTCACTTGTTGCTACAAGTCGTATGTAATAAAACTCAATATTTTGGAATCTAAACTTTGTAATATATTTGCCGATGACGGCTAAACTAGTATTGTAATGGAGTATTATTTCTTTTTAATCTTAATGTTGGTATGTTCTATTATCTTGTGCTTATGTTCCCTTCCGTTACACCTCGTGTTTCCGCCTCCGGCGAGGGTGTGACAGATTGGTACCAGAGCCAAAGGTTATAGAGAATGCCGATTTTTCAAAAATAAAAATCACAGCTATAACCGGAAAAATTTTTATTTTATTTTATTAAACATTGAACATCATCCGAGTCAACTAGTCCTATCGTTGCATCGTTACTCATAAATTATACATAGCCTGATCAACTATGTCTAATTTATGAAGAACCATGCAATGATAAGAGTGGTAGTTTTAAATCATGTTTAGTCGAGTCTTTTGAGTCCGGTCACTGAAGTTGCATTGGTCGGGTGGGTATGCATGGCATGTTTTACGTTCACGTCTACATTACCGTACCTTGTTCATATCTTCTCTTTTCCATCTTTCGACTTGTTAGACATAGCATGTCTCTGTTCTGTCATGTTTCGATCACTATAACACATTACCACCGCTCGCACCTCATCGACTTCGTTCGAATGTCGTTTACTCAACCCGATGTTTTGGTCCTCAGAGGATCATGGCGCAAGAAACACACGCTCGGGAGGTAACAACAACGGCAACAACGGCATGACATCCAAACAACAATGGAATAGCGGATCTACTCACAACAACGATGCTAGGCTGGAATAGAGAATCTACTCACCCAAATTATAATACATCTCGATGCTGGTTCGAGAATGTTGAGTCGAGCTTAGTACCAACAACAAGGTTGAGAAGGTACTTCGAGCATTGACAATGGACCAAAGAGACTAGAGGAAGAGAGGATCATCTTGGGAAGCCGAGACTACGCGAATCGAGAAAAGATGAAACAAGAATTTTGGAATCACTTGATGGTAATAAATCGTACGATCCGGTTCCACGAGGCGATGGTTCCCATGGTTTCCCGTGGAGAAGTTGATTGACCGATATATATGGGGATTGATACGAGAAAAGGATATGTCAGTCCAACATCCTTTGTGTACTCGCTTGACAAATGATGTGATTATCATCAGCGGCAGGAGGATCACCAAGGAAACCGAGACCGAATCGCAAAATAAGAGGCGTGAACAACTCGGAACTATGGGCGACCACCAGACATAAAGGATAAATGTGCACTCGATGTAATTATCATCACTTAGAGAGCGCCAGTGCGGCAAATGTGGACAGACGGGCCACGAAAAATTGCTCAAGCAGGCGGAAATCAAGGATGAGAAAAGCATGTTACGAGTGTGGAAGTCTAGATCACCTTCGCAATACCGTCCAAAGTTGAAAAGAACTCCCAATCAAGGAGGTAATCGTCCAAACTGGCGTTGGCAATAGAAGGCCCACAAGATCGAACATTGAAATTCCTCCCGCACGTGGTCGAGCATTCTATCTCGGTACCGAGGAAGCCCGCAACGCGTAACGGGTACATTCCTTTGAACAACTACTTTATTTACATGCGACATAATTTTGAGTGCATAACTTCCTTCCAATTCTTACCACGTTCACGACATTGATTAATTTGAGACCTATTGATATCGACCTTAGTTGTTATATATTTTGTTGATTTGATTTGATTGTGTAAGCAAATCCAATATCGAGCGAATCTTTCAAAAGACTTCATTCAAGGATGTTGATTCCTATCTTTCTAACAACTTGTTTCCTAGCTTGATCTAGTGACAGTTCTTGTTTGATGAGTTGCGAAAATCAAGCTAAGAGACAAGTTTACTCAAGTCGGTTTAGTTTAATCTCATGCGGTTCTTGTTTGATGAGTTGTGGGATTAAATTAGAATCGACTACCTAAAGGTCTTTGAGAGCTACGTTCGATATTGGCAAGTTTACCCTATCCAATCTAATCACGGGCACGTATTTAGTTGAATGGGGAACACATGCGCATGGGCATTGATATGATCATTTAGACTATTCGTACGATCATGAACTTTTAGAACTCTTGTCGAGGTTCGGACCATAGTATCGTTAATCGAATCACGGGACGTGATTCACCGACATGGGAAGAATGTCACAATTCTCAAATTCGGTCATTTCTTAAATTAAATATGCATCATATTAGTTCATTCATGGCATTTCATTTCACATTTAACGCGTAATTTTTATATTTAATAAACGTAATCGCGTGAGTTATTATTTTGTATATTTAATCCGTTACTTTCAAAATGATCCCGACATATTTTTATATTTACATTTAGTCTATAAAAACTATATTTTGACTTTACCTAGTGTTTCAAATTTATTTGGTACATAAATCGTTAAAGTTATATTATTACGACGCTTTTCTTAAAAACTTCTCGATAATTATCTTATCACACAAATTTCACAAGGAAGGTATTTTACAATTTTATGATATCATTATACTCTAATTTGATCTATTAAAAATTACTTTCACCTAAAATTTCCATAAATACACTAATGTATACATTTTCCTACAAGTTACATTTATCCTACACAATTTCACTTATACATATTTAACAATTACATTAAAAAAAAAAAAAATATAAATTTTGACAAACACCTACCCAAAACCGCCATGTGGGAGGGATTGCATTTATTGAAGTTGAAAATTTGTTTCTTACATATATAGAACCACACTCCATGTCAATATCTCATTTCATTCAATCTTATTTTCAAGTCAAGTAAACTTCATTTTCTCTTTGGTTTCTCCTTCATCCAACCGCCATATAGGTGTTTTTTAAAGGGATCATCAATTTTTGCAAGATCAAGTGTATTAACAATCTAGTATATACTCTATATAAGGTTTTGAAATAAAAACCAAGAGTATTTAGGCTAATCCTTGTTACTTTCACCTCATCATTTTCACTTGTAAGCATGTTTTTATCATTTTATGTTTCCTTATCATTTCATATGAATCTTATCATTTTGGAGCTTATATGCATGATATGTAGTTTATACCATTTATTTCATGATTTTAGAGTTATTTATATACTTATGGTCATCCTATAAATATTCCCATGGTATTCTTTGGTCTTGATGGTGATTAGGAACCCATGACACCCTAAGAAGGTGTATGGTAGGATTAGATTAGCTTTGGAGTTGATTTGAAGGGATTAGAATAGGTTTTGTCCGAGAAAAACTATTTTCGATAACTATATTTTAGGTTCTGTCCTTGTTTGAATTTCTGGAAAACCTACTGTTGGTACGAAACTTTGGCCTTGATATTTAGAAAATATACTTTAAAACGAATCCGTGGCCTTTTGAGCGGATAAAAGCGGAGTTATAACGAAGCCGTGGTGAATTTTTAAAGTTTGACGACGAAATGTTTATTTTTCGAAAAATTCAGCATGCAGTTTTACATTGTTTGGGTCAAAACGAGCCTTAAGCTTCACAAATTATTTCGACTTATCAAAAATATATTAGTTTACTTGATACGAAGCTAAGGACATATTATACGTGAAACGGAGTTTGAAGCGACAAATATATGCACGTTTTTATAAACTTGCCGTAACTATTATTTTCGAAAAACTATATTATTTTTACGATACAAGTATTTTAGTAGCTATAACGTCCATGTTTGCGGTGTTTTTAACCATGATGTGAAACTTTTGGAACAAAATGTCTACTAGTAAAATCAAGTTCATCGGCCATATTTTTCAAAACAAAAGCCGTTTGTAAAGCGGAGTTATAATAAATTATTTACGGATGTTCAAACTTGGCGAAACTCATTTTACGCACACAATTAGCAAAAATCACTATCTTTAACCCTTAATATCTTTATGATCGAGACCTTTTGAACGAAAACTCCTGAACTGAAACTTCTAGATATTGATACAAACTTTCCAAAACCGTCGAGTTCGTTCTCTAACGATCGACGTACACCATTTTACGACTAGTTTTTGGAGCCATTTTGTTAATTTCATGATTTTTCCGACGACTTTGTTTTCTGACGAAAAGTGGTAATTTCACCAAAAATCATTATAAAACCATTGTAGGATGACATTTTGACGTAAAACATGTAAAGTCATTTTGAAGGGTCAAGACGTCAAAAGAGTATTTTTCGACGATAAGTTATATTATTTTCAAAACTCGTAAATGGTATAAATAACATACTGAAATGCATGCATAACATTACATTGCAACTCATTACATATCATATCATTCGTAATAGGTCCGGTTAAAGCATCACATTATACCTCGGTGTACCCACTTTTGTCATCACATCTATTTACCAAGTGAGTAATCACAACCCCTTTTACCGTTTTACTATATTTTGGGGTGAAATGCATGAACCTTTCTTGAGCTAAATTGTTTACTACTTTGGTGAACTAGTTTGACTAGAACTTGTGAACTCGAATCAAATCCTTGAACTTAATTACGACCTATTACTAAATTTGAACTTATTGATCACTATAAAGTCTCCCATGTTCTGAGCATCACTATAAAGTCTCGCTTTATTCGTAGTATCTCAATGGGAAGATCTCGCCTAGGTGGTCGAGTGGGAAGAGGTCCCCTATATCTTTGGGAAGAGGTATAAAGTCTCGCCTTTGGGAAGAGGTCCCAATATATCTTTGGGAAGTCGGTACAAGGATATCTTTGGGAAGAGGTACCATATATCTTTGGGAAGAGGTCCCAGTATATATTGGGAAGAGGTACCCAGTATATCTTTGGGAAGAGGTACCCAGTATATCTTTGGGAAGAGGTACCCAGTATATCTTTGGGAAGAGGTACCCGGTATATCTTTGGGAACCAAAGCCAATTCTATGGTTTTGGCGGGATGATCCTCATGCACACATTCGATGGTTTAACAAGATTGCATCTACCATCAAGTACAAGAATGTCCCACATGAAGCTATCAAGCTTCTTACATTCCCATTTTCTCTAGAGGACAAGCCGGAATTGGCGAGAAACAACCCCTCGTTCTATTGAGACATGGGAAGATCTAGTCACCAAGTTCGTTAACGAGTTCTATCCTCCATCCCGAACCACAAGTCTTAAGAATGAGATAATGAAATTTTCTCGAGATTTGATGAATCATTCGGGAGGCATGGGATCGTTACAAAGAGTTGCCATGAGTGTCCGCATCATGGTTTTACCGAGTTAATGCAAATGGATACTTTCTACAATGGTCTCAATCGGACCAATCAAGACTCTTTGAATGCCTCCGCGGAGGTAATTTCTGAGCAAGACCACCAAAGAAGCCTTGCAAATCATTGAGAACAAATCTCGGTCCGCCCTTTCCGAGCAAAGACATATCGGTCTCATCTTGGACCTTCTTCTTCTTCATCCGTGAGTACATCTAGCACCGATGCTAAGATTGACAAACTCACGAGATATTGTTCGAGCTTTGGTTCTTGCTAACCAAAAGAAAGTGACCTTCACTCGAGACACCAACACATGGTGAAGTGAAGAAAGTCGAGAGTTGTGTTACTTGTGGTGGTCCTCATGCATACTACAATTGTATCGCCACCGATGGTAGTCCATTTGAAGCCAATGCTCTAGCCGGTAGTTCACATCAAGGAGGTAATCAATACCGTCCTCAAAATGAACCACACTACCGTGCTAACACTAATCGAGCACCACCGGTTTTAACGAGAATCATAACATGCAAAACCGAATCGAACCAACCAAGAATGAACCAAGGTTATCAAAACCAAGGTAATTTCTATCTGGACCAAATCAAGGTTTCCAACATCAAGGAAACCTTAATCAAAACAATTTCAATCGAGGGAATCAATTTCATGGGAATATGAATCCTAATCAAGGAAATTTTTCAAGGCCCTAATCCTAACATTAGAGGCGAATTTTCCTAATCCACCTCCGCCATTGTTCCAACTGGACCATCATCGATGAGTTGTTGAAGCAATTCATGAAATCCCAAGATGAAATGAGCAGGTTGTTGGTCGGTCGATTGCGATCTTAAGAAGTCTTTAAATGATCAACCCTCGGGCTCGGAAAACTTCCGAGCAACACGATCGCTAACCCGAGGGGCGATGCAAAGGCGATCACAACCGAAGTGGTGTTTCATATGATGGACTGCTATTCCTACTACTTCTTCTTCTTCTCTCCCAAAGGTAGTGGAAAGTGAACCTAAGACACACAATGGACCTTCGACTCCAATGCCTCCTCCACTAGGAGCAATGAGTCAAGTTACCAAGGATACAACGGACAAGGTGCATTATTCAAGCCCACGAGTACCGCGACACGTCCTACCTTGGTAGTCCAACCTCAAGTTGTCCGAAACCCAAGTCAAATCCAGGAGTTGTTTTGAACCTCCGTAGCTCCGTTGAAAACCCAATCCAAATCTTCTATTCCTTACCCATCACGTTTGAATGAGCAAAGCTCATGAGAAAGCCGGTCATCAAATGGACAAATTTTCCAAATTTTCCAAGAGTTACATTTTGACATAAGCTTTGCGGATGCTATCATCTTGATGCCCAAGTTTGCATCAACTCTCAAACACATGTTAAGCAATAAGGAAAAGTTGTTTGAAATGGCAAAACTCCTCTTAACGAGCGCTCGCAGATTATCTGAAGAAGCTTCGAGAAAAGCTTGGAGATCTGGGAAATTTCTCTTACCTTGTGTATTTCCGGGAATGGTTGAATGCTTTGCCCTAGCGAGATCTTGGTGCAAGCATCAATCGATGCCTTATTCGATATGGAAGAAACTTTCTCTTAGGAACTTACTCCTACATGCATGACTCTCGAGCTTGCGGATCGTTCCATATCCCGTCCTCTTGGCATTGCCGAGGGCGTATTTGTGAAAGTAGGAAAGTTCCATTTTCGGTGACTTCGTGGTTGTTGATTTTGATGCCGATCATCGGGTTCCTCTCATTGTTGGTCGAGGATTCACGAGAACGGGCGTGCTCTCATTGATGTATTTGAGCAAGAAATCACATTACGTGTTGGTAATGAAGTCACCTTTAACCTTGATCAAACTTGAGGTACTCCGCAAACTATGATTACGAGTCGGTTAACCGAATAGATATCATTGATGTTGCTACGAAGAGTACTCTCAAGAAGTTCTTGGTTATTCTCATAATTACGTGAGTGGGGATCCCACCACATCTTCTCAACCTATCATAGCCAATTCTACTCCTTCTCTCACTCCGTTTGAGGAAGCGACTTCATCTTAGATGAGATTGAAGCATACTTGGCTAGTGATTACATTCCATGGGAAATTGATCACGCTCCAATTGACATTGAGGGGACATACTTCTCATTGAGAAGTTGCTTAATGATGATCCATCATCAACCCTCACACTAGTGATTCAATTCTCGATGAGATTAATCAAAATGAGATTAATCGGAGGAGATATTCTTCTTGAGAAATTGTTAAATCATGACACTTCTCCTCCTCTCCTCCCGTCAAGCTTCATAACAAGGAAGTCAAGTCGGTTGAGAAAGCGAAGAATTTCCTGAGGTTGAGCTTAAGGACTTACCTCCTCATCTCGAGTATGCATTTCTTGAGGGTGATGATAAATTACCCGTCATTATTGCTCGAGATTTGAGTAAAGATGAAAAAGCTGCTCTCATAAAGGTCTTGAAGTCACACAAGCAAGCAATTGCTTGGAAACTCTCCGACATTAAGGGTATCAACCCTGAGTTTTGTACTCACAAAATCTTGATGGAGGATGACTTCAAACCATGAGTTCAACATCGAGAAGAGTAAATCCAAAATCCATGATGTTATCAAACAGAGGTTATCAAACTTCTTGATGCGGATTGATTTACCCGATCTCGAGATAGTCCTTGGGTTAGCCCAATTCATTGTGTTCCTAAAAAGGGTGGCATAACTGTTGTCACAAATGAAGATAACGAGTTAATTCCAACTCGATTGGTTACGGGATGGCGTGTGTGCATTGACTATCGTAAGTTGAATGACGCCACCCGTAAAGACCATTTTCCTCTACCCTTCATGGACCAAATGCTTGAGAGATTAGCAGGGAATGAATACTATTGTTTCCTTGATGGTTTCTCGGGTTATTTTCAGATTCCCATTGATCCACAGGATCAAGAGAAGACCACATTCACCTGCCCATACGGAACTTTTGCCTACAAACGTATGCCTTTTGGCTTATGTAATGCTCCTGGCACGTTCCAACGATGTATGATGGCCATTTTCCACGACATGATCGGAAACAATGGAGGTGTTTATGGATGACTTCTCGGTCATTGGGGATTCGTTTCAAACATGTCTCTCCCATTTAGATAAAATGCTTCAAAGGTGTGAAGACACCAATCTTTGTCTAAATTGGGAGAAGAGCCACTTTATGGTCAAAGAAGGCATAGTCCTTGGCCATAAGATTTCAAAAATGGGATTGAGGTAGATAGAGCAAAAGTCGATGTTATTGCTAAATTACCTCATCCTACTACCGTCAAAGGTATTAGGAGTTTTTAGGTCATGCGGTTTCTATCGTAGATTCATACAAGATTTTTCTAAAATCGCCTGACCTATGACCCATCTTCTTGAAAAGGATGCTCCTTTTATCTTCTCACCGAGTGCATAGAAGCTTTTGAAACATTGAAGAAAAAGCTTATGAAGCACCCATTCTCGTTGCTCCGGTGGGACTTGCCTTTTGAGCTCATGTGCGATGCAAGTGATTTTGCTATCGGTGCGGTCCTAGGGCAACGAAGAAACAAGCATTTTCACCTATCCACTACGCAAGTAAGACTATGATGAAGCTCAAACTCATTACACCACCACGGAAAAGAGCTATTAGCCGTGGTGTATGCATTTGAGAAGTTTCGCCATACTTAATCTTGACCAAATGCGTGGTGTATACGGATCACTCGGCTCTCAAATATCTCTTTGCAAAACAAGATGCAAAGCCGAGATTGCTCGTTGGATTCTCCTCCGCAAGAATTTGATATCATTATACGTGATAAAAAGGAGGCGAGAATCTAGCTGCGATCATCTGTCGATTAGAAAACCCTCACCAAGATGTTTTCGAGAAAAAGGAAATAAATGAAACATTTCCTCTCGAGACACTCAATGCGGTTTCTTTTCGTGGAAATTCTACCACCCCATGGTTTCTTGACTTCGCAAATTACCATGCGGGTAACTTCATAGTGAAAGGGATGTCGACCCAAGAAGAACAAATTCTTCAAAGATGTTAAACATTATTTCGGGACGACCCTACTTATTCAAAATCTGTGCGGATCAAGTCATCCGGCGGTGTGTTTATGGACGGAAGCTATTGACATTCTCACGACTTGCCATCTTTGGACCCACGGGGCCATCATAGTCCAAACTACACCGCCAAAAGGTGTTTGATTCCGGGTTTTATTGGCCCACAATCTATAAGGATGCCCACGAATTTGTCAAAGCACTGTGGCGCTTGTCAACGTCATGGAAATATCTCAAAGAAATGAAATGCCACAAAATGCCATTCAAGTTTGTGAGATATTTGACATATGGGGTATTGACTTTATGGGGCCATTTCCATCTTCTCGAGGAAACAAATACATACTCGTGGTCATTGACTATTTGTCAAAATGGGTTGAAGCAAAAGCTTTACCTACCAATGATGCCCGAGTTGTTGTGAAGTTTTGAAATCTCTTTTGCTAGGTTTGGAACTCGAGAGCGATAATCGGTGATCGTGGTACACATTTTGCAATGACCAATTTGAAAGAGTCATGCAAAAGTATGGTGTTACCCACCGTCTCTCTCGCATACCACCCCAAACAAGTGGGCGGTGGAAGTTTCCAACCGTGGTATTAAAAGAATTCTTGAAAGGACGATGGCGAAAATCGTGCATCCCGGTCGGATAAACGGATGACGACTCTGGGCCTTCCGTGCGACTTACAAAACACCCATCGGGTGTACTCCATACAAGCTAGTGTACGGAAGGCATGTCATCTTCCGATTGAGTTAGAGCACAAGGCATCTTGGGCCTTAAAACATGCAAATTTCGATATTGAGACGGTGGTGATCATAGAAAAGTTCAAATGAATGAATTAAATGAACTTCGTGATCAAGCATACGAGAACTCTTTGATCTACAAACAAAAGACAAAGAAGATTCATGACTCTAAAATCAAGAACCGCGTTTTCAACGTTGGTGATCGAGTCCTTCTTTTCAATTCAAGATTGAAGATTTTCTCGGGAAAGCTCAAGTCCCGTTGGTCTGGTCCATTTACTATTGCTAAGGTTTATCCTTATGGTACCATTGAGTTATCTCAGCCTGATGGTCCTAATTTTAAAGTGAATGGTCATCGGTGAAGCATTACTTTGGAGAGGACATTCCATCCGTGGTTGTCCGGATCTACAAACTTTCCCCATGAACCAATGAATGCGGGGATCGAGTCAAGCTAGTGACTCGGGAATCAAAAACATTAGCACACACCATATGGGTTTTCACCCATATTTACATCTTCTTTCTGTTCTACCACCCTAGTGTGGGGAGTGCCCCATGTTGTATATTGTATATATAAAAAAAAAAAAAAAAAAAAAAAAAAAAAAAAAATCTTTCAAATAATGGCGTAGTATTTCCCTTTACGTTCTTTGTTTCGGCATAACCGCGGTACTTTGAATATTGAGGGCAATATTCATTTCTAAGTGTGTGGGGAATTCTCACGAATTTTATCATGTATTATCCACCCAATTCCCGTTTTGGCCAAAATTTTTTTTGGAGTAAGTGTTTTCACTTACTCGACTTATGGTTATCGATCCGCCATGTCTAAAAAACAAAAGGATTGGCTAATCCAGAGCAAACGGCTCTTGGTAAAGATTTCTCAAATCCGTTTATGGCTTGCAATTTGCCCAAAATTGTATGGTATTCAACTCACCATATCCTAAAAAGTGAAGAGTTGGCTAGCCCGCAAGTTTATGGCTTGTGGTAAAGGCGATGGAAAAACCATAATTGGTAATCACTCACCAAAGATAATTCGATAATTTATCTAAGAGTTGGCTAGTCCGAGCAAGCGGCACGGTAAAGACAAATCAAATCCGTTTCTGACTTATGATTTGCTCAAAATCATTTGGTTATCGTTGTACCAAGGTTCTTACTTGAATCAAAACAATTGGCTACTCGAAGTGATGGCTTTTGGTAAAGAGTTTTAAAATCCATTAAAGTTCTAAATCATTGCTAGGGACTAGCAATATCTTAGTGTGGGGATTGATGAGTGTCTAAATACTCATCATTTTGTACAATCTAAGCGCAAAATCATCGAAAACACTCAAAATGCATCAAAATGATGAAAATATCACAAATCAGTGTTTTATGTGTTTTAAATGCAAAATATCAAAATCGGATGAAAAATGTATCAAGTTTGCAAAATTGGCGGTTTAGTCCCCAAGTTTTAAAAGTTGTCAAATCTAGTCCACGGAATTCAAAATGTGGAATTTTATCATTCAAGGTCCCTGAAATATTCTAAGTTGTAAAAATGGTCCTTGAATGATTCTTTGGTCAAATGGCGAAAAGGTCCCTAAACTTTGAAAATTGCAAAATTAGTCCTTGGATATTTTAAAATGGAATTTTATGCAAAAGGGTCCTTGTACTATCAAAGTTTGTCAAGTTTGGTCCTTGTGATAAGTTTGGAAAAGTGTCATGTTCAGTCCTTCAAGTTTGGAGAAATTGCAAATTTTGGTCCTTGTATATTACTAAACCAAACGGACCCTTTTATTATATCAAGCCCAAATCCAATCCCATATCCAATGGCCCAAACCAAGCCCAATCCACACTTGACCCTTGACCTTGACCCTTGACCCTTGAGCTTGACCCATTTGAACCCCCGTTGTACCCCGTTATTAACCCTCGGTCAAAGTAAAGTCAAACGCAAAAAACCCAGACTCTCTCTCTCCTCTCAAACCTTGAATCCAAAACCGGTGGTTTTCCATCCTTTTCCTCCACCCCCACCTTACCTTGTACCTTGTCCCCTCCACTTCCACTAACACCCAAGATCTTTAATTGATTCAAACAACCCCATTAATATCAAAACACGCTAGAAGACTTTTGGCGCCAAAATCCACATGGTCGAATATGATGATTTTGGATGAGATTCAATGGCTCAAGATTGGTGGGATACAATCGAGAGGTCAACAAAGAGTCAAAAGTCTATAAAGAGGAAGAGAAGCAATGTATCAAATCTATCTAGTGTAATTTTAGTTTTCTTATGTCGTTTTAAGTAATTTTCAATTTTCGATGTATTTTAAAGCTTTCAAGCATTTTGTTTAAGTATTTCGATGTATTGTGAATCTTTTTCAATAATCAATTTCAAGTTTTAAGTTCAATTTCAAGTTTATGCAATTTTTGTTTAAAAATCTCATATGATTCAAATGTTGTTGTTAGTTGTTATTATGGTGAAATAGATCACATAAGCTCCTAGAAAGCTTATTCAAGCTTTTAGAAACATTAAAATCGGTTTAGAATCAAAAAGAAAAATCACCAAAATACCAAATAAATAGTTGAAAAATCAAAATCCCATGGAAATGGTGTTCACAATGGAGCGGGGTGAATTTTGGATGGCCTTGGGTTAGTGGCTTAGTGGTAAGCCTATAGGAGTGGTCTTGGATCCTGGTTCTTGGTTTTGAGCTTGGATAGCCATTTGTAAGCCTTTTGTTCATTTTGGCATTTCTTGTTTAGTTGTTCATTAGCTTGAATTTTGTTTCTTTATGTTCATTAGTTATAGTTAAGTGTATTTAACCATTAAAATCAGTTGGTTGTTCTTTTAAATTTGTAGTTTATAAAAATTTCATTTTGACAGTTAAAATAGCATAATCATCATTTCTTAGTTTTATGTTGTTAATGTTGTTGTTTAATGTTTATTTAGTCCTAATAAATGATATTATAAGGTCTTGTAATCAAGTTTCATGGTTTTAATTTGTGTTTTGCTTTGAAAATCTTCCAAAGCAGTTAAAAGGGTGTTTGGATTTGCTTGTTAAACTGTGTTAAAGGTTGTTTGAGTTGTTGCTTGTGCTTGTTTTGTGTCACATTGGTCTCTAATAACTCAAACAAGTCAATAAAAACCAAGTCCTTGTTCATCAAAAGTCAAAATTTCTTTTGATCACATCTTGTGTGTTCATTGTTGGATTTTCATGATCCATGATCATGATTTTGTGTTTATAAGTTGTTAACATTGCTCAAATAAGTCTTATTTCACCTTAAAACAACATAATCGGTGAGTAGTAGTGATTCAAAGTTCATTTAAGTCAAACTTTTAGTTTTTATAAAAGTCAAAATTTTCATTTGGTCGTTTTGAATAAAATAGATAATTTTAGTGTGTGTTTAATATTGAGATTTAGCTTAAAAGCTTTTGGGATATTAAAGTTTAGTTGCTAAACTAAATTAGAAAAATACTAGTTCTCTTTTAATCGACTTATTAAGTGCTTATTTAACTAGCTTCTTTTGAGTACACATTGCGAAAAAGTGTGCCTGTGCACCGTTGGGTAAGCCATTTTGATAAGCTCACACAGAGCTTATTAGTTGGTCAAATCTTGTGATTCTTGGTTCTTTGGAAAGTGACCTAGCCATCTTGAGGTCCCAAGCTTAAGTTTTCATTTTCTAGCTTGTTTGCTAGGGGGCTTGCAATAAGCTCAAACTTTGTCCCATTTCTTTCCATTTTTCGTGTTTAGCATAAGTGCTTATTTGCTTATTTCTAGCTTATCGGTGTGCTTATTTGTGTCTTTTAGCTTCATTTGAGTAGCTTTAGCTTGTTTGCATCTTATTTGAGCTTTTGTTTCAGTTTGTGAGCTTGTTTGAGCTTATTTCATCAAAATAAGCTCTTAGCATATCTGTTAAGCTCATAAGCTCCTCAAATAGCTTATTTTTAGTTTGTAAAATTTTGTGTTTGTTAAAGTTTCATATTTTAAGTAGTTAAGTAGTTTTCAAAAGAAAATCCAGAAAAACATCAATTTAAATATAGTGATAGCGTTTATTTAATAGGTTTTAGCTTTTGATTTTTCTTTTCAGCTTATTATTAAGCAAATCTTGTTTTATATTTTTCTTAGTTTTCTGTCACCTTAAGTTATTTTAGAAAAAGTTTCATAATTTTCCTAATCTTTTAGTATTTATTATAATTTTAAATAGTTAAAAGTATTAAATAATTAGTAATAAATAATTAAAAAGCATAAAAATATCTTTTCAGTTTTAAAATTAGTTTTATCATATTTTAGATTTTTCCAAGTTAAAATTTCATTTTCCAGGTTTATTTTATATTTTCTAGTATTTAAGTGTATTTTAAATAATAATTAATTAGTAATAATTAGATAAAAGTGTAAAAATATATTTTTAATTTTAAAATTAGTTTTATAATATTTTAGATTTTTCTGAATCATAATTTTATTTTTCTAGCCTTATTTTGTATTTTCTTCTATTTTAGAGTATTTATTAAATAGTTAAAATAGTTTTTAATTAATAATAATTAAATAAATAGTTATAAAAATAATTTTCTTTTTCTAATAATTTTCTTTTATTTTAGGATTCCAAAATGTCATTTTCATATTTTTAGGTCTTTTATTTCTTAGATTTCACTTTTTATTTTGTACGTTTACGTAGTTTTTAAACGTCGTTTACGTTTGTTTTATCGATTGTTGTGCTTTCCAATTCGTATCCAATTCCATTCCAATCAATCGGTAGTGTAATAATTCAATCAAAATCCTTCTTGATCACTATCCTTAGTGATCATTCTATCATCGATAAGTGTTTACACACCATTGAGTCTCAGTGGGACTTAACGACCGGAATTCATTATATTCTCGATCTTCATTGTATTGGTTTTTAAGCGGTTTAAGTTTATTACGGTTAGCCATTCACAAGTGGCTAGCTTGTGTGATTAAACTTGACGGTTTTCGGCACCAATCAAATTTTGGCGCCATTGCGGGAGGCTTTAGCGTGTGTTAAACCTTTTCGGACCCATTCTTGCACATATACCACCATTTGTAAAAAGTTTTTTGTAAAGTTATAAGAAAATCAAAAAGTTCATTAGCACTTTTCCTAAAGTGTTAAAAACACCAAAAAAAATATAAAACAACAAAACAATCGGAACGTTTTCTATCTTGTATTTTCTTTGAGGTGATTCTTAAAGAGATACGATTTGGTTAAACGAGACGATACCAAAAATATTGTCCAAAAGTTTTAAACCCTTTGCACAAATCTATACCTCGTCTTTTCGGTGGTACTTAATATATACATAAAATCAACCACCGCAAATCAAGGCGATACACCTACTAGCGGGGTGTGACCATAATAAGTTCCCGAACATCGATTTAAAACTTGCCTTTGTGTCCTTGTGATTTGGTGTACCTTTTTCAAAAAGCCATTTCATTTGTGATTATTGGTTAAGTTCACTTGTCGTTTTGCCTCGCATTTGTTTTGAAAATTGATTTTTATACTTAGTGCATGCGCTCGTTCTTCGATTCTACAAGTCCACTTTCGAGCTTGGAAACATTCCTCGTGAGCGTGAGGGCGTTCGCTCCTTCACCGTGGTGAGGCGTCTACCACCACCACCACCGTCGTAATGGCGGAAGATAAGCCCATGAATGAGCTTCTCCAAGCACCCATCGAGGGTTACGGAGATGCTATTGTTGTCCCGACCATCGTGGGCGATACCTTTGAGCTCAAAACCGGGTTGCTTAATCTAGTAACCCAAAGCCAATTCTATGGTTTTGGCGGGATGATCCTCATGCACACATTCGATGGTTTAACAAGATTGCATCTACCATCAAGTACAAGAATGTCCCACATGAAGCTATCAAGCTTCTTACATTCCCATTTTCTCTAGAGGACAAGCCGGAATTGGCTTGAGAAACAACCCCTCGTTCTATTGAGACATGGGAAGATCTAGTCACCAAGTTAGTTAACGAGTTCTATCCTCCATCCCGAACCACAAGTCTTAAGAATGAGATAATGAAATTTTCTCGAGATTTGATGAATCATTCGGGAGGCATGGGATCGTTACAAAGAGTTGCCATGAGTGTCCGCATCATGGTTTTACCGAGTTAATGCAAATGGATACTTTCTACAATGGTCTCAACCGGACTAATCAAGACTCTTTGAATGCCTCGCGGAGGTAATTTCTGAGCAAGACCACCAAAGAAGCCTTGCAAATCATTGAGAACAAGTCTCGGTCCGCCCTTTCCGAGCAAAGACATATCGGTCTCATCTTGGACCTTCTTCTTCTTCATCCGTGAGTACATCTAGCACCGATGCTAAGATTGACAAACTCACGAGATATTGTTCGAGCTTTGGTTCTTGCTAACCAAAGAAAGTGACCTTCACTCGAGACACCAACACATGGTGAAGTGAAGAAAGTCGAGAGTTGTGTTACTTGTGGTGGTCCTCATGCATACTACAATTGTCTCGCCACCGATGGTAGTCCATTTGAAGCCAATGCTCTAGCCGGTAGTTCACATCAAGGAGGTAATCAATACCGTCCTCAAAATGAACCACACTACCGTGCTAACACTAATCGAGCACCACCGGTTTTAACGAGAATCATAACATGCAAAACCGAATCGAACCAACCTAGAATGAACCAAGGTTATCAAAACCAAGGTAATTTCTATCCTGCACCAAATCAAGGTTTCCAACATCAAGGAAACCTTAATCAAAACAATTTCAATCGGGGAATCAATTTCATGGGAATATGAATCCTAATCAAGGAAATTTTCAAAACCAAGGCCCTAATCCTAACATTAGAGGCGAATTTTCCTAATCCACCTCCGCCATTGTTCCAACTGGACCATCATCGATGAGTTGTTGAAGCAATTCATGAAATCCCAAGATGAAATGAGCAGGTTGTTGGTCGGTCAGATTGCGATCTTAAGAAGTCTTTAAATGATCAACCCTCGGGCTCGGAAAACTTCCGAGCAACACGATCGCTAACCCGGGGCGATGCAAAGCGATCACAACCGAAGTGGTGTTTCATATGATGGACTGCTATTCCTACTACCTCTTCTTCTTCTCTCCCAAAGGTAGTGGAAAGTGAACCTAAGACACACAATGGACCTCGACTCCAATGCCTCCTCCACTAGGAGCAATGAGTCAAGTTACCAAGGATACAACGGACAAGGTGCATTATTCAGCCCCGAAGTACCAAGACACGTCCCACCTTGGTAGTCCAACCTCAAGTTGTCCGAAACCCAAGTCAAATCCAGGAGTTGTTTTGAACCTCCGGTAGCTCCGTTGAAAACCAATCCAAATCTTCTATTCCTTACCCATCACGTTTGAATGAGCAAAAGCTCATGAGAAAGCCGGTCATCAAATGGACAAATTTTTCCAAATTTTCCAAGAGTTACATTTTGACATAAGCTGCGGATGCTATCATCTTGATGCCCAAGTTTGCATCAACTCTCAAACACATGTTAAGCAATAAGGAAAAGTTGTTTGAAATGGCAAAACTCCTCTTAACGAGCTGCTCTGATTATCTTGAAGAAGCTTCGAAAAGCTTGGAGATCTGGAAAATTTCTCTTACCTTGTGTATTTCGGGAATGGTTGAATGCTTTGCCCTAGCGAGATCTTGGTGCAAGCATCAATCGATGCCTTATTCGATATGGAAGAAACTTTCTCTTAGGAACTTACTCCTACATGCATGACTCTCGAGCTTGCGGATCGTTCCATATCCGTCCTCTTGGCATTGCCGAGGGCGTATTGTGAAAGTAGGAAAGTTCCATTTTCCGGTGACTTCGTGGTTGTTGATTTTGATGCCGATCATCGGGTTCCTCTCATTGTTGGTCGAGGATTCACGAGCGGGCGTGCTCTCATTGATGTATTTGAGCAAGAAATCACATTACGTGTTGGTAATGAAGTGTCACCTTTAACCTTGATCAAACTTGAGGTACTCCGCAAACTATGATTACGAGTCGGTTAACCGAATAGATATCATTGATGTTGCTTCGAAGAGTACTCTCAAGAAGTTCTTGGTTATTCTCATAATTACGTGAGTGGGGATCCCACCACATCTTCTCAACCTATCATAGCCAATTCTACTCCTTCCTCACTCCGTTTGAGGAAGCGACTTCATCTTAGATGAGATTGAAGCATACTTGGCTAGTGATTACATTCCATGGGAAATTGATCACGCTCAATTGACATTGAGGGGACATACTTCTCATTGAGAAGTTGCTTAATGATGATCCATCATCAACCCCTCACACTAGTGATTCAATTCTGATGAGATTAATCAAAATGAGATTAATCGGAGGAGATATTCTTCTTGAGAAATTGTTAAATCATGACACTTCTCCTCCTCTCCTCCCGTCGAGCTTCATAACAAGGAAGTCAAGTCGGTTGAGAAAAGCGAAGAATTTCACGAGGTTGAGCTTAAGGACTTACCTCCTCATCTCGAGTATGCATTTCTTGAAGGTGATGATAAATTACCCGTCATTATTGCTCGAGATTTGAGTAAAGATGAAAAATTGCTCTCATAAAGGTCTTGAAGTCACACAAGCAAGCAATTGCTTGGAAACTCTCCGACATTAAGGGTATCAACCACGAGTTTTGTACTCACAAAATCTTGATGGAGGATGACTTCAAACCAGCGAGTTCAACATCGAGAAGAGTAAATCCAAAATCCATGATGTTATCAAACAGGAGGTTATCAAACTTCTTGATGCGGGATTGATTTACCCGATCTCGAGATAGTCCTTGGGTTAGCCCAATTCATTGTGTTCCTAAAAGGGTGGCATAAGCTGTTGTCACAAATGAAGATAACGAGTTAATTCCAACTCGATTGGTTACGGGATGGCGTGTGTGCATTGACTATCGTAAGTTGAATGGCGCCACCGTAAAGACCATTTTCCTCTACCCTTCATGGACCAAATGCTTGAGAGATTAGCGGGGAATGAATACTATTGTTTCCTTGATGGTTTCTCGGGTTATTTTCAGATTCCCATTGATCCACGGGATCAAGAGAAGACCACATTCACCGCCCATACGGAACTTTTGCCTACAAGCGTATGCCTTTTGGCTTATGTAATGCTCACGCACGTTCCAACGATGTATGATGGCCATTTTCCACGACATGATCGGAAACAATGGAGGTGTTTATGGATGACTTCTCGGTCATTGGGGATTCTTTTCAAACATGTCTCTCCCATTTAGATAAAATGCTTCAAAGGTGTGAAGACACCAATCTTTGTCTAAATTGGGAGAAGAGCCACTTTATGGTCAAAGAAGGCATAGTCCTTGGCCATAAGATTTCAAAAATGGGATTGAGGTAGATAGAGCAAAAGTCGATGTTATTGCTAAATTACCTCATCCTACTACCGTCAAAGGTATTAGGAGTTTTTAGGTCATGCGGTTTCTATCGTAGATTCATACAAGATTTTTCTAAAATCGCTTGACCTATGACCCATCTTCTTGAAAAGGATGCTCCTTTTATCTTCTCACCGAGTGCATAGAAGCTTTTGAAACATTGAAGAAAAAGCTTCTTGAAGCACCCATTCTCGTTGCTCCCGTGGGACTTGCCTTTTGAGCTCATGTGCGATGCAAGTGATTTTGCTATCGGTGCGGTCTTAGGGCAGCGTAGAAACAAGCATTTTCACCTATCCACTACGCAAGTAAGACTATGGTGAAGCTCAAACTCATTACACCACCACGAAAAAGAGCTATTAGCCGTGGTGTATGCATTTGAGAAGTTTCGCCATACTTAATCTTGACCAAATGCGTGGTGTATACGGATCACTCGGCTCTCAAATATCTCTTTGCAAAACAAGATGCAAAGCCGAGATTGCTCCGTTGGATTCTCCTCCTGCAAGAATTTGATATCATTATACGTGATAAAAAGGAGGCGAGAATCTAGCTGCGATCATCTGTCGATTAGAAAACCCTCACCAAGATGTTTTCGAGAAAAGGAAATAAATGAAACATTTCCTCTCGAGACACTCAATGCGGTTTCTTTTCGTGGAAATTCTACCACCCCATGGTTTCTTGACTTCGCAAATTACCATGCGGGTAACTTCATAGTGAAAGGGATGTCGACCCAACGGAAGAACAAATTCTTCAAAGATGTTAAACATTATTTACGGGACGACCCTACTTATTCAAAATCTGTGCGGATCAAGTCATCCGAGCGGTGTGTTTATGGACGAGGAAGCTATTGACATTCTCACGACTTGCCATCTTTGGACCCACCGGGGCCATCATAGTCAAACTACACCGCCAAAAGGTGTTTGATTCCGGTTTTATTGGCCCACAATCTATAAGGATGCCCCGAATTTGTCAAAGCTTGTGACGCTTGTCAACGTCATGGAAATATATCTCAAAGAAATGAAATGCCACAAAATGCCATTCAAGTTTGTGAGATATTTGACATATGGGGTATTGACTTTATGGGGCCATTTCCATCTTCTCGAGGAAACAAGTACATACTCGTGGCTGTTGACTATTTGTCAAAATGGGTTGAAGCAAAAGCTTTACCTACCAATGATGCCCGAGTTGTTGTGAAGTTTTTGAAATCTCTTTTTGCCAGGTTTGGAACTCCGAGAGCGATAATCAGTGATCGTGGTACACATTTTTGCAATGACCAATTTGATCGTGTCATGCAAAAGTATGGTGTTACCCACCGTCTCTCTCTCGCATACCACCCCAAACAAGTGGGCGGTGGAAGTTTCCAACCGTGGTATTAAAAGAATTCTTGAAAGGACGATGGCGAAAATCGTGCATCTGGTCGGATAAAGCGGATGACGCGCTCTGGGCCTTCCGTGCGACTTACAAAACACCCATCGGGTGTACTCCATACAAGCTAGTGTGCGGAAGGCATGTCATCTTCCGATTGAGCTAGAGCACAAGGCATCTTGGGCCTTAAAACATGCAAATTTCGATATTCGAGACGGTGGTGATCATAGAAAAGTTCAAATGAATGAATTAAATGAACTTCGTGATCAAGCATACGAGAACTCTTTGATCTACAAACAAAAGACAAAGAAGATTCATGACTCTAAAATCAAGAACCGCGTTTTCAACGTTGGTGATCGAGTCCTTCTTTTCAATTCAAGATTGAAGATTTTCTCGGGAAAGCTCAAGTCCCGTTGGTCTGGTCCATTTACTATCGCTAAGGTTTATCCTTATGGTACCATTGAGTTATCTCAACCCGATGGTCCTAATTTTAAAGTGAATGGTCATCGGTGAAGCATTACTTTGGAGAGGACATTCCCCCCGTGGTTGTCCGGATCTACAAACTTTCCCCATGAACCAATGAATGCGGGGATCGAGTCAAGCTAGTGACTCGGGAATCAAAAACATTAGCACACACCATATGGGTTTTCACCCATATTTACATCTTCTTTCTCTGTTCTACCACCCTAGTGTGGGGAGTTGCCCCATTGTTGTATATATATAAAAAAAAAAAAAAAAAAAAAAAAAAAAAATCTCTTTCAAATAATGGCGTAGTATTTCCCTTTTCGTTCTTTGTTTCGGCATAACCGCGGTACTTTGAATATTGAGGGCAATATTCATTTCTAAGTGTGGGGGAATTCTCACGAATTTTATCATGTATTATCCACCCAATTCCCGTTTTGGCCAAAATTTTTTTTGGAGTAAGTGTTTTCACTTACTCGGATATGGTTATCGATCCGCCATGTCTAATAAACAAAAGGATTGGCTAATCCGAGAGCAAGCGGCTCTTGGTAAAGATTTCTCAAATCCGTTTATGGCTTGCAATTTGCCCAAAATTGTATGGTATTCAACTCACCATATCCTAAAAAGTGAAGAGTTGGCTAGCCCGCAAGTTTATGGCTTGTGGTAAAGGCGATGGAAAAACCATAATTGGTAATCGACTCACCAAAGATAATTCGATAATTTATCTAAGAGTTGGCTAGTCCGAGCAAGCGGCACGGTAAAGACAAATCAAATCCGTTCTGACTTATGATTTGCTCAAAATCATTTGGTTATCGTTGTACCAAGGTTCTTACTTGAATCAAAACAATTGGCTACTCCGAAGTGATGGCTTTTGGTAAAGAGTTTTAAAATCCATTAAAGTTCTAAATCATTGCTAGGGACTAGCAATATCTTAGTGTGGGGATTGATGAGTGTCTAAATACTCATCATTTTGTACAATCTAAAGCGCAAAATCATCGAAAACACTCAAAATGCATCAAAATGATGAAAATATCACAAATCAGTGTTTTATGTGTTTTAAATGCAAAATATCAAAATCGGATGAAAAATGTATCAAGTTTGCAAAATTGGCGGTTTAGTCCCCAAGTTTCAAAAGTTGTCAAATCTAGTCCACGGAATTCAAAATGTGGAGTTTTATCATTCAAGGTCCCTGAAATATTCTAAGTTGTTAAAAATGGTCCTTGAATGATTCTTTGGTCAAATGGCGAAAAGGTCCTAAACTTTGAAAATTGCAAAATTAGTCCTTGGATATTTTAAAATGGAATTTTATGCAAAAGGGTCCTTGTACTATCAAAGTTTGTCAAGTTTGGTCCTTGTGATAAGTTTGGAAAAGTGTCATGTTCAGTCCTTCAAGTTTGGAGAAATTGCAATTTTGGTCCTTGTATACTACTAAACCAAACGGACACCTTTTTTTTATATCAAAGCCCAAATCCATCCAAATCGGTGGCCCCATAGCACCCAAGCCCAACCCTTGACCCTTGACCCCCCCATTTGACCCAAAACCCATTGAACCCCCGTTATTATTATACCCTCGGTCAACGAAAGTCAAACGCGAAAAACCCCCACTCTTGTTCATCTCCTCTCAAACTCGGTGAATTCCAAAACCGGTGGTTTCCATCTTTTTCTCCATCCCCCTCCTTACCTTGTCCCCCTCCACTCCACTAACACCAAAGTCCCCTTTAATTGATTCAAACAACCCCATTAATATCAAAACACCGCTAGAGACTTTTGGCGCCAAAATCCATGGTCGAATATGATGATTTTGGATGATTCAATGGCTCAAGATGAAGTGGGATACATTGAGAGGTCAACAAAGAGTCATAAAAGTCTATAAAGAAGGAGAGAGAAGCAATGTATCAATCTATCTAGTGTAATTTTAGTTTTCTTATGTCGTTTTTATCACTTTTCAATTTTAGTGTAATTTAAAGCTTTCAAGCACTTTGTTTAAGTTATTAAAGTGTATTGTGAATCCTTTTTAATAATCAATTTCAAGTTTTAAGTTTCAATTTCGGTTTATGCAATTTCATGTTCAAAATCTCATATGATTCAAATGTTGTTGTTAGTTGTTATTATGGTGAAATAGATCACATAAGCTCCTAGAAAGCTTATTCAAGCTTTTAGAAACATTTAAAATCGGTTTAGAATCAAAATCAAAAATCACAAAAATACCAAATAAATAGTTGAAAAAATAAAAATCCCATGGAAATGGTGTTCACAATTTGAGCGCGGGGTGAATTTTGGATGGCCTTGGGTTAGTGGCTTAGTGGTAAGCCTATAGGAGTGGTCTTGGTCCTGGTTCTCGGTTTGAGGTTGGATAGCCATTTGTAAGCCTTTTGTTCATTTTGGCATTTTCTTGTTTTAGTTGTTCATTAGCTTGAATTTTTGTTTCTTTATGTTCATTAGTTATAGTTAAGTGTATTTAACCATTAAAATCAGTTGGTTGTTCTTTTAAATTTGTAGTTTATAAAATCTCATTTTGACAGATTAAAATAGCATAATCATCATTTCTTAGTTTTATGTTGTTAATGTTGTTGTTTAATGTTTATTTAGTCCTAATAAATGATAATATAAGGTTTGAATCGGTTTCATGGTTTTAATTTGTGTTTTGCTTTGAAAATCTTCCAAAGCAGTTAAGTAAAGGGTGTTTGGTTTGCTGTGTTAAACTGTGTTAAAGGTTGTTTGAGTTGTTGCTTGTGCTTGCTTTGTGTCACACTTGGTCCTAATAACTCAAACAAACCAAGAAAACCGGTCCTTGTTCATCAAAAGTCAAAATTTCATTTGATCACATCTTTGTCATTCTTTGTTGGATTTTCATGATCCATGATCATGATTTTGTGTTTATAAGTTGTTAAATTGCTCAAATAAGTCTTAATTCACCTTAAAACAACATAATCGGTGAGTAGTAGTGATTCAAAGTTCATATAAGTCAACTTAGTTAGTTTTTATAAAAGTCAAAATTTTCATTTGGTCGTTTTGAATAAAATAGATAATTTTAGTGTGTGTTTAATATTGAGATTTAGCTTAAAAGCTTTTGGGATATTAAAGTTTAGTTGCTAAACTAAATTAGAAAAATACTAGTTCTCTTTTAATCGACTTATTAAGTGCTTATTAACTAGCTTCTTTTGAGTACTGTGCGAAATGGTGCCTGTGCCTGTGTTTGATGGGTTTTACAAGCTTGATCAAAAGCTCACAGAGCTTATTAGTTGGTCAAATCTTGTGATTCTTGGTTCTTTGGAAAGTGACCTAGCCATCTTGAAGTCCCAAGCTTAAGTTTTCATTTTCTAGCTTGTTTGCTAGAATGCAATAAGCTCTAACCTTGTCCCATTTCGTGTTTGATCATAAGTGCTTATTTGCTTATTTCTAGCTTATCGGTGTGCTTATTTGTGTCTTTTAGCTTCATTTGAGTAGCTTCTAGCTTATTTGCATCTTATTTGAGCTTTTGTTTCAGGTTTGTGAGCTTGTTTGAGCTTATTTCACCAAAATAAGCTCTTAAGCATATCTGTTAGCTCATAAGCTCACTCAAATAGCTTATTTTTAGTTTGTAAAATTTTTGTGTTTGTTAAAGTTTCATATTTTAAGTAGTTAAGTAGTTTTCAAAAGAAAATCGAGAAAAACATCAATTTAAAAATAGTGATAGCGTTTATTTAATAGTTTTAGCTTTTGATTTTTCTTTTCAGCTTATTATTAAGCAAATCTTGTTTTATATTTTTCTTAGTTTTCTGTCACCTTAAGTTATTTTTAGAAAAAGTTTCATAATTTTCCTAATCTTTTAGTATTTATTATAATTTTAAATAGTTAAAAGTATTAAATAATTAGTAATAAATAATTAAAAAGCATAAAAATATCTTTTCAGTTTTAAAATTAGTTTTATCATATTTTAGATTTTTCCAAGTTAAAATTTCATTTTCCAGGTTTATTTTATATTTTCTAGTATTTAAGTGTATTTTAAATAATAATTAATTAGTAATAAATAGATAAAAGTGTAAAAATATATTTTTAATTTTAAAATTAGTTTTATAATATTTTAGATTTTTCTGAATCATAATTTTATTTTTCTAGCCTTATTTTGTATTTTCTTCTATTTTAGAGTATTTTTAAATAGTTAAAATAGTTTTTAATTAATAATAATTAAATAAATAGTTATAAAAATAATTTTCTTTTTCTAATAATTTTCTTTTATTTTAGGATTTCAAAATGTCATTTTCATATTTTTAGGTCTTTTATTTCTTAGATTTCACTTTTTATTTTGTGCGTTTCGTAGTTTTTAAACGTACGTTTACGTTTGTTTTATCGATTGTTGTGCTTTCCAATTACGTTTCCAATTCCATTCCAATCAATCGGTAGTGTAATAATTCAATCAAAATCTTTCTTGATCACTATCCTTAGTGATCATTCTATCATCTCGAATTAGTGTTTACACACCATTGAGTCTCAGTGGGACTTAACGACCGGAATTCATTATATTCTCTCGATCTTCATTGTATTTGGTTTACGGCGTTTTAAGTTTATTACGGTTAGCCATTCACAAGTGGCTAGCTTGTGTGATGTTTAGTAGTCATATATATATTATTACCGCCGATTTTAAGCGAAGGTTTCGTTTGTTTTCTTCAAGTGTGTAGGTTTAATTTACCAAGAAGAAGATACATAAGATGAGAAGTAGCTTTTCACGCAAACATTCTTCTTGAAGAAAAATGTAACCACCACTTTACACGGATCCTACTGAGCTAATCAGGGGAGTATTAGTTTCTTTCGTCTTTTATTACCTTCCATTATCATAACTTTGATATTTTCGGGGAACATTGGGGACTATGTTCAGTTTAAGTGTAGGGAGGGAAAATAAAATGGGAACTTTGAAACTATATTTATCCTTGATTATTTGCTTTGTTCAATTTCATTTGTGTAATAAACCATGAGAAACATCGGTTAGGGTAATTTTGGCACCAAATTTAAAATTTTTCATGACATATAGGAGTGGGCCATTAGTCTTAATAAAGCGTCTCATAGTTAGGAAATTATATGACTAGCACAAAACCCTTTACCCCTTAAATTCAACCCAAAATGTGAGGATCGCCCTTAGATTTGTAGGAATTAAAGCATTCATCTTTAATGCTTAGAGTGTGAACCGATAGTATAATAGATTCTAGAATTTGTTTTGTGATGCATTCGAGATCGCTAGTAAGACACACTTATGTAGTTAGGAATAACTAAATGATAAGAGGCATTAGGATAACCCTTGTTTGATACGTAATATAATTACTTCTTCCACATCGGTTGAGTAATACCCCACACCCCTGCGTTGTACTCATCTTTAGTACACGATACCCCTAGTTAACCCTCGAGCCTTTCCTTTTGCGGTTCTTGTGATGTTTCGGTTTTCCGAATATCAATGAAGAGCATTGTTTACAATCCACCCCAAATGTACACCCAAATCGCCTTAGCCTACCTTGTATGCACTCACTTTTAGTGCATTATTGTTATCACACTAAACCCTTAGTTCAATTATCTAGTTGCTTGCATAAGTTACTAAGTCGAGTTATATCCTTTGTACACGTTTTGGGACGATTGGGACTCATGGAAAAAGTTAAATTTTATGAAATGACGGAAGGGCGTTAAATTCAAATTCCCTTTATTTGCGTAATAATGTACTCCAAGTGTTTTGATCTTTTCAATTCGGGTCAAATTAGTGTTAGACTAATAAAAATCAAGTGTAGGGATGTTCCTATAAATCCCTATCATTTTGATGTTATCGTAGAGGATAGTAGAGTAAAAGTGTTTGTTCAATTAAAATTTAAAAAAAAAAAAAAAAAAAAAAAAAAAAAAAGGCTTCCATCCTACATCTATCTTTAAATTTATGTTTGTTTGTTTCAGTTATCTAGAGTTTAGAGTGTCGAGTCTTGGCTTAGCAACACCATTCTTCATGCTTGTAACATAAAGATTTTTGACTTGCCGCCACTAAATAGCCTATCCCACCAAACCCTTTGTTTCCTACCGTAAGCCTAACATTACAACCCTTTAAAGACCTCTTGGATAGTCTTTCCTAGGTGCTTACGTAAGCGATGGAGGTTTGATCTAGTCTCAAGCCTATGGTAATCTATGTACTAGGACCGGTTAATGAGTGTTTATCTTACACTCAGCTTCTTTGAAATACAAGGGGCCGTCGCTTTGCTAATCATGACGCCGTCCGAGCACTACGTGATGGCTCGGTGACCAAATTGCTTATTTTCAAGTGGCGGTGTCGGGCTTTAAAAAGTAGGCCGTCGCAACTCGAACAGCCTAGATTTGATCCAGACGGCGTCGAGGCGAAGGGGACGGTGTCACAAGCACAAGATGCGCCGTCGCCAAGACTAACGTGGCCAAGCGAAACCCTAATACGCGCGACCGGCGCGTCACAATTCAAAGGTGATGCCGTCGCGATTGTAATCTTATATATAGAATCCGAATTTTTCGAGTTTAGTGTGTAGTCTTTTGGGTAAAAACCTAAACCGAACCAAGGTATCTTGTACGATATTTTAGGGTTCAAACCCTATCTTACATCAAGATAAGTGTTTTACTTCATTAATTCAATTATGTCTTCAATTACTTGTGTGTATGCTTGCATGTTCTCCATGTCAAGCTAATTTACTTGTGTGTTTGCTTAGGAATATGAAACTTAATTATTGAATATTGATTGGTTGTCTCTTATCTTAATTGTTAATGATCTAGTAATGCGATAGGTCATTCGTTGTGTAATTAATGCTTGATTAATCTTTGTGAACCTTAGACTATAACACTTAGAGCGGTTGTAGGCTAAACCATCCAAAGAGTGCCTTAGAGTTAGAGTTTATAATTTCTAGAGGTTTTGTAGGCGAGACCCTTTGGTAAGTTCAAGAGTTAGGGACAAATGCATACCCTACGACTTTAGACACAACGCGATTAAGAATAAGGGCGTGACAATTCAACCATCAATAGGAGATAATTAGGAGTAATAAAACCTAAGTAAACACATCTTTAAATCATCATACGAGCACAATAATTAAACATAGACTACATACACCTTAGATTAGATAATTAGATAAGTAGAGTAATCGGTGAGAAATACCAACCCCATATCCAAACCCCGAGATTAGTACCTTTCCTTTCTAAAAATATAAAAAGATAAAAATAATCTTCCTCAACCCCAACCTTAGCGTAGTAACTTCTCACTAGCATTCCTATTCCCTGAGAACGATATCAATACCGGTAGCTTACACTAATACTACACTACAACAATTAGGTTCACGCCTAGGGTGTTATAAAACTTTCTCGAAGAAAAGGAAGTTCCTTTGACCCCGAACGACGCGTGTAGCGTTATCATATCCCCAAGGAAAACACAATAACCAGATGTGGAACGTCGAGTGACAGGGCAAACAACTAAGTCAGCATCCGTGTAAGTAGTTAGTTGAGCAGTAGTAGAAACATGCAGATATAAACCATAATCAATAAGTTATCCCCAAGGAAAACACAATAACCAGATATGGAACATCGAGTGACAGGGCAAACAACTCAGTCAGCATCCGTGTAAGTATAGTTGAAAATGAGCCGAGTCGCTCGTGAAAAGCTCGGGATCTGATCAGTAAAAGCTCGAGCGAGCCGAGCCTAAACAAGCTCGTGCCCGAGCTCGAGCCTAAATTACAACTCGTTTATTAATCGAGCTCGATCCCGAGCTTTACATACAAAGCTTGTTTGGGCTCGTGAGACTAAACGAGCCTAAATGACATTATGATATTTTAAGTATTAAACATATATACGAGTCGAGCTCAATAAAGATATATAACAAGCCTAGCTCGAGCTCGAGCCAAGCTTTAACTTTTCATGGCCAAATCTTATAAACGAGCCGAGCTTGAGTCGAGCCCGAGCCTATATAACATACCACGAGCCAAGCTCGAGCTTAAAATTTTAGGCTCGAAACGAGCTGAGCTCGAGCTCGAGCCTTTTAAAACTTAAACGAGCCGAGCTGGAACTCTGGCAGGCTCGAGCTCGGCTCGTCTCGTTTCCACCCCTACGTGTAAGCAGTTAGTTGAGCAGTAGTAGAAACATGCAGCTATAAACCATAATTAATAGTACCACGAACATACCGAAGAATCCGCTTCAAAGCAGCAAGATGCGGCTCACGGGGATCATGCATATGGAGGCAAACCTATTGAACAACATAAGAAATATTTGTTCACGTAAAAGTAAGATACTGAAGAGCACTTTCCAAGCTACGATAGAAAGTGGAATCAAAACCGGGTCACCGTCAGGGCTTTCTCAAGTATTTCCTTATCATATTTAGATTGCAATAGAAACATGCCTACCGAAGTCCGTTGAGCTGAAATGGCAAGGAAATAATTAATAGAGCCATGATCGGTCATGGAAATCTCAGCATGTAAGGAGCTGATGACCCGCTGTAGAAATGTTGTAGAAGATCTTGTAAGAATGATATCATCGCCATATAAATAATAAATAAGCAATGTCAGTCTCGCGAAGGCTAGGATAGGAATGAAGGTTTTGATGGGTATTTAGGGTGACTCACGATACCATTAAATAATGTAAAAGTGCTTGATTAAATTGGGTCTATACAAGACTAATACATGCATGGAAGAATGATTCCTGAAAAGCTGATTTATAACATTGATATGAAAATAATCATCTCAGATATGGAATGGGGTTTTAAGTTTACACAAGCCAGATTCAATGACTTCGGCTTTAGGATGCAAATGGAAATAGAAGTGCGGTAATATAGATCGTATATCCTTTTTCTACGATATTTGGGCAACTGATGAAACATTGAAAAGTTTAATAGATATGGGAAGGTAAGTGAATTTTATGACTTGAGTCCCGCAAATGAAATTGCGTGGCGTATCGTTTTTTCAAGGAATTTATTCCCGTATCTGTAGTCTTAACTGGAATCTTTGTTCACACTCCTACATCGCATGATTATTCAACCATTTGTAGATGATATTGTGACATGGAAACCAACGGAGTCTCTGTTGGGAGTGCAGTGAAAGCGATGATTATGTCGAAGAAGAGTTTATTTGAGTACTATAAACATACAAAAGTAGGAACTATCTTTGAAGTTAATCTCTTGAAGTAGTGGAGATATAGGTCTCTTGAAATCTTTGAAGCCGTGGAATCTCTTGAAGTAGTGAAGCGGTGAAATCTTGAAGCCATGGATTCTCGGTAGTGAGCGGTGAAATCTTTGAAGTTATGGATTCTCTTGGCAGTAGTGGGCGGTGAAATCTTTGAGCCGTGGATTCTTTCGGAAATCGGTCGTGGATTCTCTTTGAAATCTTGGCCGTGGATTTCTTTGAAATCTTGAGCCGTGGAATCTCTTGAGTGGTGAAGCCTTGTTCTTGGCCGAATCTCATTTGTGTAGGGCGTGCATGAGGTTTATTATTTATATGTTAGCCCATCTTTATTATTGTCTTTGCCAGGGTTAGCTTTAGTGATCGCCCAGAGGATAGCATGGGCATGCGATATGGGTTTTATATTTATTATTTAGTTGCATGCTTGTACTTTAGTTGCATGCTTGTACTTTCTTCATAAAGGGAATAGTGTTCCTTGTCTATAAAGGAACTTGGTCTACTGTATTGTAACAAGTTTTTTGATAAAAACATTCAAGAAAAACCTCTATAGTGAGGTGTAAAGATCCATAGAGGATCATTAGTTTATTTGAAAACCTTGTTGGTAACTTTGATTGTGTTCTTATTATTCATTGTTCATGTTCAATCATTGTTATTATACACTCTGTTGAGTCCGGATCTTGTGTCTTGAAACACAAGATCCGGGACTCAACAAGTGTGTATAATAACAATGATTGAACATGAACAAATGAATAACAGAACACAATCAGTTACCAACAAGGTTTTTCAAATAAAACCAATGATCTATGGATCTTTACACCCTCACTATAGAGGTTTTTCTTGAATGTTTTATCAAAAACTTGTTACATAATGAGACCTAAGTTCTTTTATAGACAAGGAACACTATTCCCTTTATGGAGAAAGTACAAGCATCAACCAAAGTACAAGCATGCAACTATAATAAATGTAAACCCATACGCATGCCCATGCTATCTCTGGGCGATCTGCTAAAGCTAACCTCAAGACAATAATAAAGATGAGCTAACATATAAATAATAAACCTCATGCACGCCCTGCCCACATTTCGGCGAGGCAAGGCTTCCGGCGGTCAAAGCGGCCACGGCCAAGATGCTGAAAATCCACGGACCAAGATGCCCGGCCAGAACCACAATCCAAGATCCGATCCACGAGACTTCAAGATTTGCCGATGATCAATCAAGAGAATCCATGGCTTCAAGATTAAATGCTTCACTACCGATGAGATCCATGGCTTCAAGATGCCGAGCGCTTCACTACCGAGAGATTCCACTACTTCAAGATTTCAAGAGACCTATATCTCCACTATCAAAGAGATTAACCAAAGATAGTTCCTACTTTTGTATGTTTATAGTACTTCAACCGAACTCTTCTTCGCGTAATCACTCGCTTCGTAATTCCCAACAATCCTCCCTAAACCGGAATTTAAATGATAATTGATTGTAGAAGCGAGGATTGAATCATTTAAGTTCCGCTTTCGAATCTTAAATAATTTGAACTAGAGGTTTTTTTTTTTTTTTTTTTACCAACAAAGCTTCCCAACAATCCTTCCCAACAATCTTTAACACTTGTAACCGGAGGACTGTACTCGAACATCAAGAAAGAAACAAAATAATTTCATCTCTATGTTGACCAACTTTGAAACACCAGATCTTTGCAGAACAAATGACAACATGTACATCAAAACATATAAGTTTCATACTATTCTCATCACTTCCGGTGTGTTAACTCATGAGAGGTGAATCATTGAAAATAATGGATTTGATGTCTTTACCAATAGCCATTACTACCGAGTAGCCAAATGTTTAAGTTCGAAAACTATGGTACGCGATAACCGTCGATTTATTGGCAAACCAAAGAACCATATAACGGATTAGATATGTCTTTACCGGAGCCGTTTGCTCGGGACTAGCCAACTCTTTGATGGAATGTCATCATCATCATGGTGAGTTGATTACCATTTATGGATTTCATGACCTTTACCACTGAGCCATAATCTTGTGGGCTAGTCAACTCTTGTGTCGAAAGACATGGTGAGATGAAAACCATTAGTGTGGTAATTAACCAACACCAAAACGTAATCAAGAAAAGCGAACACGGATAGGTTAGAGTTTGTTTTTTTTTTTTTTTTTTTTAACACAAGAACTAACACGTTTTTTTTTTTTTTTTTTTTTTTTTTTTTTTTTTTTTTTTTTTTTTTTTTTTTTAATATAAAATTAAGAAAGAATAAAATAACCAAAACATGTACAAGATACCATCAAGCAAAGCAGCAGAAACCAAAGACAGTTGTAGTGTCAACTGAAACACTAAGCCTCCCCTTAGGCATACGAGGATCCAACAGCTGCAAAAATGGTTAGAATACAAAAAAAATTACAACAATAAGCCTCCCTTAGGCTTATGCCTCCCCTTAATCAATGCACCTGACAAGACTCTTGTTCTTGGGTACCCAGAATGAACATTTCCTGTGAGTTTTCCAAGAATAACATGTTGAGGGCTTAACAACAGTTGCCACACTAACTCCACCATGTGCCTTATTCATATGAGATACATAAGGTGTATATGACTGAAAATAAGAACTTTTAGGTCTATAGGGCATAAGCCTAGCCTTCTTGTTCCACCATCCGTAATGGCGGTGAAGAATATCCTCCACCGTAGGAACTAGAAAAGGCTATCAAGCCCGCTGAGAACAGATGCATACACCTTTGGTTTACCAGTAGGAACTGGTTTACCCTCTCTCACATGCGACTTTGGGAACAAATGGAGGAATACTAGCAACATTAGTCCATGTGGGTCTAGAGGTCTTATGGCTAGAGGAAACACCCATCTTTTTCTCATGATAATCACAGGTCTTTAATAAGATGGAGTTTACTACCACACAAAACAAGTTTTCTTAAAAGGCTTATTCTTAACACAACTTTGTTTATTACATTTAAACTTATCAGAACAAAACTAGAAGCAAGATTGTGTTTAATGTAAAAAGCGAGTTGGATCATTTTGGGCTCATCATCGATTACTTTGGACTTGGGTGTGGTCATGGAATGTGCCTAGGTGAGTCGGACTTCTCACTGAATCACATGAGGCATAGTCAGAGGACTTTAGATCTGATGACTTGTCACTTGTAGAACAAGAGACAGCGTCAGCAGTTTTGCTACTAAGGTCTGGTAAGTCACTTGACTTTTTGCCATATAAATGGTGTGATCCATCAAGGTCAACTATAATGGACAGGTCAATGGGCATGAATTCACCTCTAATGGGTCCACGTCTGACATGTAAATCACCTTCTTTCACAAAATTAGCTAATCTCGGAGGTGTAGATTTACGAGTGTCATCCCAGCTTCTATTCCTACATATTTCTTAAAGCCTAAGCCTATAGGAGTATTAGGATTTTGACTAGCATAGATGTGACTAGCTAACTTGTTTCCATTCAACAACCATTCTTTATGCCTAGCAATTTCCTCATCTAGTTTCTCTTTTAGCACTAGGTTTTCGAGAGACAACGAGAGCTTTTTCTTTCTCGGGCGCTTTAAATCAATTCTAGCAAATTCTAGATCACTTTCTAGCACCCTAATCTTTTCCTCATAAGCCACTTGATTCTTTTGAAACCACACCTTTTGTCTTTCTAAGGTTTTTAAAGCATGTTTATAAGCTTCATTGTCAACATAGCATGCATTATACTTAGGTTTCATATCATCATAGGCTTCCTTAAGTTCATTATATCTCTCCTTACAACTATAATCACAAGTATGTACCTGAGAGATGCCCATGAAAGTAATTGGCAGACTGGCAAATCCTTCAGCATAACCTTCAGCATCAACTTTTTTGCTCATCTTCTTGAAATCAGCCTTTTCACCATACCTTGCTTTGAGAGCATTCCATATAAGACTTCCATCATCCATATGGCGAAAATCTGCTACATGATCAGCAGGAATAGATTTAAGCAAAATAGTTCTCGCCTTTGACTCTCTTTCGCTGACCATGTGTTCATCCATGATCGATGGAGGACGAATAATGAAGTTACCATCACGATCACGTCCCACCCTTTTTAAATCTGCTGCCATTTTGGATCACCTTCCGACATTCATATCATTATTCATGATCCAAGGTTCCATCTTTTAGCCCGGACTTCAGACTCATCATTCATCAAATAAGGAAATATAACATCATCCCTATTATTATCAAATTACGCCATGTTGAGGAGAAAAGATTGCACAGAGTGAATGTAGCAAAGAAAATTCCAAGAACAACCTTATGAGCTTCAACAGAAACAATAAAATAGTGGGACCAAAATTTTGTTTAACCCACGTAAACCTTGAGAAGACGGCGGAGAAAAAATTTGACTACACGTGTGATCTCATGTGATAGACCTCTACACTTTGTAACCCACGTGATAACCCAATAGACCAATCAAATTAATGATCCACACCATAACAATCATACATCACCCCACATTGAATTTCAAAGAAATGAATAAAATTCTGCCACCAATCGGGTAACCCTTTTCCCGTCAACCAAGCAAAACCCTCGTGGTTACGAACACAGTCAGTGTTTATATCATACCACGACAAGAATATGGAAATCAAATTATTGACCCCATCAATCTTTCATGAATTCTTTTTTTTTTTTTTTTTTTTTTTTTTAAGTATAAAGACGACACTTTTGGTCTTTAGTGACACTTTTGGTGTTACTAAAAACTTGAAAAATTCAACTTACATGATGGTGTCTGCGGCAGTTTTATACGCACGTATCTTTTGGACCGAGACCTCGGATCAACAATTCCTTGATTGGAAAGTTAGATGAGTATTTAGAAGCTTCACCAAAATTTCACCTGATCCAACGGTTCATGAAAAAGTTATGATCGTTTGAAAATGTGCTGCAGAAACATTACGAATTTTTAAAAAGCTGCGAATTTTGTATCATCTTGAAAAACCTTGTAAACTCAAGATCGAGAGCCACCCGCTCTGATACCAATTGTTGAAACACAAGATCCGGACTCAACTAGAGTGTATAATAACAATGATTGAACATGAACAGCGGAATAATAAGAACACAATCAAAGTTACCAACAAGGTTTTTCAAATAAAACTAATGATCCTCTATGGATCTTTACACCCTCACTATAGAGGTTTTTCTTGAATGTTTTTATCAAAAAACTTGTTACAATACAATAGACCTAAGTTCCTTTTATAGACAAGGAACACTATTCCCTTTATTGGGAAAAGTACAAGCATGCAACTAAAGTACAAGCATGCAACTAAATAATAAATATAAAACCCATACGCATGCCCATGCTATCCTTGGGCAGTCCACTAAAGCTAACCTCGGGCAGTACAATAATAAAGATGGGCTAACATATAAATAATAAACCTCATGCACGCCTACACAAATGCACGGCTTCAGCAGAAACAAGGCTTCACCACTTCAAGAGATTCCACGGCTTGATTTGAAGAAAATCCACGGCTCAAGATTCAAATAGAATCCGGCTTGATGATTTCAAATAGAATCCACGGCCAGATGTTCACCGCTTCACTACTTCAAGAGAATCCATGGCTTCAGATTTCACGCTCACTACTCAATAGAATCCATGGCTTCATGATTTCACCGCTTCACTACTTGAGAGATTCCACGGCTTGATGCTTGAAGAGACCTATATCTCCACTACTTGAGAGATTAACTTCAAACATAGTTCCTACTTTTGTATGTTTATAGTACTTGATGAAACTCTTCTTCGCCAGAATCAACTGCTTTCATGAATTCCCAACATCTCCAACTTACTCTACCATCTTGTCGCATGCAGTGCTACATCAACAACATCATCCAAACACACAATAATGGTTTAGATTTATGTGGACAAAGGTGCTCTTTAAAAACCCAAGGCTTCACATGGTTAGCTTGCCATCGTGAATCCGATAAAACATTTTCATAGAAACATCATAGTAGACATTAATCATGCAACATGTTCATGATGCGGTTCATCTACAGAAGCAGTTGAGCACTTGTTGTTGCATTGTAGATGGTTGGTTTTGTTTTGGGAAAGTTTGTTCAGATGGTGGAACATGTCTTGGGTATTGCAAGATCAATTTCAGAATTTGTTTAAGGTTGGAACGAAGGTATGCCAACAAGTTTTCGAACATATGGAAACAGATTGGTCCTTATGCCATTTGGCAAATTTGGTTAGCAAGAATCAAGGCGACGTTCAATGATAAGTTCTTTTGTTGGTCCAAAACAGTAACCATTGTTAAACGGAAAGCGTTTTAATGTGCAATTGAGCAAAAAGTGTCATGTTTCACAATACCACATTTGGGTTGATCAACCTTGGAATCTCCATTGATTTTTTTAGTTTGTTGCTTCTAGTGTTTGTAATCTGCAGTTGAGTTAAGGTTCTGTGGTCACGGTTTGTAATTTGCACTTCAACATTGTTGAAGTTTCACATTATCAAAATGCATGGCCCCTAATTCAATCGTACTAAACATTAAATTCTACAAGACAACACACGTCTTCTACGTGACTCGGGTCTGTCCAAGGACCAATGGACGAAAGGTCATACTCCAATACCTATGTTTTGTTTTTTTCTTTTGTTTTTTAAATCATGTAAAATTAATTAGAATGGAGGCGTGGTGCCCAAAGAACATGTTAAGCCTTTCTTGATGGTCGTAGTATAAGCTTATTTATGACAAATTACACAGATCGTGAGGCACACATTACATATAAAATTGTCGTCCTCTTTTCCTTTGATAGATCTCCAATAACGACACAACATGTGCCATGCATGATCTCGGCCTCTCATCGATCTCGATCAAAACCCTCCTTGAAACCCTAATAATCAAAGTCCTATGCAAGGAGGGATCATCTCTCACAAATGGTAATTATGTTCACACACCTAGTCAATGCGAACGTTACACCGGCTAACGAATTAATTGACATCTGAACATCTGATTATCACACATCCTTTTTATTCATTCACTAAATACCGATAACATAACAATATCAATACCCACTAGCCATGCATAATTTTCAGATATGGTGTCATCAGTTATCAGTCACTAATAATTGTGCATGTATTAGCATTGCTTTTGTCAGCTTGTTCTTTAGTTCGTTCTCTGCGTTTCAACCAGATAATAATGCCTGTAAGATAATCAATTAATCATAATCCAATGTTTGCATGTGAGTTTCTATTTTTCAACATAAAAAATGTTTAACAACTATTACTATTTTTAGAATGATAATTTTGTACTTTTTGACCATGTTATTTAACTTTTCTGATTGCTTCTATAAATAAAAGCTACCATTTGGTTCATAGGATTCTATTTGTCTTATTCACCCTTTAATTACACGTACAAATGCTTGAACGGTTGGTTGAACCCCTAGGTTCCAATGCCACATTCAATTTGCCTCTACACCCGATCCAACATCTAAATTATATTTTTCCTAAGCATTCATATAATAAAAAACATCAAGGGATATAATTATTGATTTATTAATTTGCCGTTCTTTCCATAATTACAAACTTATAATACAAATGAATAATCTGAAAGCCCTCTAAATGGGTCAAACTCATAATACAATAATAACGGGATAACATATATCAACTAATACTCTCGAGTAGTTTGAGCGAGAGGAGAAAGAACAATCAAACTGATACGAAACTTCTCAAACAAATCGAAGGTAGCTCTTTAGTGAAAATGTCAATTTCGTGATGGCACATGTAAAACCCCAAACTTGTCCCTTAGCAATCATGTCATGAACAAAGTGAATTTCTATCTCGATGTGCTTTGTCCGCTGACATGATTGGCAGTTAAATAAATAACACTTACTTTATCACAACACACATAATTAGCAGTCAATAAAGGGGTATTGAGTTCATGAAGAAGGTTTCGAAGCCAAACAGTTTTAGCAATTACATTAGTAACGCCCCGATATTTAGCTTCAACACTAAATCGTGAAAGTGCATGTTTACGCTTTGACGATCATGCCAACAATTATTACCCAAGAAAACACAATAACCAGAGTTATGCTGACGGGTAGCGGGACATTTAGCCCAATAATAGGCAATAAGAGAAGTGGTAGTAGAAGCATACAATAGTAACTCAAAACTCAACGTCCACTTAAAATAGCGTAAAATACGCTTGATAGCTACCAAATGAGGCTTCCATAGATCATGTGATAGGCGTACTAGCTTGTTGAGCTGCATACATCAAATAAGGATGAGTAAAACTAAGATATTGCAAGCCACAAACATAATTATAGGCATGACCATTCCATTTGTCTATGTTTGTTGAGCTTATAAGCTAGTAGGGGATACTATCAAGTTCCTTTGCTTTGTAGAAGCTAAAACATATGCCGATACGTGCCCAAAGAAATCGACTAAACAAACCAAAGTTTAAGTCAAAACCAAGCATTGTTTAATGGTTTATTAACCATGTTCTTATATGAGTATTTCAAGCTGGATACATCACGACCTAAATCCTAGCCTACCATTTAAACGAGTCCAACTAGATGGCTTCATAGATACCATTAAGAAGTTATGGAGACAAACCAAAGGGAGACAAGAAGTTTAGGCCACCAAATGGGGCAATGCATGGAGTCCAAGTCACCTCCACCATAATGTAAAAGAAACAAACAAGTACTTATATGTAAATACATAAAACAAAAATATAAAAACCAAAACTTAAATTTCCTATAGATATAAAAGACACAGAGTAGGACATATCAAAGGGTGCTACCCTGTAATTTATATCCCCTTTATATCACCATCTCACTCCACTCCTCACAATACAAAAAACACACACACACTTAGAAAAGCACAAATAATTGAAACATAGTCTACATTGTCTAGTTCTTCTTCAAAGGTAATAATTTATACAAAATGATTGTTAGTTGATTATCTTATTTGTTTGTTTAGTATGTTTTGGTTAAAATGTTGCAGTTTTGACCAAAGGCCTTTGGCTTAGTTGGTATACAAATGACCCATCGACCTAAAATTTAAGGTCGTGGATTTAATTCAGTTATCATGTAGTATGATCGATAAATGTGTAAATATTCAATCCGGATAGTAAAACTTAATCTCTACTTTTTACTTTACAAATACGAAATACGTGTATTCAAATTGATTTGAACATTTGTTGATACTCACAAAAACTTACGTGTTTTCAGAAAATTTTATCAATCGGAGGAATATACAAACCATTTCTTTCAATGTCAACCACAAAGAAGAAAATGTCAAGGCAATATAGTTGTGTTAGACAACAAGCAATGCAAAACATAAGCAATAACAACGAGTCGGCCACGCCATGGAAATCAAAAGATCAACAAGAACTATACAGGTCGAATCTCATACAAGCTCTTCGTCAGATTCAGCTAAGCTCTAGTCCCATTAACGGACATGTTGTTCATGAAGCTGCTAACCAAGTCCTTGCAATGACGGCCAAAGGGAATACTCGATGGAGCCAAGCAATCCTTACAAATAAAGTGATACGTAAAGCTATAAAACATAATTTGAGGCAAAGACGAGCTGTTGTTCCCACAATGGTAGCTAAGAGACGATTTAGAAAGCGGAGAGTTGGTATTTTGAGGTTCAAGTCTAAGAATTTATCAGTCGTCCAAAGGAAAGCACGCGATCTCAGACATTTAGTTCCAGGCTGCCGAAAACAACCTTTGTCTGTTGTGTTAGACGAAGTGACTGATTATATTTGTGCTGTTGAAATGCAAGTTAAAGCCATGGCTACTCTAGCTGACCTTTTCTCCAGTATTAACCAGCCACCATCGAGCTCATGATTTTATTGCTTATTTTTTCTATTAAGTTTTTGTTACCAGTTTTAGTTCTTTTATTACGTCTTAGAAAGTCATTTCAATTCGTTGTAGCATGTAGGAGATCTTATTTCTTAATGTTAAAAGCATGAATTTTAAGAAGTGATGCTACTTTACGTGCGTATTTAATCTGTTAAGTAATGTTGGTTTAATCAACGTGGATAAGCATTACTCCCTCCGTCCCAAATTTTATAGGTTTTGACATTTTGAATCAAATTTTGACCTTAAATATTTTTGTATGTATTATATAATATTTGATAGAAAATTATATCAATGAAAAGTACATTTAAAACATAATTTATTCACATATTTTGCACCAATTATTATATAATACAAACAAAAATATTTAAGGTCAAAGTTAGATTCAAAAAGTTCAAATAGACTTAAATTTTAGGACGAATGTAGTATATTTTGCGATAATATTAAATAACTAAATAAATAAAGATATAAATAAATACCTTACATGCAATTATAACTTTGTATTCTCTTGAAAAAAGGTTCTGTACTTTTGGTTGACATCAGGAGAAAACAAAAAAAATAATAAGACTAAAATACACGGTTGGTCCCTAAACATATCGGAGGATCGCGATGGGACTAAACCGGGCATATTCATCGTCGGGGTCCCTATTTCAAGGTTTTCACTCGCTCAAGTCCCTTTGACCATTTTTCGTTAGTCAACGTCCGTTATATATTGTTAAATCTGTTATTCTAGTTAAATGACCATTTTGCCATTTATATATAAAACCCCAACAAATCTTTATTTCATCACCTCTCCGCTTCACCTTCACCCTAACCCTAACCCTAACCATAAATCCCCAAATTAAAAACCCTAATCCTAAATAAAAAGTATAAGAGGATGATGCCGGAAGGATTATTGGTGTTATTGTTGATTCCGAGGGTAAGCTTGCTTTACGTATGGATATGCAGAGAGACCACTCCACCTACTCACCAACAGCGACATTTCACAAGTCACTCGCGAATAGTGTCGCCGCTTCCTCACTCTCAAAGGTATAATCTTTGTGTTTTTTAGGTGTTTTTAGTGCGTGTTTTGTTTTTATAGATATTTGATTGATGAATTGTGCATATGTAAAAAGCGGTATAAGACGCGTCGTGGAATAAGTCTCGTGTTTGTGGACTTCTTAAGTGGATTGGGAAGAAGTAAGTACCTTTAACATCAACTAGTGACTTGCCCATTTTGTCTCCATTGAACTTGTATAAGCTCAAATCAAATAAGCTCGTAGCTCACAAATAAGCTTAAACAAACACTCACATAGTATGATTTGTGGTTTTGTTAGTTTTGAAGTGTTACTATGTTGTTTTTGACTTTTATGTGATTAAAGGTTGATTTATTTGATGATGATGATGTAAAGATTCTTCATGTGTTTTATGTTTTTGATCATTTTTAACGCTTTTTGTATGAGGGGTGTATGGTGTGACATACTTTTTTATGGCTTTTGATTGATCTGTATTGTTTGTTTTAGGTGATTTGTCGATTTCTTGGACTATTTGGGTTACGAATTTGTTAAGAAGGATTTAGTGAAGTATGTCGTCGAGATCGCCTAAAGCGTTAGAGCTACAAATGGGAAGGGGCGCGTTACCTCCACAAGTGACGTTTGCTAGGAGGACTAGTTCGGGTCGATATGTGAACTACTCACGAGAAGATCTCGATAGCGAAATAGGAAGTACTGAGTTAAATGAACGAAAAGAAGAAACTGAGCTTGTGCTCGAGCTCAGAATTGACACGAAAAGAAGCGAGCTTTGGTCGCCATTGAAACGGTTTGTAAAGCTATAGGCATAACTTTGCCCTTGCTATCAAGCATATTACAAGATCACCACACGAATTGGAGCAACGCCATGTAGGTAATCTACTACTTCTTCAACCTTTTCTGCAAACATTTAGTTTAGTACCCTCAAAATTTTCCGTATAATCAATTAATCATAATAACAAAAACTCGTGTTACTGAAATTAGTACTACCATTCATTTAAATGCAATGAAGACGAAATGATATTTTTCAAACACACCTGAGAAATTATCTCCAACATGGCCATTTTTCATGAAGTCACGAACTGATGATCATATCTGTCTAATTCAAACTGGGTCGAAATTGCAGAAATATTTTGGTCATATTAGATGTTAAAACTAGCTAGTCGACTGTTTGTTTGAGGTTATTTTGTGATTTACATGAAGCAGTTCAAATAAGCGAATGTTAACGACTTTGGGCCTCCAACTTAAGTCTCGTTAAAGTGCAACCTAAAACTTCCAAACTAGTGAATTAATCATGTATAAAGATGGGTATAACTCATGACGCTAAATTAGTTATATTACGTATATAAGACATACATCTCAATGAATGAAAAGTTATAATCTTCCCAATAAATTAAACATGAGACCTTTGATTTTGAGACTAACTTAATTGAATTAATAAACTTTAATCCGAGACTTTAATTATCCTTTAACTAATATCCTTTAAATTCCATACAAACCTTATTCGAAACAAAATTACTTTAAGAGATTATGTGACATGTGGTCCTAAGTTTATGTTTTGAAGAATTCAAATTTGGATTCCTCTTTTGGAGCTTAGCTATCAAGTGTACATCAAAAGTCTTAAATTTTATATCATTGAAACATTACATGTATATGTGTATAACACATGATACAATGGTTCTTTTCCTTTTATAGTATTATTAAATTTTAAATGTGCAAACAAGTGTAACTACAAGGCTGATGTGATGACCCATGTGATCATTCAAGTTTATGTTTCTTGATCAAACTGTCTATTAGTTCTCGTGCATTGCCAATAATAAAAGCTACATAATACACACTCAAGACATAAATTTAGTCATTCATTTAACTCCATGATCATTGTGCTTCTTAAGTTCACCTTAAGGTACACGTTGAAATGGTTTGGGTGGGTTGAGCAAATTATTTTGCCTAAAATCCTACTTTTAGAATATAAATAGTGTAAATTGTTTTTAAAAAGAATCGATGAAGTTTACTCTAGTACTTTTAAGACATTCGCTTCTCATAAATCATATTTAATGCATGAGTCTGTTTAAACATTTTCCATGTATATTTCATAAATTATGTTTTATGATCGACTTCCATGTCTAATTGCTATATCATGTATGCGAGCTCTTTGCCTTGATTCATTTAGTGGTTCTTGGACTATTTCTTCATTGGAGCAGGATTTTGTTTAGGATCTGAGACGCGTTAAGCGTGAATATGATGAGTTTAAGGTTCGGATTAATGGGCTTCGATTCGATTAGAGACGTTTTGATGCTTATAATGCTCGAGAAGAAATTAAAGCTATGAAGCTTCAAAAGGAGACTGCTGGTGATTAACTTTGCAACCCGTGAAGATCCCAAAGGCAACGTGGATGGTCGATGCTACTCATTGGCGGGTACTTGGATGATTGATGAGTGTGTAAATACTCATCATTTTGATTAATCGAATCGCAAAGCGTTTAAAAATGCTCGAAATGCATCAAAATCTGAAAATATCTCAAAATTGCATTTTATATGTTTCGGATGCAAAATGCTTAAAATCGATGAAAAATGAGCTAAGTTTGCATAATTGGCGGTTCAGTCCCCAAGTTTCAAAAGTTGTCGATATAGTCCCGAGCACTTATTTTAAAGAAAAGTCACCAAAGGTCCTTTTAAAATCATAAGTTGTAAAATTAGTCCTTTGGTGAAAAATATCAAAAGTTTTGAGAAATTACAAGTTTGGTCCTTGAAGTTTAAAATTGGCAAAAATAGTCCTTGGAAATTTGAAAATGTCCATTTTGGTCCTTGCACTATTGAAGCTTGTCAGTTTTGGTCCCTTGAACCAACTTTGGAAATTTGGCAGCTTTGGTCCTTGTACTTTCAGAAATTGCAAAAAAGGTCCTTATGATTATTAAGCCTAAACACCTTGGACCCTTGTCATAACCCCTTTGGACCCTGCCAAACCTTGTGACCCCCTCCTTTTGACCCCCTTCCTATAATACTCCTCCTCTGGTCAAAATAGTCAAACAAACACCCCTTGCCCGCCTTTTCTTCTTCTTCACCAACTAAGCCTGCTACACTCAACCTCACCCCTCTCCTCCACATCACATACTCCACTCCATGTTCCCCCCACCTCCACCAAACTACAAAATGCATTTAATGCATCCCTCCCCCTAACACTCAAACCCCAACTGGCAAAAAACCAATTTGGCGCCAAAAATCGAATCAATGGCCAAGATTATCTCAAGCCATCCAAAGGTCCAAATGAAGTGGGATTAGCTCGGAGGTGAGAGAAGCTATTTGGGGTATAAAAGAAGCTAGAGATAGAGAGAAAAAGGAGCACTTAGTTTTATTTTAAAATGTATGTCATCGTTTTTATACAAATGTTTTAGTTTAAGTGTAAAGCTGTAATCTTTTGTTTCACTGTATTAAACTCAAGTAACTTTATCAGTGTAATCTACTTTCTAGTACCAATTCAAGGTTTTAATATCAATTCATGTTTTCAATTTCACTGTTGCACATTTCAGTTTCAAACTCTTATGTTCAATCTTCAAATAGCTTATTTCTAAGCTCAAATAAGCTTATATAAGCTACTTATAGCTTTTTGTAAGCTTACATTTAAGTTTCAAGCAAATTTGTTATTGGGTCAACAAAAGTCAACTGAATCATCATTTGGAAATGGAAATGGAATTGGGTGATGCAGTGCTGGAAATGGGTTGAATTAGAGTGATTTGGGTTGATATAAATAGGCTAGTGGTTCTGTGTTTGATTAATCTCAAGCCATAGTGGCTAGGACCAAATGTGAGTTCATTTTCAATATCACTGCATAATCTGTATCTGTGGTTAATATTAGTTTTTACCTGTTTATTTAGTGTTAATTAGGGTAATTAGACTCAGTTTGATCAATTATACAAGCTTGTTCAGTAGTTGGCTTCTTTTAAATTGCAAATCAGTTGTAAAAAGTAGTGTTTGGATTTCTTTGCATTAACTATGTTTGAGGTTTGATCAGTGGTTGATACCTGTTGCTTTAGTCTCAATTAGTTGTAATATCACCAAATTGGTCAGTTACTTGTGCACTAGAACACTCAAAGTCAAAATCATTTGTGATCTGTCCTAGTTTCTTAACTGTTGGAATTTTCTTAAATCAAAAACTTGTTTTGTGTTTAGAAATCATAGGTATAACTTGCAGTGGTTTCATTTCATCATTTAACATCATATTCAGTTCATAAGATTGAATCAAAGTTCATTATAGTCAAAATAACAAAACTGTTTCAAAAGTCAAAGTGAAAAGTCCAGTTTAACCCAATGGGAGGATTTTAATTGATTCATTTCTAGTTCAATTTAAGTGATTATCTGGGTTTTTAAACTTCAATTGGTCTATTTTCTTAATATCATTTTGTAGATTTTGTAAATTTTTATAAGCTCCAAAATGGCTTGTCAACTTGGGCTTATTTGCCACGTCATGACCGACTCGGTCAATACCGAGTCCGCATGTGTCTTGAGGTTTGTAACAAGCTCATGAGCTTCTCTTAGGCTCATCTTTGGTTTATAGATAACTAGCCAGGTCTAGTTTAGGTTCCAACTTTTGGATTTGAGTCTCACTTATTTGGTAGCTTATTCTTAGGTTGCAGTGAGCACCTCAGCTGTTTTAAGACATAAGCTCAAATAATCAAATCTGTAGCTGGTAATTTAGAGGTTTAGGATAGTTATAATTAGTTGATTTCTAGTAGTTATAACATATTATAGCTTCATTTTAGTTTGGTAGCTTATTGTGTTCATTTGCTTATTCTAGTGCTTATTTATAAGCACTTGTCTTTCGATTCATTTTCTTACACATAACCCACTGTTTTTATATTTTCATAGATTCATAATATTATTTTAGACTTTTCCTGAATTTTTCATATTTTTCTAGGTCGGTTTGCTATTTTTCTTCATTTAAAGCAGCTTTTAAGTCATTTTAATTAGCTTTTAATACAATTAAATCGGAAAAACTTCAAAAAATAAGTTTTCATTTTCCTAGGTTAAGATAAATATAAAAGTCAAAAAATATTTTTCCAGATTTTTCTTAGTTAAATTTGTATTTTTAAGCAATTTAAGTAGTTAAAATAGTTTTTAATTCATAGAAAATACAAAATAATCGAGAAAAATATAAAATTAGTTTTGAAAATTCTCTTTAGTTATTTTAGATTTTCTAAGTCATAATTTCATTTTCTAGCTTTATTTCATATTTTCTTGTATTTTAGGCTATTATTTAATAAGTAAAAATAGTTTTTAATTAATAATAATTAGATAAATAGTTTTAAAAATAATTTTCTTTTTCTAAAAATTTTCTTTTATCATTAGGTTTGTAAAAATATCATTTTATATTTTTAGGATTAATATTGTTTAAGTTTCACATTTTTTTTGTACGTCACGTAGTTTTAAGTTAAGTTTTATAAAAGAAAATCAAAACATCATTTTGCAAATAGTGATAGCGTTTATTTAATATATTTTGTCTTTTAATTTTCTTTAATTTGCATTTAAGCCCTTGTAGTTTATGTACTTTTTCTTTAGTTGTAATAAATCAAAACCCTTTCCGTTCGAATCTTACCGATCACTATTCGTTTGGTGATTCATCGCATAGCTTCATTTGGGACATAACGACACTGGGAAACACTATACTCTCGATCTCCATTGCATTGGTGTCGAACTGTTTAAGTTTCTTACGGTTAGCCATTCGAGTGGCTAGCTTGTGTGAGAAAACTTGTTCTGGGACAATCAATGATACCGTCCCCGAACACTTGAAAGGTGATCATCGCGGCATCATCAAAGTTAGTTATTATGAAATTTTGTTTTTTGTGATATTGATTTCAAATTTTAAGTTGAGACTATTGTGTTTGATGGGTGGTTGTTACGATCAATTTTCTTATGAACGTGCTCGCTTTAAAATTGCTCAATGTTTAGATTATTACAAAAATAATGAATCTAAAAAAAATCATGTTTGACACACTATCTAATAAACAATTGATAGTTTGAAACACCGTCTTTTGGGTCGACGTAAGCTACCCCTATTGACGCTTATTGAAATGACCCGTTTGATGTAAACCTGTTTCTGTCTACTTGGTTCCAAATAGCAGGTGATTGATATTAATGCTTGCTCAGAACTGCGGTGATCCGAAACCACCTAATGATGATCCACTACTGCACGGATGATGCGGGCTCGATGGTCCGCAAGGCCCAATTTATGTTGGGACTAGGACCTTATTTCGTGAAGCGCACTTTATGGGTTCGACGCCTCGATCCAAAGACTACGAGACGGGTTGCGGTTGTTGTTTTGGTAAGCGCAAGAAAAGCTCGGTTTCTTACGCACGATGATAACAGGGCTTTGAGAAGGGAGAATCGGATGATGATGAAATGGATCTATACTCATTCCACAAGAAGTTTGTTCACGCTTCTCTCGACGACTCATGGTGCTTTTATAACCTACCATCGGCAACAAATAAGCGCTTAGAGTTTTAGCCGATATCGGATAGGTAGTAGTATGTTGATTGTATCTCGATTGGGATTGTCCAATTGATGAGTATGTTTATGTGATTGTAATATGTTTGGTATTAATATATAATCAATTTTCCGGTTTTGTTGAAATTTATTTTTGCAATTGTCTACTTGATAATATTGCATACTAGTTCATTCTTTCATTCTATGGTGATGGTTAATTTTAGAGAAGCGAAATTTAGAGAAGCGGAAAAAGAGATAAAGGGAGGGTGGTGGTGGTGATGGTATAATTTTATTGATTAAATACACCGTTAGTTCCTAAGGTTGTACCAGCCTTACCACCAAAATAATTAACCAAAACAATGAAATGACAATTTTGCCCTCATGTGCAAGGCACATGAGGAAAATAACGGTCCTTGACTAACGGCAAATGGTCAAAGGGACTTGTAACGAGTATGAACAGTGAAAATAGGGACCCCCGACGATGAATATGCCCGGTTTCGTCCCATCGCGATCCTCCGCTACAAGTTTAGGGACCAACGGTGTATTTTAGTCAAATAATAATAACCGTAAATGAATGGTAAAGTAGTGAAATGTACATCGTGCACCAAAATTTGGTTCACCGATGGAAGTTGTATAACAACACTTTGATTGATTGGGGTTGTTCCATCATATATGCTCTCACACCAATTAGTGGGAATTGAACATGGATTGTATCGAGCCACGACAAAAGCGGAACATAGAACGTGGTCGCTATTAACAGAACAATGTGTGGATAAGAAGCATGTTTTCAAACTCGGGTTGACTCGGCGGTTCAATCGATGCTTGGTAAAAACCCGTTAACCGTTAGACCATTGGGTTTGAGTGACTGCGTCGACCGGGTCTTGAAACCCGCCTAGGTTTGGTTTTTATAATTCTTTTTTAATAAAAATCGGATTGACCCGGCGGTCGAACCGGTTGACCCGGTCGAAAAAATAATAATGAAAATAAATGGAAAATCAGGTTAACCCGGCAGTCGAACTGATGCCGAGTGACTCCACCGAATCGATTAAAAACCCGATTCTTAAAATATTGATAAGAACAACATCAAATGAAATACTCCAATTAAATATAACAAACCTTAAAACCCTATAGAATATCATATACTAGAATAAGTATAACCGGCGACATTGTTTTTCCCCGACATAGTGTCGTGGGACAAACCACTAAACGACAAAAATTGCTCGACCGAGACTCTCATGCGTTGGATTTTTACCAAAATAAATTCGACAACATGTTGTCGGTATCTGATTAGTCAAATTTGACTTTTGCCCGCCTCAATATTCTACCAAATTTTTTGGGGGTATTTTTTCCCAACGACATGTCGTGTGGAAACAAGTTCACCCAAATGTTGAACGAGATTAGTGTTAGATTAGTGGTAATCACGTTGTGGTTAATTATTTCACAACGACATGTCGTGAGAATCTTAACTAATCTTTGACAGAGATTATCGTTTCATTTGTATATGGTTTGACGTGTCATATATATTTTTTGATGACGTGTCGTCGGACAAAAATTTAACCAGATTGTTGACTTTAATTATTGGTAATTACGGGTGGGGATGACGTGCCATTTTTATTTCTCCTAGAAGCTTTCGAAAATGTTGACCGAGCTTACGTCAAACCTAAGGGTGTTAAACCATAATTAAAGTCATTCCACTTGTCATTTCCGAAGTTTCCAAATCCTTAATTACGTTTGAAATGCTAAATTGCTTTGGTGTATGTTAAACCAACAAAGTAGTAAAATACATACGAATTACATTACAAATCGATAAATGTTCAAGCATTAAAGCATACGAATTACGTTGTTACAAATTAATCAATAAAAGTTTAGACATTAAAGCATACGAAATTACATTACAAATCGATAAACGTCCAACATTAAAGCGCATTTAATTACATTATAGATCGATTAAAGTTCAAACATTAAAGCGTTTAATTACATTACAAATCAATAAAAGTTTAAACATTAAAGCATCACGAATTACTCCAAACAAAGTTTTCCATGTCATTATAAAGGTCGTGAAGTAGTGCAGTTTGAATGAATGTGTGGTTCTGTGTATTGATGACATCCAAGAACGACTAATTTATAGCATCATTTATCCTGTTTATATTGCTTGTTTTTTTATCATTCATATAAGAATTTGTACTTAATCGTATATTTCTATAAAGCTCATTTATTATCGAGCTATTGGTGAAAGTTAGCATAAAGGATGTGTTTTGGAGCTAAAGTGATGAAGTTCGAGAAAGTCCACTGAGCTGACAAAGAAGACGCCGTATCATTCTAGAGCGGATATGCGCATCTCAAGGCGTACACAAATTCAAGACCATTTTCGACTTTGATGCATCGTCGTATTCACTTCTGATACGTCGTATAGGAAACCTTGGTCAACAAGAAGAACAATCACGTTTTAGTATCAATACGCAGTATTCACATCATCAAATACAATGCATCCAAGCCCTACTTCACAAGACATCCATGACGGGAAGACATCAATACGTCGTATCCATGTGCAACGATACGTCGTATTGGATGACGGTTGATGAATATTCTAGAATATTATAATTGTAAACCCTACGCTAAGGTACCTCGATACATCGTATTGGTCTCACCCGATACGCCGTATCGACCTGTTTTCAAAAACTATAAATAGAAAACCTAACATTCGGTTTTTAGAGAGCTTCTAACCACCAAGTATGACTCAAAGACGATTTAGAAGACCAGAACGTTCTGCAAGTGCGTTCATTCCATAGAAAAACTCTTGTAATCATTATACTCCACATTACTCGTTCGGTTAGCGTATCGTTTACTTTATGAACTTTATTTTAATCGTTCTGAGTATGTATTCGTGTATTGTTACAAAGATTATGGGCTAATACTTGTAGGCATTAGCCAAGTTTATGACAATTTAATGTTTTGATTTGTTTATATCGGATGTTTACTCTTTCGATTGCATGTTGATTATGTTTATCACTTTATACTCATTTATGTGCTTGATTATTGTTTATCAGTTATTCAACTAGATTTAGCTTGTATTTAAAAGTTATGTTTCATTGTTATTTGAAATTGTGTTAAGTGGATAATAGGTTTAGGCCTATAGATATAGTCATGTTTCACTATTGCGAGAATAATGTTAAGTGGATAATAAGTTGGATTGGGATATATATTCAAAGAAATTACATATATCATTAGATCACTAGTCCTATTGTAACGTCTTGTTTCTACTATTGGTTAAGTGAATCATAGACTAAGAGCATACTAGGATCAATTAAAAAAGGTTATGTTTCTTCTAGTAGTTAAGTGGATAATAGGCTACTAGTATATAGATAACCCATTAGGCCATAAGTTGGTGAAAGCCTCATTGTTCGCCTTAGTCGCGATATCGTAGTCTAGATAGATTATAATCAACTGTGTAGTGCGTTATGCGGGCTTGATTAATGGTGACAATATTGACCAACTCATAAGCCTCGAGTTTAGGGAGAAGACCCAACTAGCTTACATTAGTAAAAACACCAACGAAAGTAGTACAACCTTTGCACACATAGACAAATCTTGCATTTTATCTAATAAATTGGTTAATACGTTTTCCTTACATAAGAGCTTGACCGCTTCTTTATCCTTGTCATCTTGTGTGCGTTATTAGTCTCATTAGCTTAGGATAAACCAAAACTAGTGCTAGTCTCTCAGGCAAAAACCCCTTGCGGTTACTTTAGGTTTAATTACGTTAATTTAGATAATTAGAATACGATTAGATTAAGTGTTAGCGTCCACTCTTAGTGATCGACACCCTACTTACCAACGAACCTAGAATTGATCAGGTACACTGCACGTTAGTGTTAGTTAGTAGGTAAAGTCAGCAAAATATAAATAGTAAAGCTTGATAATATAATTACCTATACCACACGACACACATCAAGTTTTTGGCGCCGTTGTTGGGGAGTGAATTTGTTTAATACTTGTTATTGATATTTTAGTTTAGATTTTGTGTTTTTCGAGTAGTTTTTAGTTTTCATAGTTTCCGCCATTTTAGTTGTTTTTGTGTGTTTGTGTTTTGTGTTTTTCTGCAATCTGTTGCATTCTGCTGTAAACCCTCTGCTCATTTAACCGATACGGCGTATTCAATTTATTGAATACGGCGTATCCTGTTTTTGTGACTTATATTGCGTATTGGATTTAATTATTCAAGCACGACGTATTCATGTTTTGGATACGGCGTGTCTGTTACCTAGAGTTTTAAAACTTTAAAATCAATACGACGATCGCTTTTGTATATCTGGTATTCAATTTTAAAACATAATCGAATTTTAAATTTATAATACAACAGTATTGATATTATTCAATCGCGTATTTACTTTTCGAGATAAAAACGACTTAGTTAAACCTCAATACGGCGTATCGATCATTTGATACAACAACACATTTAGATTTTCGTATTCCGCGTTCTTGTCTTGTTTATGTGTTTTCTTTCTTTGAACCTATCTTACTGATATTAACTCTAGTGCATGACCAGGAGTTCGAACAAAGAGCTCGTTGAACCTTACGACGAACCCGAACAAGTTTTACATTTACTTAGGAAGCTTTTCAAAACAACGAGTTTTGATAATTCGAGTTCATCGGAATTTGAACTATTTTCTTATCAAGAAAGTCATTTTGAAGAAGAAATCACAGTAACAATGATAGAACCAACTATGGAGGTACATGATGAAAACCCGAGAGGATTATGGCTCGGTGCTTGAATTTGCTAGACCAAAATTTGATAAGGAGGCTAAATACCGAGTTGAAAGGTCGGTTCTCAAGGAGTTCGTTGAAAACACTTTCGGTGAATCGGAAAATGAAGATGCAAATGGGCACATTGAAAGAATTTTTGAGATTGTTGATTTGTTTACTACTCCAAATGTGACTCCTAATCAACTTATGCTTCAAGTTTTCCTTATTATTATTTATTTAAAATACTTTTTATGTTAATATGTAAATTTCATATATACTATTAATATATATATTTAAAATACTTTTTATGTTAATATGTACATGTCTTTTTACTTTATTTTTAAATTCTATAGTTACAACTACAACTACATATTAAACCTTTTTATTAAACACACAACAATTTCTACCTGTTTCAGCTAGCTGCTACTACTACATTTCACCAAAAATACCACGTGCTATTTTTTTGTTATTTCCCCTTTGCGATAAAATATATAGTACAAATTTGCTAAATATCAATGTTGGCCTCTTCAACAATAACGTCTTGGCTTCACCCAGGGTCATACCGTATCATGCTTGTTGGTGGTAGGGGCTGTTTATCGGTTAATTTCTGATTTGTGGGTTGTATGCCTCGGGTTTATTTGTTTGAAAATTTGTAAAGTCAAAACTAAAATTAAACCAAACCTAACCAAACACCAAATTAGAATTCATGTGGTTTGAGTTGAAATCAAAAACTAAATTGTGTAAACTTTGTAAAATCTCAAGTAAATCAAAATAAAACTTAAGTTTAATAAACCAAAAGTTTCACAACTTAACAATACAAAATATATTTCTTTTTAAAAAGTCTCCAAAAGTATTTATTACAAACAATATACATACAATTAATTTTTGTTATGTACATATAAATATTCGGTTTAATTATATTTTTGTCAAACCAAACACCAATTACATACGACTCGATTTCAAACCAAACAACACCATAATTTAAATTTTCAATTTGGCTTTATTCAATTCTGGTATGCTTTATTTTTTGATTTCACCTTTGGTTTAAGTAGAAATAATTTAGAAGAAAAACTTTTAAAATGCAAAACTGAGAAGGAAAAAAAAAAAAAAAGCTATAGTTTGAGTTTATAAAACTAAAAGGGAATGTTTTAAAAAACAGTAATATTTGATGGTTTTACATACATACAAACACTAACCCTTACATACATACTCACACATCACACACACTCTTTCCCTTCCAGCAACGCCTCAAAAAACCCAAGGCGGCTAAAACCACCGGTAACCTCATTCATTCTTTTTTTTTTTTTATATGTCACTAAGGATTCTGTAGCAAATGTTTACATATGTCGGTTTAGGTTTTGGCTATGATTGAAATGGTAGTGATAATAGATTTTTTTGTAAGATTTTAGTCATAGGTTAGGGTGTTTGATTATCTTATAGTAATCTTAAATGCTTGTCCTTGTCTGTTTTCAATTTGAATAATATGAAAATTGCTATCTATGTTTATTTTGATGGATTTTGTTATCTGTATTCCAGCAAGGGAGGCGAGCGGGATAATGGCGACCAAGGCGATGTATCTTTCTGTGACTAGTCAGTCGTTATTTTCAAGTACTGCAACTACAAAGAATGTACGAGTTAGATCATTCACCATCAGATGCTCCACTGGTGCTGCCTCCACGGGTGCTGTAGCTACTGGTACTCTTTCTCTTTACGACTTTATTATCTGCATATCAGTGTATTCATATTGAATTTCCCAACGTTAATGAATTTATTTTGTTTGCTTGGCGGTTGCTTATTTTCATTCTTGTGCATAAATGAAGACTACAATTTGATAAGTTTCAGAGAAATTATATAGTGACGAGTTATGACTAATGTATTGTTGGTCTGCCAGCAATAGACTCCGTTAGTTATTCGACATTAAAGCATATAGGATAATTTCTGTGGTTACATTTTGATCGTTTTTATGGGGTGAAGTTGATAACAAACACTATTCGTTCTTGGATACTAATCTACATACAATGCCGAAGATCTTTTTGCATTACATGGTATGATTTAAGGCATCTCATGTAAGGATATCACACATCTTTATAGGTAAAACACGTTCTATTGTGATCACATATTTTGGTAAGATTTTAGATAATTTTTTCTTTATCTTCACTGGGATGGACAGAATACGGATAAGAGGCCAACGAACCTTTAGTAACTAACAAACAACTTTAAGCATTTAACTAAATCCCCAATTACTTATGTTATGTAACCAAAAGTACGTGAACCCCTACCGATTCACGCTCAAATGAGATATAAATAACATTTTCATGTAATTTCAGCTAGTCTCACTTTTGTGATCACAACCATTAACCATAATAATAAACGCTAAACAGCTCCAACTTTATGGGATTTCTATTGTCTAATAAGTAACCGTTACCTACAAGATATATTTTTGGGCGATGCACTGATTAATCTTGGAATACTTGAAATTGAGTGCATTGAAATGAATATATTTAGACGAGCTGCAACAAGTTAGGGTAAAGGGATTATCGCATGATATTTCTTGAAATAGGTAAGTTTCCTTATCCTTGCATGTACCCACTATACCATTGTATTATTTTAGGTATTATAATCTGGTTATCTGTAGACAAACTCCATATCTCGACCTAATTGAAGATTTCTGGATAAAATGTAGCTCCTTGGAAGGTTGCAGATGCTAGACTTGTGCTAGAAGATGGATCCATTTGGAAGGCCAAGTCATTTGGTGCTTCAGGGACTCAAGTTGGTGAAGTTGTGTTTAATACTTCATTAACAGGGTGAGATGGAGTAACACACATTAACACTTTTCAGCTATCTTAAGTCACTTATGTTTTGCATCTTGAGCAGATTTGTATATTGACAACTACTTTTGGATGTATGATGATTCGTAGGTATCAAGAAATTCTTACAGACCCAAGCTATGCGGGCCAATTTGTCCTCATGACTTGCCCACACATTGGCAATACCGGAGTTAATATAGGTAAGTAAGACATTACAACTATATGATTGGTAGAATAACTTTATGTTGTCTGTGATCTAGTTGAGAATTATATGTTTGCAGATGATGAAGAATCAATTAAGTGCTTCTTGGCTGGTTTAGTGATCAGAAGTTTGAGTATTAGGTACGCTACATTCACGTTAACTTGCTTGGTTTTGCTTAAAGTTATCCCAAAGGCATATAAATCTGACTTTGTTTACTGAAATATTTTCTACAGCACATCAAATTATAGATCTACGGAATCACTTTCAGACTATTTGTCGAAAAGGAACATCATGGGAATATGTATGCTATTCATTTCATTACATATTTTAGTCCAGTTTACTATACTTACTTTTGGATAACTTATGATTATGATTGGCGTATTCTGTGGTGTCTTTTGGAACAGATGATGTTGACACTCGTGCAATTACCCGACGATTACGAGAAGAGGGAAGTCTGATTGGTGTCTTGAGCACGGAAAATTCTAAAACAGATGAAGAACTGTTGGAAATGTCCCTACGTGGAATATTGTTGGTAATAGTCTTTTCTAGAGGTGGCAAGATGGTGGGGCGGTTAAGGGTTCATTTTAGTAGGTGTAGGAACAGGTTATTATCCAATACTTAGTTTCTAATAAATAATTATTGTGCACAATATCTAATCTAACATTTGATAAAGTTATTACTTGGCATTATGCATAAAAATTAGACATTGGGTGACCATCGACTCGTTTAACCCATTTGAACCATTTGAGATTAAACGTAACCAAATATAACCCGCTCATAAGTAAATGGGAGTCTTCTTCTTCTTTTTTTTTTTTTTTTGACCTGTGAATGCTGATACAATGTTGGTTTATGGTAATGAGGCTTAACTGGACAATTTCTGCAGGTGTGGATTTAATTTCTAGCGTCTCCTGTAAGGAACCTTATGAATGGGTTGGAAAGACTGGTCTGGATTGGGAGTTTAATACCAGTCAAATAAGTGGGGAGACTTTCCATGTTAGTTTTTTTATACTAAAATTGATTATTATCTGTTAACAATTGTTCTAGTTTAACTTGTATATTAAAATTTTGTTCCCTTTATATATGAAGGTTGTGGCTTACGATTTTGGTATCAAGCACAATATATTGAGGCGATTGGCATCTTATGGCTGTAAAATCACTGTTGTTCCATCAACATGGCCAGCATCAGAAACTCTAAAATGAAACCAGATGGAGTTCTTTTCAGCAATGGCCCAGGTGACCCATCTGCGGTTCCTTACGCTGTTGAGACGGTTAAAGAGATTATTGGCCAAGTTCCTATTTTTGGAATTTGTATGGGACATCAGTTACTTGGCCAGGCCTTGGGCGGAAAACATATAAAATGAAGTTCGTCATCATGGAGGAAACCATCCTGTTCGTAACCTTGAAATGGCAGTGTTGAGATTAGTGCACAGGTGTACTATCAACTAATATCATCCTTTAAATATATTACGTGTTTATGTATGTTGCTATCTTAGATTATTTTTATATGTTGCAGAATCACAATTATGCGGTTGACCGAGTCACTTCCGATGGGGTGGAAGTAACTCATGTGAATTTGAATGATGGAAGCTGTGCAGGTCTTGCCTTTCCTCAACAGAAGCTCATGTCTCTTCAGTACCATCCTGAAGCCTCTCCTGGACCCCATGACTCAGACCTAGGTAATCAATAATCGTCTTCTTTTGTGTGCTGTTTATAATCTCTGTAACTTACATATTCCACGTGAAACAATCACAAGCCTATCACATGGTCTTAGACATGCTAATCCCAGGAGTCTAGGACATATTTCTTTGCATTCAATGATGAGGCAACACCTAGGCGTGTTTAGTTTGGGAAACAAAATTTTAATTTTCTATCTTTAGTTTTGTAGAAAGGAGGGGGTTAAAATTTCCACATAACATAGAAAGCGCGTTCGAACGAATTTGTTTGCTATTTTGAAGAAAAGGAGGGGGTTTTAGGTTACAAGGGAAACTAGAAAACATAAAAAATGTGTTTTGTAGTTTCCCTTGTTAAATTAGAAAATGCAAATTTTCTAATTTGTGAAGAATTTGATAGAAACTTTTTAATTTGAACGCAATATATGGTTGTTCTAAACATTTTGTGAAAAACAAAGATGCTTTCTTTTAACTAAACGCACCTCTATCTTTTTTATGATCTCCTGTGACAGATGCAATAATCCCATTTCTGGAAAGTTTCTGACTTAAAATGACTTGTTTGTGGTTTTGTCATACAAATAAATTGGTAAATGTGTTTTTAAGTAAATCAGACTATCTCAGGTTGGGATCACTTGCTAAGCTTGAAAATGTCAGGTCTGTGGTTGGGTAAAAAAGCTCTTGAAATGGGTGGTTTGACCATTAGGTATAGTAACCAGAAAAACATCTTCATAGTAAAGTGGCCGTATGCATAGATGTTCTGTACTATCTATACTACTTTATAATGCATTTAGGCCTTCTAAAATTAGAAGGCTTAAAAATTCAGACTTTTTTACTTGCTTATTATGGAAAGAATTAAAAAAATAAGATAAGGAACTAATCATTGAGTGACATGTGTCACTTACTAACTAAAAATAACAAAAGGAGGAAGTTTTAATAAACTAAAATAAAGAGTCTAATAATGGGTGTGACACGTGTACTTCCTAACTAATTAATCACCTTTATTTTTAAATTTAAATATCTTTTAATCCGTTTAATTTTTTATGATCTAATTTCACCATATTTTTTAAAATTTTGTGCTCTTTAATTCAACATCCATTTTGATATATTTTTATGAGTTTTCTTTAGTAGTCGGGAAGAAGCGGAGTTGAAAAGAGAGAAACTTACTTGAATTAGACGTAAAAATGAAAAACATTTGTTCACTACAAAATAGTCATCGGGTACCCGCCGCCGCATTGCGCGGGTACCCTTCTAGTGCATCTAAATGTGTATGTGTAATGGTAGCTGCATGCTCTCAAAGGTTGCGTAATGGATTTGAAATACAATATCCTATTCTTGCCATAGAAGCAACACACATGCTTTCTGGATTGTTCCCGTATATAAAAACAACAAATTATGAACTTCTAATGTGACCTGTTTGCTTATCAACAATCTTACGACATGTGGATCATATTAATGTTGTTGCACAAGACATTTTCTTGACTAGGGTGTATCTTGACATTTGGGGGAGTCTTCTTTATTTGGGCATTGTTAGTGAATTTTGAATTTTGATTGGTTAATAGTTAATACACCTTTCTTTCTTTGTTTTATTCGATACTCTGGTTATGCTATAGTATTCCATCCACCTAACCAACTTTGTATCTGAGTGCAGTATTTGATCATTTCGTGGAGCTGATGAGAAAAGAAAAGAAAAGTACATGAGTAGTTGGTGCAAATCTTGATAATGATTGTGACGAGAAATGAACTTGTACGGAATGAGGTTTGAGAGCTAGTCGATGCAGAAACGTAGAGCATTATGGATGTTACCTATTTACAAGACTTTGTATGAATTGTTTGCTTTTCACTTAAGAATTATTTGTACGACTTTGTCTAGTGTATGTTCCTAATAATCTTTGAGAAATTTGCAAAACTGACATCGAACATATTTAGTTTCTACTTGATTCAACTTTGTGGCATATTGCTAAAACTAAGACACTAAATTACATTTTGCCGAGTTTATCCTTTTGCATCAGTTGCGCACATATTTCTCATTTATTTATTATTTTATTTAATAGACTACCACACCCCAACGTCACATAATCGGCCATGTCTTCTTGAAAGCACATCCATTCTTCCCGGAAATTACATCAGGTTCACCGCCATCTCGTTCCGATCAAGATGAGACCAGTCTCGTTTGTTTTCATGCACACCAGATTTCGACCATAATGAAATTGAAGATGTTGTGATCCAATATGCGAAGTGAGGGTCACGTGATAAAGAAACGGGACTTGTTCTCACCTAACGGTTTCTACACTGCGACCGATTACGATTCGATTACGATTGGTTCAATAGAACGATCCGATTACCCGTCTAAAAAATTAATATTTCTATGCGAGAATTCATGTTGTAAACAGGGGCGGACCTACAGTGTAGCAAGTATGTTCTCGGGAACCACCTTAGAGATCGAGACCATTTATAAGCTATGTATAGAAAAAAATTAGGACCTACCTTGAAACTAGGCTGGGAACCACCTTAGGCTCAAAATAAGAAGGAATCAAAACAAAAAAGCAACTGGGAAACGAAAATTAGAAAGCATGGCTCAGGTTCTCGATTTGTTATGAAGGCTTGGAGGTCTCTGATTTTTTTAAAGAAGAAGACCCAACAACCATGTGTATGTAATTATATGTTTGCAACTTGTACTTATTTTGAAAGAAAATAAGAAGAATTATGAGTTATAAGTAAAAAAAAAAACTTATCTTGGGTTTTGAAAATTCCCGTATTGCTTGTGAGTTGTGCTTGAAATAGAGATCCTAGACTCGAGAAAGAAGGCTAGTGTTTACATACCTTGTAGAGTTAAGAATTAAATTACTGACGATTGTTCCATGAGACCAAGACCAAGGCGAAGTAGGTTGAATTGTTCCTCTTCAACGGTTTGGTGAGGACGTCGGCTATGTTGTCTTGGACGCTACCTTCTCAATAGAGATGTTCCCTTTGAACATTGTCTCTTAGAAGTGATGACAAATCTCTATATGCTTTGTGCGAGAATGTAATACGGATTCTTGCTTAAGTCGATGGCACCTTTGTTGTCACATAGAATGGCTATGTCACTTAGATGAATGTCGTAGTCAACTAACGCTTGTTTCATCCATAGTGCTTGTTGGCATGCTTTGCCGGCGAAGACATATTCGGCTTCGGTGGTTGAAATTGCTAATGTCGTTTGTTTCTTAGAAAACCAAGATGTTAAACAACATCCCATAAAAGTACATACCCCACTTGTACTTTTTCGGTCAACATAATCATCTGCATGGTTAGAATCTGCATATACAATTGTTTCTACTCCCGTACCCTTAGGATACCATAATCCTAATTGTGTTGTACCCTTAATGTATCTAAATATCCTTTTGACGGCTTCTAGATGTGATGTTTTAGGGTCTTCTTGAAACCTAGCACATAGACATACACTAAACATGATATCCGGCCTACTAGCCGTGAGGTAGAGAAGACTACCAATCATGCCACGATATTTTGTGTTATCAACGGATTCGCCGTCTTCATCTTTTGTGAGTTTAGTGTCGGATGACATAGGTGTTCTAATTGGTTTTGACTCTTCTAAACCGAATTTCTTTAACATCTCTTTTATGTATTTAGATTGATTAAAGAAGATACCATCTTCTACTTGTTTGATTTCTAGACCAAGAAAGAAACTAAGTTCTCCCATCATACTCATCTCAAACTCGTCATGCATGATTTTAGAGAAATCATCACACATGTCTTGACAATTGGATCCGAATATAATATCATCTACGTATATTTGAACTATGATTATATGTAACTCTCTTTTCTTAGTAAAAAGTGTGTTGTCAACTAACCCCATGGTATAGTTGTGTTTGATTAAGAATGACTTGAGTCTATCATACCAAGCTTTTGGAGCTTGTTTAAGACCGTAAAGGGCTTTCTTTAACTTATACACATGTTTAGGTTTTTCAAAATCGATGAAGCCTGGAGGTTGAGCTACATCTACTTTTCATTAATAAAACCATTTAGAAAAGCACTTTTGACATCCATTTGATAAAGCTTTAGATCATTAGCACAAGCATAAGCAAGAAGTATTCGTATAGACTCTAATCTAGCCACGGGGGCATAGGTCTCATCAAAGTCTATTCCTTCTTGTTGGTTATATCCTTGGGCAACGAGTCTAGCCTTGTTTCTAGACACTACTCCGTTTGCATCTAACTTGTTTTTATAAACCTATTTGGTTCCTATTATGGTTTGATTACTAGGTGGAGGGACAAGTGTCCAAACATCATTGGAAACAAATTGATTTAATTCTTCTTGCATAGCCATTACCCAATTTTCATCTTTTATGGCTACTTGTGTATTCTTAGGTTCTATGGTTGAAACAAAACAAAATAAGCTACTTTGATTTTGAACTTGAGACCTTAAGGTTCTTTCGTTTAACTTTCCTATGACCTTGTCTACGGGGTGATCTTTGGACTCTTTAATGTTTATGAGTTCATTATTTGGAGATTCTTCTTCTTCTTCATTTATCTTTTTCTTTATTACAATAGCTTCACTTTCTACAATCTCGTCATCGACAAGAGGTGGAGAGGGTTTGGGTGGACTTTCATCAAATTTTACATTTAATGACTCTTCTACATTCATTGTTTCTTTATTTAATATGACGTAAGCTTTGCTATTAGGAGAGTAACCTAGAAAGATACATTCGGTTGATTTAGGATCAAATTTTGTAAGGTAATCTTTAGTGTTAAGAAAACATTTGCTACCAAAGACTCTAAAGTGATCTAACGTAGGCTTTTTGCCTCAAGTAACTCGTATGGAGTTTTACCTAAAATTGGTCTAATTAAGACTCGATTATATGTGTGCGTTGAAGTATCAACGGCATTGCACCAAAACTTTTGAGGTATGGATTGCTCATTTAGCATGGTGCGACTTATTTCTTGTAGGGTTCTATTCTTTCTTTCAACTACCCCATTCGATTGTGGAGTGCGAGGAGCCGAGAAGTTGTGAGTAATACCATTAGCGTCACAAAAGGCTCCAAATTGCACTTCATTATCGAATTCTACCATGATCCGTTCTAATAGACACTATAGGACTTCTAGTTGTCTTTGGATTTTCTGCTTAATATTTCAAAATAATTAAGCGTTTCCGTTTTGTTCTTTAAGAATTTTGTCCATGTGTACCTAGAGTAATCATCCACTATGACCAAAGTGTAGTAGTTGCCTCCATAACTTTGGATAGCGGATGGACCAAATAAATCCATGTGTAGTAATTCTAGACACTTAGTTGTAGACACCATGTTTTTAGCTTTGTGACTAGAATGAACTTGTTTTCCTACATTACAAGCATCACAAAAATGATGTTCATATTTTAACCTAGGTAGATCTCTTACTAGATCTTTGGATGATAGCGATTGAAGAAGTCGCATATTGGCATGACCCATTCTTCGATGCCATAAGGTTGATATCATCCATAGAGGTAAGACAAAGTTTGTCTTTAGGTTCATTACCGATTTTAATGACATAGACTCCATGTTTCCTAACTCCTCTTCCTATGGTTATGCCATTTTTAATATCTTACTATCGGTTTCGGTAAAAGTACATTGCACTTTTTATCACATATTTGTCCTATACTTAAGAGGTTTAAGTTTAGGTTTTCTACGTGACACACATCGTTAATGGTTAGAGATTTGTTAGAAATCGTACCTTTACCGATGATTTTACTTTGCTATTTCCAAACACCACATTTCCTCCATTGAAGGATTCATATGTGGAGAATAGATCTTTATTGCCGGTCATGTGCCTCGTGCACCCGCTATCCTTGACCCATTCATCCGGATCTAGGTCGACCTTTAAGCACACCTAAGAAAACAATTAACCCAAAATTTTGGTCCCCATTTGTTCATGGGTCCATTAGTGCTAAACATTCCATTCATGTTAGACATGTATGGATAAGGTGAATATGCATTCCATGGTGCAAAGTTTTGAAAAGGAAAACCATTTTGCATATTTGGATTCCATCCCAATTGATGGTTACTTCTCGGGTAAACATTATTAGGTCTCCTAAATGGATTAGGTTTCGAAAAAATGGAGCTTTGTTTCTTGCAAAAATAGGATTATATTTTGGAAGTGGTTGTCTAGTGGTAAAATGAGTTGGTTTCTTCTTATTAACACTAACAAAATCAGTTCGAGATGCTGAAGCTATGTTATTACCATTGTTTGCTTCACAGGACCCACGGATCCTGGTCGTACACTATCCGTTTCCTTTTGTGGGATCCGTGGGATCCGCCACAGCGATGGCTTGTTTTTCTAGTGCCTTAACAAATTGTGTTTCTTTGTTTTCACTAGTTGACGCATCAAGTTCTTGAATACCTAAACCTTTTGGTTGTTTCGGTTTTAACACTATCTAATATCATATCTAAAGTATTCGTACTCATTCTAGCAATTTTAGAATCTAGTTGATCAAATAGTGTTTGAAGTTGAGCATAAAGTTCACATTCACCACTTGCTATTTTACCCTTTTCTAGACGTTTCAATTTTGCTTTTAATTCTATGACTTCCTTATCTAAACGTTGGTTTTGATTTTTCAAAAACTTGTTTTGTTAATTAATTTTATGCTAATATTGCAAAGTTTGTCATATTCATTATGCAATGAGTCATCATCTAGTGATGAGCTACTATAGTATTACGTGACATACCTCGTCATTTGCCACGAGACAAATTTCTTCGTCCTCCTCGTCGCTCGTTTCCCCACGTGCGCTCACGAATGCCTTTTGATCATCCGTTTGGGACACTTACTAATAAAGTGGTTTGGGTCCCCACATTTAAAGCAAGCACGATCATCCTGGATTCTCATCCTCTTTGCTTTTCTCGGAATCCTTTCTTGTCGTCATACGGTTGTTTGACGTATCTTCCTTCCTTCTAAAGAACTTTTTAAAGTCCCTTACCGCCATAGCATACTCCTCGTCGTCACTATCCGAAGAGGAGTTCTCTTCATCGCTTGAGGCCTTTTTGGCTTTAAGGGCAAGAGATTTGTGTTTCTCTTTCACCTTTGAGGCTTCAGAATCTTTAGCAAGGACAAGCTCATAGACTTTTAAGTTGCCTATGAGTTCATCAAGGGTGAGGATTGTCAAATCTTTTGACTCTTCGATTGCCGTCACCTTGGATTTCCACTTGGATGGAAGTGCCCTTAGATATCTCCTAACATGGTTACGGCTAGAAAAAGATTAATCAAGTGCTTGTAAAGATGTAATAATAATATTAAAATTTGCAAATGAATGATCTATAGTTTCCTCATCCGATATTGAAAATTGTTCATATTGTTGAACAAATAAATCAATTTTATTATTTTTAACTTGTTGATTACCTTGATGAGTTACAACTAAAGAATTCCAAATTTCTTTAGAGGTTTTAAGCATAGAAATTCTTTTGAATTCCTTTTTGGGTAAAGCATTATATAAAACCATTTTAGCTTCACTATTTTTAGAAAGCTTTTTCTTCATTTCATCGTTTGGTTTATCATGAGGTATGTTAACTAAATTTCCTTTATCATCTTTTGAGGTAGCCTCAAAATCACTTTCAACAATAATGTACCAAAGATCAATATCTTTAGACTTCATGTTAGGAATTAGAAATTCCATGGTGAAGTGTCGGTCACCCCAATTATAGTCTAGCACAAGTTAGCTCGTAGACATATCGTTATTTACTGTTTATTAGCTTAGTTATTAGATTTGTGCAACACCGTGGAGGAAGGACGGGTCTTTACCCACTGTACGCCTGATCCACAGTACGAAGGAGGACGTTAGTATGTAACTATAAATACCATCTACCTCCCAAGGTAGAGGGTTGGACCTTTCATTCTTAATCTAACCTTTTAAGTTTTCTTTCACTTTCTCTCTCTAGAAAGGCTCCCATCCCACTTTCTCTCTCTAAACTCTTAAACCATACGCCCCATTTATAATGATATGATGTGTTTGTGAAATCTAATATGTTACAAATGGTATCAAGAGCCATGGTTTGATCATCTCTCTCACATATCCTTGGATTTCTAGTGGTTTTAGATGGTTTTTGAGTTTGAAAAAGTTTAGTGGTTTTTGCATCATTTGGATCATTTATTGTGTTAAAGTTTGAATTTTGGGTGTACTTTTGTGTTTAGAATCATTGTAAGTGCTTGGGTTTTGATTTGGAAAGCTTGAATCACTGTGGTTGGGCTTGTTTTGGATTGAAAAGTGTGTTTTTGAAGTTTTTCTTGCTAGCGACTTGACTCTCGTAGTATTTTTCTTCGTAGCGACTTGCTTCAGTAATTGTTAGCGAGTTGTACTGTTAATTGTTAGCGACTTGAGCCTAGTGACTTGTCTATTGAGACAAGCCGATAAACAGTACAAGTTAGTGGATTCTCCACTACGGCTAGCGACTTGGTTAGGTTAGCTACTTGCTTTCAATTTTGTTAGCGACTTGTACTTTGTATTCTCAGCGACTTGGTGTTAGCGACTTGGATACTTAGCAAGTCGCTCACCTTAGCGACTTGTTGCTCTAGCGACTTGTGTTTAGCGACTTGGTTCATAGCGACTTGTGTTTAGCGACTTGGTTACTCTAGCGACTTATCTTGCTAACGACTTGTTGACTTTTCCCGACAAAACTTCAAACGGCCATAACTTTTGAACCGTAACTCCGTTTTCAGCGTTCTACCCATCAAAACGACCGTGAGAACGAGGAGAATGGCACGCCGAATGAACTAAGGGTCAACCTTCGAGGCCTAAATCCGCTCCGAACAGAAGTTATTAAGGTTTTTATGTTTTTTGACCTAAATTTCTTCGAAAAAACGAGCATAAACCAATCCAAATCTCAACCAAACAACATCTATGCTAATCCTACAAACAATCATATGCCCTAACAAACAAATTTCTATCACTGTGTCGATCCATCAATCATCTTAACACATTCCATTGGTCATTGCTTAACGGTTTGGTCTTGATTTTAGTAAAATCCCGCGAAAGATTCTATTTCTCGGTTTAAATCACGAGACTTGTAAAATCCGTGTATACATCAACATCATGTCTTACACTCTGATTGATGATTTGAAGTACTTAAATTGTATGATCTTGTGGACAACATTGATAATGTATGCTACATGTGAGCGATTAAAGATGCTTGAATTAAACAATGAGGATGTGAGTTCTTCGTGTTCGTAGTGCGAGAGAGAATTGCACTGTTTAGACTACGAGAATGCCATGAAAAGGAAAGTAGCATTGAACCTTATCATCAACTTCACTCGCACCTCATGTTACTCACACCGATTGGAATGGAGCGAACATGCAATGCCCTTTTCCGTCAAGATTTATCCACATTAACGGAACATTACTATTGAACTTAGGACAATTGGAGCAACAACTTGATAAAGAAAAGGTTCAAAAGGATAGTTCGGTCTTTTCTAAGTGATCCACAACCAATTTCGGTCATTCATCGGTGGGGAATTTACATGATTATGATCAAGACATGGTGAAATGTCTTTCAAGAAATACTTTGGAATGGAAATTGGCGTGTTCATAAAGACACTTATCCATCTCATGGACAAAGTGGAGAAGTATATTGAGGAAGTTACTCGGAAAGATGAAATAATTGATGAGTGCAGTGCGGTTGATGAGAAAGTTGTGATGAGTTGCGTAATGTATCGGTTGAAGAATCGGGTGTTCTTGAATGCGAGAATAACGAGACAACAAAGAATGATGCAACAAATTGTTCGGTAACTCATGTTACATATGATGTGGATGCGGATATCGGACATATAAATGAGCAGGTGTCATGTGATGAGGTACCCTTAGCTGTTCAACATAGTGCATCGCTAATGTACCTAAACATCTTGATCTTATCTTGAACATGATTACGATATATGTTCCTTGGTTGAAATTTGAGTCTAATAATTTCAAAACATATGATATGGTTGATAAAAGGCTTTTGATGAACTTTCAAACAAATTCTCAAAACTTGAAAATATTGCATTTCACTTGAAATTGCAATACGAGTAAAGAAGAAAGTTTTCAACTTAACAAACCATGTAAAATCCGGAACTTCACGAATTCCATGAACTTTTGAAATTACCACTTTGAAAGCTCGACTTCAAGACAAAACTCAACTATCAACAATTTGAAGAAACATATTTCTAATATGCATGTGAAAAGTAATTTGGTTACAAGTAATTAAAGTTAATACTATTGATGATATTCAAATGAGAAATGATGAATTAGCGGTTTGTGTGGCCAAATTACTAAAGGAAAATGAGTCTTTGAGAAAGCATCACATAAAACTAAGTGACTCTGTCAAAGAAGCTAGAACTAAGTCAATTGAACAAACAAACTCTTTGATAGCAAAAATTGATGAACTCAGCTCAACTTGAGGAAAAGAGTTTCGCTATTGTTGCCTTAAAAATGAGCTTAGGAAAAGCTGTAGGGAAAAGCGTGAACACTAAGTTTACAAAACCGTCAACCTTGGGAAACCGGTTTCTCATCCCATTAGAAACGGTCCGTTGTTAGGCGACTCTGCGTTTATATCGAAAAACCAAAATTTTCAAAAACACGGTTTGCCTCCCAAGTTGATGCGATAAAGTTTTGTCAAAATCGATCACTTCACCTAAGTTACCTAAGAATAATGCTACTACTCTCAACACACTTAGGAATAGTTCAAAAGCGATTGTCAAAACCAAGCATTAAAACCCGAATTCATATGATATGAATGACTTGTGGAAGAACTATTATCTAGAAGAAGCTAGGAAAAGGGCAGATTGAAAGAGCGAATTTTAGGTGCAAGACCTAGGGTGATGCATTCCACGAGATTTCATGGCTTGCTAGTAGTAGTAAACCATTACCTAGGAACTCTCAAAAGACTAGGGGTTGGCTTGCATCTAAGAGTAGTTATATGAAGAAGAATGCTAAGCATGTAGAAAATGAAACTAGAAATTCGAGTCTTTTCGAATAAGAAACATTTTCCTAATTCACATGCTAAGGTACAATCCACTAAGACTACTAACATGGCTAAGGTTCAACATGTTATGATCCAAAACAAACCTAAAACTCCACCTAGATGGATCCCAACTACTAAATCTTTGGAGTCTAGGAATACCAATAAGTCTTCATTTGTGCATAAGTATGTCACCAATCCTAGACCTTGCCATAAGTGGATTCCGTCTAGTAAAATGTTTAAGGATGTTGGACTTAGGTGGATGCCTAGGAAAGCTCTTTACCGATGACAAAATCAAGGTTGTTGTGAAACCCCAAAGGGTTTGGATACTAATGTCACTAACCAAAATATATGCAATCAAGTTTGTAATATTAGTGCGGTAGTCCTTACTCGATTGAGATACTTGATCCTTCACTACATGGGTGGCTTAAAGTATGGATTACAAATGGATTGATATCTCATAACTAACGGGTTCAAGTAACTCAATCTTAATATTCGTTCGGATATGGCGCCTGCTCACATCGATTCGGGCCTCGTACTTCATCATTATGGCGTCTGCGAGATAACACTTGAGCCCGTTCCTCAAAGAAAAGAAAGGTGTACTCTTGATGCGCTTTATCTTCAAAAGAAGAGAAATATTCATGTTTATGACCATTCTCATCGACATTCTTCATCAACAAGCTTCATGTTTTCCACGCTCTTTCAACCCTCAAGTGGATCTCGTTCATTGGTGTATATTCTTATTCACTTGTTCAAATCAAAATGGCAACCGGATGCAATTTTTGAGGGGAGAAAGTGCATATACTACATATTGATGGATGCTTGATTTATGGTCACATGACTCTCCGTCAACGCCTAATGCTTCACTTACTAAGGATAAGCTGGGATTCATTGTTTGGGATTCGTTGTTTCAAGATATGTTTGATGAGTACTTCCAACCTCCAACGAATGTTGATCATCCGATTCAAGTTCATGCTCCGGTTCCTCTTGACTCAATTGGTTCACCATCTAAAGTTGTAAAACCCTAAAAATCCTAAGCGCATGAAAAGACTATTTTGCCCCTCTATTTAATATATACTAAATCGTAAAACCCGTCAAGCTCGGTAAATGTAAATTTAAGCTATCTTAAATAATTGTTCGCCAAATCTAATTTTCGAGATTTATTTACTTTTACGATTAAAATTTCATTACGTGTTTATAAATATTACATGAACGAAAATTTACTAAGTTACAAAACACATATTAAATTAAATGTAAAAAGCCCATCTATGTTATAAGTTGGAAGTTGGACTTGGCCCATTTTTCCTCCCTTTGGCTCGTGTAAAACATAACCGGTGTTCCCCCCTCCTTTTCTTTTTCTCGTAACCTGCTTTCACACAAATCTTGTCACACATGAAACCCTAATATCAAAGGGTGGCGGCTCAATTTTCTTCTCCATACATCGACACAAAGGAGGTTCAAGGAGGCAACAAGAAGGTGGTGTGTCGGGTGGGTAAGCTAACTTTGGTCGTGGTCTTCAAGGGCGAAAAAAAGAGTTTTGGTTGCTTGGTTTTGATCGTGTATTCCTCTTCTTTGCCACACGCTACAAAGGTATATGTCATGACCTCGTCTCCCTTGTTTTGTTCGAAAATCGGTCGTGGTGTATGTCTTCCTACGCAAGAGTTTGTGCCAAATATAACATGTCACATAAAATGTTGAAACAAAGCAAAGTTAAACAAGAAAAAAATGACAACATAAAATCATGGAATAAAAGGTCATATATGTCGAATAAGGACTTAGTGAATGCTTGTATCTTGAATCTGATTTTTGGAACCCTAAAGCAAATTAATAGTCTAATCATGTGTTATGATGGCCTAATATGAACCCTAAAACTGGACAGCGTCATATGTCGAACTTGTGCGTGTCATAGATCCAATTTTATAAGTGCAATAATCTGGGTTTTTGTGGGAAAAGTTTATTTTATGTCTTAGTTAAGTTTTCCAAGTGGTTTGGTCAAATTTGGAGTTGTCTAAGTCGTATTTTGAATTTTACAAGATCAAGTGTCAAAGCTGAGAAAAGCGGGTGCGAAATTTAGTTGGATTGTTTGATTTTCATTTTCAAACCATAAAGAATTGGGAGCTCTCCTTTTACAGGAGTGACATTTAGGATATAAATGAATTTCTGGGAGTTTTGAGAATTTTTCCAAGGTGTCTAAACAGGTCCAATAAGTGTAAACTTTTAAGGTGTATTTTCTGATTACTTTCTAGACAGTGTCGGACTTGTGATTTTCCATAGGCCATTTGGCATAGATATAGAACCCACCAATTTTGGAGAGTCTTTTAACTCATATGGGAACCCTTGGAATTTTGCTTGATTTCATTTGAGCTAAGTAAGTATTTTATAAAAATCGCTAAAGTCTGGTCCGAATATGAGTTTAAGCTGAAAGATAAAATATGATATCAATAGGTAACACACTTACAAATGCATAAGAAGCTTATAAAATGAGAATATACTTAACACTCTAAGAATGTTAATGCGATTAATCCGTCATAGCTTTAATGATGCTAATAAGTATTAAATAAATCATAATCCGTGTAGATTCGTTGAAGGAGACGCGACGTTACATCTTCGTATTCCTACATTCGTTTGCTTTCCTCTCATTTGCTTTAAGGTACGAGATATTACGACCTTTTAGTAAAGGTTCCTTATGATGTTCTTTTCGTTAGCTTTCCTATTTTACTTATTAGGGTTTCCGATGCCATTGCTATGAACCCTTTTCACGATTGTTTGACTGTTGCTTATCCGAACTTATGTTTTATTGAACCATGCAATATCTGATTTGAACTTTATGTTAGGAAGACTTTGATATGCACATTTGTGAATCTTGTTATATTTGAATATGAACCTTATGATATGAGTTATCTGATATGTTATATGTTGAACTTTGTGTTTTGAATCATAAAACATTTGATTTTGAAATATATGATATGAAAACTTTGACTTTGAAAACATGATTTAATCTTTGATAAAGTATGATCTATGTCGGTTTGACATTCTAATTTGACCTAAGATAGTTTGACACCCGAGCCAAAATAATAACTAGTCATGGGGGTTCCATGTCCGTGTCGATGATGCACCTCGACATGACTCTACAGGCGATGGAGTGAAGTTACGCCACGCCCCTTATCTGTTATCTAGTATGAGCTCAAGTTATATTATATGACCAATATATGTTTGTGGGCGTATGGATGCATCCTAGATACGATCATTATCCGATATGATTTGTCTAGGTGAAGGATGTCGTGTGCAATACGCTGTCTTCATAAAACTCTGGGAGCTAGCTACTCCGACTTATTTTGAGATTGTTTCTATATATAGTTATGATGTTTTGATATGATATGTTCTGGGCTCGTGGTAGTTAACTAAATCTTTATTTGTTAATTCTATGTTAAGTATTCTGATTATGATTCGGTATGTTCAAGTGTTAATAATTATGTGCTCGGCTTATTATATGTTATTATATGTGGTTATGCTTTTGCATGTTTATGTGACTACTGTCTACTATGCTAGGTTATGATTAATATGTTTAAATATGATTAGCATCTTTGTCATCGATGTCATGTTAGTTTATCTTCATGTGAATTCGTTGATCCGTGAGATGAATGTGCTAGTGTGAAAGTGAGTATTCTATAAGTTTAGTATGTATAATTTGTTCGTTAATTTTGTGAACTTTGCTTATACGTTAGTGTTTTATCTGTCTATGTGACCGCCATGCTTAAACTCTGGCGATGTTAGGATTTGATCGAGGCTGGTTTAGCTTATGATATCTGTTTTGATAATTGCTAATGGTTATGCTATGTTTTGCTTGGTCTATTTAATTATAGTTTGTCTACTATGTTTCTATTTGTTTGTGAGGCGCCATGATTTGGATTGCTATTTCATTCTTTGCAATATTGAATTAGGTGTGTTAAGTGAAGGTTAATTAATTTGTTGAATGCCATGTTTATTTTCTAGAAAGTGTTTCGTTAGCCTTAGACTTTTCGTTTGGTTTATATGTAATCTATTTCTTCTTGATATGTTAAGTGTCTAGTTATTTTGATGTGTTTGCGTTGGAGTCATCAATATGCTATGTGTTTGTCCTTGATTGCTAATTGTTGTTCGGTTTACGTGCAATTGTGTTTCGTAGAATCTCAATGATTCATTATTCTCGTTCGCTACGATTTTGTTATTCGTTTCTTTGTTCAATTCGTATTTATGTTTTTGTTTAGTTTTGTTTTGTTATATCATTCACCTGGGCTTTGTAAGCTCAACGCATTTTCTTTTCTGCGCGGTATTAGGCATTCAAGATGAGCTTGTGGGATGGCTGATCCGGGTTGAGAGAAAGCGAGAGCAAGATTTGATCATAGAGATCTTAGAATTATGTTGGTTATTTAGTTATTTATGTTTTCTTTTGTAATTTCGTAAAGGCTTTCGCTATTGTATAGTATTTAATGTTCGATATGAAACCGTATTTGCGATATCTTTACCCTTGTCGGGTTGGGGTGTTACAATTATGGTATCGAGCCTAGGTTTTAGGACCCTTAGAGCTTAGGCTATGACCGTGAGGATTGGGTAGACATTAGGTTTCCCTGCATTGGATATCTTTCGATTCCTTTTGATGGTCGTTCGATTTGACTTGATATTCTTTTATCTTCACCGATTTGGCCTCCTCTGTTTGCATCGAATTTTGTTATTTTGTTTTCGCCGTCCGTTTGTCGATCATTAGATGGAGACTACCCGTGGAGCCGAAGAAGATGGTGCCGACCGGCGTTCTTTGCAATGCCTCTGTCTTTGGAGAGGTTCGTGAAGCGAAGCCACACCCATTGCCGTCTTGCTAGAGGCATCGGGATGTCTTTGGAGGAAGTTGGACGGACCAACGAGACGCAAGCAGCGAAGACATGATTCAACGAGTGGATGGGAAGGTTCATCTACTTCATATGATTTGGGCGCGACGTGTGTTACTCGATTCGTTTGTCACGCGTTTTGAGGCGGTTTGATATCTTGCTACGTGGTTTTGATCGGCATTACTTTTCTTTGATTCGATTCGAACTCGGTTTGAATCGTGAAGTTTTATCGTTTAGCATTACGGTATAACTCGACTTTTCTTTCGGATCGTCGATAATGAGTCATGAGGAACTGTTTTGTGCATTGGTGGCCTTCTTTTCTTTTGTGGTATGGTAAGTTGTTTTGATGTCGTATATCTTTGCATGAATGTGTATCCGTCTGTTATAGTATGTTACTTGCTATCTCGTATGTTATCTCGTATGTGATATGTTTGTTGTGATTACGGTTATGTGGTTTGCCATGACCGGGATGTAATATGATGACAATAAGGCGGTTATGTGATGCAAGTATTATGGCCTGATCAACGTGATAATACCGAGATCATATAATTGAACTTATTGAAATCATATGACGTCTGGGAAATTCACGTGATTGATACGTGATTGGACTTTGACTTGTATATATTATTTGTCACCCTCATGTTTGATTGGAATTACGTACCAAATTGTTATGATTTGTGTGAACTATGGATTACTATGTTTGCTCTATATGTGTATGTCTCTGTGTACCCTTATTGTGGTCCTAGGATTTTCGTGAAGTGTTTGAGGAACATTAGATCCTTTTAGGTTGATTATCTGCGACTAGCGAGACCGTTAGGATTCGTTCTGCCTATGCATATGATTGTTTCCACCCTTGGATACCTGAATAAGTTAGAAATTGTCGTTTGACTTTCTACATCTCAACCGTTATCTGCTATTACTTTGATGAGTATATGATTATCTGTTATAAGTACTTGAATATTGGTTCGATTTCCGAAAAATATGAGTATGAGGATTTCGATAAGAACCCGTTTGTTCCAAGATGAGTTTAGCGTTCGTTTTAATTCCTCGAAACTACGAAATCCGCATTTGTTTGTGTCTGTTCGTCTTGTCCAATTTCGAGGACGAAATTTTCTTTTAGAAGGAGAGTTGTAAAACCCTAAAATCCTAAACGCATGAAAAGACTATTTTGCCCTCTATTTAATATATACTAAATCGTAAAACCCGTCAAGCTCGGTAAATGTAGAATTTAAGCTATCTTAAATAATTGTTCGCCAAATCTAATTTTCGAGATTTATTTACTTTTACGATTAAAATTTCATTACGTGTTTATAAATATTACATGAGCGAAAATTTACTAAGTTACAAAACACATATTAAATTAAATGTAAAAGCCCATCTATGTTATAAGTTGGAAGTTGGACTTGGCCCATTTTTCCTCCCTTTGGCTCGTGTAAAACATAACCGGTGTTCCCCTCCTTTTCTTTTCTCGTAACACCTTTCACACAAATCTTGTCACACATGAAACCCTAATATCAAAGGGTGGCGGCTCAATTTTCTTCTCCATACGTCGACACAAAGGAGGTTCAAGGAGGCAACAAGAAGGTGGTGTGTGGGTGGGTAAACCTATTGGTCGTGGTCTTCAAGGCGAAAAAAAGAGTTTTGGTTGCTTGGTTTTGATCGTGTATTCCTCTTCTTTGCCACACGCTACAAAGGTATATGTCATGACCTCGTCTCCCTTGTTTTGTTCGAAATCGGTCGTGGTGTATGTCTTCCTACGCAAGAGTTTGTGCCAAATATAACATGTCACATAAAATGTTGAAACAAAGCAAAGTTAAACAAGAAAAAATGACAACATAAAATCATGGAATAAAAGGTCATATATGTAGAATAAGGACTTAGTGAATACTTGTATCTTGAATCGATTTTGGAACCTAAAGCAAATTAATAGTCTAATCATGTGTTATGATGGCCTAATATGAACCCTAAAACTGGACAGCGTCATATGTCGAACTTGTGCGTGTCATAGATCCAATTTTATAAGTGCAATAATCTGGGTTTTTGTGGGAAAAGTTTATTTTATGTCTTAGTTAAGTTTTCCAAGTGGTTTGGTCGAATTTGGAGTTGTCTAAGTCGTATTTTTGAATTTTACAAGATCAAGTGTCAAAGCTGAGAAAACGGGTCTGAAATTTAGTTGGATTGTTTGATTTTTCATTTTCAAACCATAAAGAATTGGGAGCTCTCCTTTTACAGGAGTGACATTTAGGATATAAATGAATTTCTGGGAGTTTTGGGAATTTTTCCAAGGTGTCTAAACAGGTCCAATAAGTGTAAACTTTTAAGGTGTATTTTCGATTACTTTCTAGACATGTCTGGACTTGTGATTTTCCATAGGCCATTTGGCATAGATATAGAACCCACCAATTTTTGGAGAGTCTTTTAACTCGTATGGGAACCCTTGGAATTTTGCTTGATTTCATTTGAGCTAAGTAAGTATTTTATAAAAATCGCTAAAGTCTGGTCCGAATATGAGTTTAAGCGAAAGATAAAATATGATATCAATAGGTAACACACTTACAAATGCATAAGAAGCTTATAAAATGAGAATATACTTATAACTCTAAGAATGTTAATGCGATTAATCCGTCATAGCTTTAATGATGCTAATAAGTATTAAATAAATCATAATCCGTGTAGATTCGTTGAAGGAGACGCGACGTTACATCTTCGTATTCCTACATTCGCTTGCTTTCCTCTCATTTGCTTTAAGGTACGGATATTCGACCTTTTAGTAAAGGTTCCTTATGATGTTCTTTTCGTTAGCTTTCCTATTTTACTTATTAGGGTTTCCGATGCCATTGCTATGAACCCTTTTCACGATTGTTTGACTGTTGCTTATCCGAACTTATGTTTTATTGAACCATGCAATATCTGATTTGAACTTTATGTTAGGAAGACTTTGATATGCACATTTGTGAATCTTGTTATATTTGAATATGAACCTTATGATATGAGTTATCTGATATGTTATATGTTGAACTTTGTGTTTTGAATCATAAAACATTTGATTTTGAACTATATGATATGAAAACTTTGACTTTGAAAACATGATTTAATCTTTGATAAAGTATGATCTATGTCGGTTTGACATTCTAATTTGACCTAAGATAGTTTGACACCGAGCCAAAATAATAACTAGTCATGGGGTTCCATGTCCGTGTCGTTGATGCACCTCGACATGACTCTAGGGCGATAGAGTGAAGTTCGCCCGTCCCTTATCATTATCTAGTATGAGCTCAAGTTATATTATATGACCAATATATGTTTGTGGGGCATATGGATGCATCCTAGATCCGATCCGTTATCCGATATGATTTGTCTAGGTGAAGGATGTCGGTGTACGGCGTCTTCATAAAACTACGGAGCTAGCTACTCCGACTTATTTTGAGATTGTTTCTATATATAGTTATGATGTTTTGATATGATATGTTACGGGCTCGTGGTAGTTAACTAAATCTTTATTGGTTAATTCTATGTTAAGTATTCGATTATGATTCGGTATGTTCAAGTGTTAATAATTATGTGCTCGGCTTATTATATGTTATTATATGTGGTTATGCTTTTGCATGTTTATGTGACTACCGTCTACTATGCTAGGTTATGATTAATATGTTTAAATATGATTCGCATGTCATCATCCGATGTCATGTTAGTTTATCGTCATGTGAATTCGTTGATCCGTGAGATGAATGTGCTAGTGTGAAAGTGAGTATTCTATAAGTTTAGTATGTATAATTTGTTCGATTAATTTTGTGAACTTTGCTTATACGTTAGTGTTTTATCTCATCTATGTGACTGCCATGCTTAAACTCTCACGATGTTACGATTTGATCCGAGAACCGGTTTAGCTTATGATATCTGTTTTGATAATTGCTAATGGTTATGCTATGTTTTGCTTGGTCTATTTAATTATAGTTTGTCTACTATGTTTCTATTTGTTTGTGAGACGCCATGATTTGACCGCTATTTCATTCTTTGCAATATTGAATTAGGTGTGTTAAGTGAAGGTTAATTAATTTGTTGAATGCCATGTTTATTTTCTAGAAAGTGTTTCCGTTAGCCTTAGACTTTTCGTTTGGTTTATATGTAATCTATTTCTTCTTGATATGTTAAGTGTCGGGTTATTTTGATGTGTTTGCGTTGGAGTCATCAATATGCTATGTGTTTGTCCTTGATTGCTAATTGTTGTTCGGATTTACGTGCAATTGTGTTTCTGCAGAATCCTCAATGATTCATTATTCTCGTTCGCTACGATTTTGTTATTCGTTTCTTTGTTCAATTCGTATTTATGTTTTTGTTTAGTTTTGTTTTGTTATATCATTCTTTGGGCTTTGTAAGCTCACCGCATTTTCTTTTCTGCGGCGGTATTAGGCATTCAAGATGAGCTTGTGGGATGGGCGATCCGGGTTGAGAGTAAGCGAGAGCAAGATTTGATCATAGAGATCTTAGAATTATGTTGGTTATTTAGTTATTTATGTTTTCTTTTGTAATTTCGTAAAGGCTTTCGCTATTGTATAGTATTTAAAGTTCTGATATGAAACCGTATTTGCGATATCTTTACCCTTGTCGGGTTGGGGTGTTACAGAAGTACTTCTCGGAACTCTCAAGAAAACCTTATCTCCAGTTATTTCACAAGGCGTTGATAATGACTATCATGATATTGTAGTTGCACTATTGAATAATAATCCGCTCTTTGGTATTCCTTTGACCAAATCTTCACGGATTATTGTTCATGAATAATGATCCGCTCTTTGGTATTCCTTTGCCAAATCTTCACGGATTATTGTTCCTCTCATTGTGCACGCTATAAATCAACCTCATGAACATTAAGGAAAATGACTACCTCATCCGCTCAAAGACATTATTGGTGAATCTTCCATATCAGTCTCTACATGTATACCTTTAGGAAGAATGCATTGATGTTGAGGAATCATTTGTTCCGGTTCATTCAGTGGGTCAATTTACATCCGATTGTATGATTATTCACGTGTTGGACATTTGACACAACTCTATTACTTCGAAGTTACTCATTTATCACTTATTTAAGGTTGAAGTTGACGTTCACAAAGGCATGTTCTTACTTGATAACTTGCTCGAGCTTAAGAACTAGAGTTAAAGACTTGGGTTATCTAGTTACCGATCGAGGTGGATGGTTGAAGACACGGTTAACTATCACTATTAGGAGTTACTTTGTTTTACTCGGTGTCACACGCATATGATGGTGTGGATAATCGCAAGAGGTGTTAATGTCTCATACTTTGCTTGAGTAGTGAGTACTTAGAGATTTGCTTGAAGCATAAATTCTCTAATTTGTTCTTCCAACATTAGTGCAAGCATAAGTCACAAATGTGGGAATTTGACTTGATTTCAAGTTTGGTATATCGGGTTTTCTTCAACAGTTGTCACTTCAAATTGTCTACATATGGGTTGATAAAGATAGTCGAGAGAGTTTACATAGCAGTTGATTCTCACGAGTTCATTTGGGCTATTCGAGTTCTTCTCACAAGATCTCAAGTTTATGGGTATATTATGTTTCTTTGATTACGAGGTATCAAAACCAGAAGGGAAAGGAGACATATATCTAAAAGCACAACGAGTACACATGATGAACTTAACACTTCTACCGATTGAAGTTATTCCGGAAAGACAATGGTCATAACCGTAGAGAAACTCGGTGTTTATCTCATAACCTAGGTGTATTATTCCAACTATTTGGGGAGGATATATTATTCCAACAATTTGGGGGAAGGATGTATTATTCCAACTATTTGGAAATGGTCTCTGAGACTTTTGGTATGTGTTACTTGACGTTCAGTTGGAAGAAATGTGAGAAGAATATGTGGTGCGTGAGATGATATTGCTTATCGACATCTTCTATATGATTTATGATAAAGTGCTTCGGTTAGTGCTTCATGTACACAATGTAATGATGATTCCAATGAGATCGCAACCATCGGGAGGAGATATGTGTACATCGTGGTCGCACAACATATTCACATGATCGAGCTTAATCGGTTATTCCCGAGTTGACATCCGAGAGAAGATCGGTGAGTCAACCGATTCTTGTGATGTCATTGTCTACTACGGTTGGGTACTTGTGTACATTTTGGGCTGATTGGTTATATGGAAGATAACGGAATGCACTTAGTAAAATGAAGATGTTGATATATTGTTCCCAGAATAGACAACTTGTCAATCTCGAAGAGTAATGTGTACATCGAGACGACAACATGTTCATGTGATCGGACCTCATCGGTTATTCGGTTTGATAACTCCTGAGACGATCAATGTTTCAACTTGGTACGTTGGTGTTCTCGTGTTCTTCGAGGTGTTGAGCTTCATTCTATGAGACCATTTTTCATTCATTTCTACCTCTTGGGGAAATGGTCTTTATTCTTAGTTTGTCGATTTGGGGGAAAGCTACCAAAGTCTCACTTTCTGTATGTAACACCCGACATTTTATAAGTTTTAGAAATAAACTTTTATATTAATATTAGAAATTATAGGGGACCAAATGATAGTATTTTATGAAGAAAAGGACTTAGAATGCTAAATAGTTAACAAAAAGGACTAACGGTGCAAACAATTTAACGGTAAAAACTAACGATCGTTAAATAGGCAAAATTACTATTTTACCCCATATGCTTATATGACTTAATGACCGGGAATTCACCAAATAAAAACACGTAAGATGGTGTGTTGTCCCATATGTGGTTTTCGAGAAATATTTAGGAGGAAATAATTATTAGTACTTCATTATCCAAGAATCATAAAATTATCACAAGAAATCCTCTAAGGTGTGGTGTTGGTGATTTCCTACAAGCTTTAATGTGTTAGAGATAATTCTCATTAAGGTATGAATTAACACTAGTTATGATTTCATGTTTATGATTAATTGGAGATTTTAAGTAATTATTGTTTATTTAGAGGTTATGTCTTATTTAGAGGTTATGTAAACCTAGTTTTAATTTATGGTGAATCTTGATGAAATTGGAATTAGATGTGTTATGGTTATGATCATACTATGATAAGAATCATGTGGTCAAGTTATGGTAATTGATATAGAAAGATTCAATGCTAGTTGTTGTTGATAATGAAGTATGTCTCATTAAGGAGTGTTTGGAACAAGCTTATTGAGTGCCTAAAATAGTAAGATAGCTTAAGGGCCTGATGAAAATGATCTTAATATGTCAAATAAGCTGTAAAATAAGTTTGGTGTATAATAGAATAGCTTATCATGAGTTTTGGGTCGAATTGGTAATATTTAAATTTGGGACAGCAATGTTTTTCAGAAAATGCGCAGACTTGAAAGGGCTGCTGAGAACAAACCGTTCGTCGGATTAAGATGAAATCTAAACGAAAGTTGTAGCTCTCGGAGTGTACTTTAATTGTTATTCTTTGAGTTTTGGCTCAATTGGAAGTTAAATTGGCCTAAAGCTCGAAATACAGCAGCAACCCGTAAAATTCTGCACAAAATATATTTTTAGAAAAGTGTGTTAATGATGAAATAACACCTTAGGTGATCATGTTTAAGTTGTATAGACTCAATACATGTTAGATAAATGTGTTAGCATGTCCTAATAGCGTTAGAATGGTTATCTTGTGAGTAGGTGCTCGTGGGAAGCTTACGGAACGCTAATTAAGACCTAGAGGTGAGTAACGGTGCATTAGCTTCATGTTAATAGATTAAACATGATGTTAGAACTTGTGCAAGGTTTTGGAGATAGCCGAAACAAATCATGAATAATATGCTCACAAGAAGCATTATTGACAAGTTTAGCGTGCCTAAGAAATGCACGATATAGAACTCCCATAGTAGCATCCTAAGTGGATGACACGTGCTTTTATAGTAGCATCCTAAGTGGATGACCAAGCATCCTATGTGGATGAACCGTGCTTGAAAAGCACTTACGTCCTAAGTGGACGACCCATATCAGAAAAGCACGTATAAATAGAAGCCGTCAGAAGAGTACTCGTTGGCTAGGGAAGTTCTCACTCATAGTAGGACGATTAAGCATCGTCTAGTTAGAATGCATGTGCTTAGATATCATGTTATCAATAAGAAAATTCAGAATCAAGCTTATGTTTATGTTATGTACAAGTAGAAATACGACTATAAGTCGTGCCATTTAATCATGTTATAGATTATTATGTTTATGTTAGAAATTGCAAGTATCATTTCATATTTATTCCGTTTACTCACTAAGTCACAAGGACTTACCGTTTTCAGCTCATGTTTCATGTAGGTAATTGAAGATAGGCGATGGGGCTTGTAGATATCGAGTAGGATTGCATTTTGGGAGATTAACGGCTACGCTCGGGTATAGGTTCTGACGGCTCATTCTAGCACTTTGATTCTACTTGTAATGCCCCATGTGTCTTTCAAGGTCTAATATTAGTGTTAAAGTAGTTTATAATCAGTTACAAGTTGTTTTAGTAATCTACGAACAAGTCATGTGATATGTGTCGTGTAAAAGGGGGCGTTTGGCATAAAGCCATTCTAGCCTAAAATGACCCATTTTGGTTACGTACGGGTCTTAGCGAATAGTAAATGTTATGTACAGTTTCTATGAAGTAAATATATGTCTAGTTTGGGTTATTTCAGTTTATGAGTTACGTCAAGTTAGTTCCTTTCAAAAAAAAAAAAAAAAAAAAAAAAAAAAAAACAACTAGAGTCGGGCGTTACAAGTTGGTATCAGAGCGTTGGTTTGAGAGATTTAAGTATCCGCCATTAGTAGGAGGGTACTTAGACTTAAACCATAGCTCAGTATTGACCATAGAACACGTAGACCTGTTTATATGCTATATAGAATTGATTAGAACTATGTTTATGCATGTTTAGTAACCATGTTGATGCCATGATTAGTTAAACTTAGCATGTATAGAATTGCCATGTCCAGTAGAACGTGTGTAGGAGTATAACGATAGATACGTCATTTTAGTTATGACTCGAGATGAAATATGGTTGCAATAATGACATGTTTATATGACGCAAGTATTATGGCGCCGCCAGCGTGATAATAGTTACGTCATATAACTTGAATTTATTGAGATCATAGGACGTCTCGGAAATTTCTAAAATGGGAATAAGCGAGACGTAGAAACATCGACTTATATAATGCCATGTGTAAGTATTAGCATTTGAATAGATAGCATGTGATTATAGAAGTATGATTAGAGGTTATAGATAGAAATAGTTAAACTTATATGTCATAGTGTTTAATTTCGGTTGAGTAGAAATGACAAGTATTCAAGATAATCCAGAAATGAACCCGGAGAATCGCAGGACCCGTGAATGTAGAAGCGGTGGGTCTAGTGCGAGAAGAAAATACTCGAGAAAGGGAACAAGTCGGTGATGCGGTCAAAGCAATACTAAAGGGTTGGTATCGGGTGAAGTTACTCGGGCACTAGATACGACAATGCCAAATCAATCGTTCAAAAGATTTACGAAGCGTAAGTCGGGGACTCGGTGGTAGGGAAAATTCGGCCCCATAGTGATTGGGACAAGAAATAATGTTGAGAAAAATAAGGACTTAGAGAATCGGTTCAAGTATAAGGATTTCGCGGTGAGTAACCCTCCGAGTTCCATGGGCGGCAAGATCCGATAATCGATTCTGGTGGCTTTTAGACATGGAAGACATTTAGCATTCTTGGGTGTCCTCCGAATATCAAGTTAAGTATGCTTCTCATCTTCTTCGATCTGAGGCCAAGGATTGGTGGGATCGAATAAAGGTGCTAGTAGTTTAGAGACGATGAATAGCATGGGGTGGAATGAATTTAAAGATATGTTTCTTAAGTACTTTTCTCCGAGGTTGCGATAAAGAAGATTAGGCGGGAGTTTCGGCTATGCATCAAGTGACCGAGTGCGTAAGTGAGTTTACTGGTAAGTTTGTTGATCGGGCACGGTTTAATCCTGATTATGCGGGTAATGAGAAACTGATGATGGAACACTACACGACGCTATTAAGGAAAGACATTCGAGAGTTTGTTTCTATGAGGAGTTATCAGAAGTTTCAGGAGTTGACTAATGCTGCATTAGATAGGGAGCAAGAAACCTTGAAAGATGCGCCCAGTTTATCAAGGAAAAGAAATGATCAGGAAGACTTCCCTGCAAAAAGAACAAGAACTGAAAGTTCAAATAGACCAAGATCAGAAAGAGATAGTGATCAGAAATATGACTATCCGGTTTGCAGAATTTGTAAGAAGAGGCATCTTGGAGAATGTCGGGCAGGCAGGAATGAGTGTTTTCGTTGTGGTCAGGTTGGTCATTTTAGTAGAGATTGTGGGAAACCGACGAGGGTTTGTGAGATATGCCGCGGAACTGGTCATGATAGTAGAGATTGCCGAGGCGAAACCCGCGATACAACCCGATAGACGGATCAAGAATGCAGAAAGAAGAGGGTCAGGTGATGCAAGAGCCAAGGGTCGAGCGTACATGATGCCGATAGATGAAGTCAAGAATGAAACCGGTGAAGGTTCAGGTACTTTAAGAATATGTTTATAGTTAAGTTAGATAAGATTTAGAATTATTAGAAATAGAACTAGCACTAGTGTTAGAATAAGCGCAATGGGGGAGACTTATTTGATAGGCAGAAATTAAGTAGAATAACTTTACAAGGATGTTCGTGAGGACACGAACAATTCCAGTAGGGGAGAGTTGTAACACCCGACATTTTATAAGTTTTAGAAATAAACTTTTATATTAATATTAGAAATTATAGGGGACCAAATGATAGTATTTTATGAAGAAAAGGACTTAGAATGCTAAATAGTTAACAAAAAGGACTAACGGTGCAAACAATTTAACGGTAAAAACTAACGATCGTTAAATAGGCAAAATTACTATTTTACCCCATATGCTTATATGACTTAATGACCAGGAATTCACCAAATAAAAACACGTAAGATGGTGTGTTGTCCCATATGTGGTTTTCAGGAAATATTTAGGAGGAAATAATTATTAGTACTTCATTATCCAAGAATCATAAAATTATCACAAGAAATCCTCTAAGGTGTGGTGTTGGTGATTTCCTACAAGCTTTAATGTGTTAGAGATAATTCTCATTAAGGTATGAATTAACACTAGTTATGATTTCATGTTTATGATTAATTGGAGATTTTAAGTAATTATTGTTTATTTAGAGGTTATGTCTTATTTAGAGGTTATGTAAACCTAGTTTTAATTTATGGTGAATCTTGATGAAATTGAATTAGATGTGTTATGGTTATGATCATACTATGATAAGAATCATGTGGTCAAGTTATGGTTAATGATATAGAAAGATTCAATGCTAGTTGTTGTTGATAATGAAGTATGTCTCATTAAGGAGTGTTTGGAACAAGCTTATTGAGTGCTTAAAATAGCAAGATAGCTTAAGGGCCTGATGAAAATGATCTTAATATGTCAAATAAGCTGTAAAATAAGTTTGGTGTATAATAGAATAGCTTATCATGAGTTTTGGGTCGAATTGGTAATATTTAAATTTGGGACAGCAAGGTTTTTGAGAAAATCTTGAGACTTGAAAGGGCTGCTGAGAACAAACCGTTCGTCGGATTAAGATGAAATCTAAGCGAAAGTTGTAGCTCTCGGAGTGTACTTTAATTGTTATTCTTTAAGTTTTGGCTCGTTTGGAAGTTAAATTGGCCTAAAGCTGCAAATACAGCAACAACCGTAAAATTCTGCACAAAATATATTTTAGAAAAGTGTGTTTAATGATGAAATAACACCTTAGGTGATCATGTTTAAGTTGTATAGACTCAATACATGTTAGATAAATGTGTTAGCATGTCCTAATAAGCGTTAGAATGGTTATCTTGTGAGTAGGTGCTCGTGGGAAGCTTACGGGCGCTAATTAAGACCTAGAGGTGAGTAACGGTGCATTAGCTTCATGTTAATAGATTAAACATGATGTTAGAACTTGTGCAAGGTTTTGGAGATAGCCGAAACAAATCATGAATAATATGCTCACAAGAAGCATTATTGACAAGTTTAGCGTGCCTAAGAAATGCACGATATAGAACTCCCATAGTAGCATCCTAAGTGGATGACACGTGCTTTTATAGTAGCATCCTAAGTGGATGACCAAGCATCCTATGTGGATGAACCGTGCTTGAAAAGCACTTACGTCCTAAGTGGACGACCCATATCAGAAAAGCACGTATAAATAGAAGCCGTCAGAAGAGTACTGGTTGGCTAGGGAAGTTCTCACTCATAGTAGGACGATTAAGCATCGTCTAGTTAGAATGCTGCGTGCTTAGATATCATGTTATCAATAAGAAAATTCAGAATCAAGCTTATGTTTATGTTATGTACAAGTAGAAATCGACTATAAGTCGTGCCATTTAATCATGTTATAGATTATTATGTTTATGTTAGAAATTGCAAGTATCATTTCATATTTATTCCGTTTACTCACTAAGTCACAAGGACTTACCGTTTTCGACTCATGTTTCATGTAGGTAATTGAAGATAGGCGATGGGGCTTGTAGATATCGAGTAGGATTGCATTTGGGAGATTAACAGCTACGCTCGGGTATAGGTTCTGACGGCTCATTCTAGCACTTTGATTCTACTTGTAATGCCCCATGTGTCTTTCAAGGTCTAATATTAGTGTTAAAGTAGTTTATAATCGATTTACAAGTTGTTTTAGTAATCTCTGAACAAGTCATGTGATATGTGTCGTGTAAAGGGGCGTTTGGCATAAAGCCATTCTAGCCTAAAATGACCCATTTTGGTTACGTCGGGTCTTAGCGAATAGTAAATGTTATGTACGGTTTCTATGAAGTAAATATATGTCTAGTTTGGGTTATTTAGGTTTATGAGTTACGTCAAGTTAGTTCCTTTCAAAAAAAAAAAAAAAAAAAAAAAAAAAAAAAAAAACTACAAGTAGAGGCGTTACTTTGTAGGCTCAAGTTCTAACGACGATTCAAGAGCCTCAAAAGCTTTGGTGGTGAAAGTTTAAAAGATGATGTCTTCTATCTTCTACAAAGTGTTGTACGATATCCTTATCTCGGTACTCGTATCATCATCTTCTTAAACTATTTCTCTATCGTTGTAAATATTTTTCAAAAAAAAAAAAGCAAAACACAAAATTATAAAACCTACAAAACAAAATAGAAAAATATAAAATCAACAAAAGCCCATAAAAATCAGAAAATTGAAAAATACTAAAAATATGTTTTCTCAAGACATGTCTTCTGGTTTCGATAACATCTACGGTCTTAGAAATGTCATTGAATAATGGCACGGGACTTTAGATGAAGTTCGAGCGAGGAGGTGTAAATATTTCTTTCTAAACATGTCTCAAAATATGGTTTGCTATTATTTGAGATAGCAACCCGCTCTTTTAAAGAAAGGAAAGTCTTTGCGCTAAACCAATTTTCAAAATATTTCGTACTTATCCTTAAAACAAAATGAGGAAAGTATGTCAAGGATCTTTGTTCCTACTCAAATATTTTCCTTCAAAATTCTTTAGAAAAATATTTGTTTTAACAAAATGGTGGTAAATGAGTTGCTTAAAATCTATCGAGTTCGGTGTTTTCGTAAAATTGAAAACTCAATCAATGACTTGAGCTTTTAAACTTTTCATAAAATGAGTCATTGATTGAGGGAGAATATTTTCAAATTTACATCATCTAACGGGCTTTCTTAATTATCCTATATGCTTAATTAAAAATCATGTTAACCTACGTTTAAGGACTAGGTGCCTAGGATATAATTGTTAGGATTAGATAATTAGAGTTTGATAAACACATTATTCCCATGCTTTATATGAACTGATTGATATGTTGAATTGACTTTTATTAGTCGATTGCTGTTTGGGTGTTGTCGACCACCATATATCTGTTTGTGTCCACTAACGTATGCAGATATCATGGATATAAGAATGTTCCCGATCCGGATCCCACAAATGAAGATGATTGGATGCCGAAAGGAAAGGGTAACTATATCTTGGGTTGACAAATGAAGAAACGGAGCTTAATTTGACTTCTATGGAGAGTTGTCATGGAAAAATGCAACGTAAGAGGTCTCATTGAATCGTGAGATGGTTTTGTTCATCATCAAATGAAGAAAGCGGAGCTTAATTTGACCTCGGTTGGCATGAAAAAATGCAACGTAGAAGTCTCACCGCTTCGACGAGATGGTTTTCTTCTAAACCTCCAGCAACAACAACAAAAGCAGCTCAACCACCTAACCTATCTTTGTCCAGGTTAATTGTGATGATACCATTTATTTAAAACAATTTTAAAATAATATTGTTTTGAAAAATGGAAAAATATTGTTTTGAAAATAAACTAGACTAAATTTTGAAAATCACCGGACTTCATCTTATCAAAACCTAAGTCACTCAATCAACGACTACAGTCATCGATTGAGGGGGAGAGTGATTTAAAATAAAATATTTTCAAACGATATTTCTTCACAAATGTTCTGATTTGTACAAAAACAAAGTGGTGATCTAAAGATTTAATGTTATGTCATGGTATGATTCTCTTTAAAACTCAAAGATCTTTCAAAATGAAAATTTTCAACTCTTGTTTGATTGTGAAATTGTTTTATTTTACTTAAAGATCTCTTAAAACAATCATACCTGACACTAACAATATTTAATGTCTTAAATTGGTCCTTATCTGTCATTTTTCAAAATTAAATCAAGCCACGTCTTTCCCCATACTTTTCTAAATGATTTAAATCAATTGGGATCCAAAATCTCAATTGGTTTGAAATTTTTGATCGGGGGAGAGATCGTGATTTAAATCTCAAATCTGTTTTAGTCCTTTAAAGGCACTCCTGCCTCCATGTGTCAAACGATTTCAAATATACAATGCACATGTTGAGGAGGAGCATTTAACCAAAAACCAGAAGAGTATTTAAACCAGACGCATTTTCTCCCATGTTTTCTAAACCTCATTAAATCACTTGGGATCCAAAATCTCAAAGGGTTTGATATTTTTGATCGGGGGAGAATTTGTAATTTAATATGAAATTTGATAAAAGGTGATCATTTGATTCAATGTGCTAGCTCTCTAATATGTGCTAAACTCTTTCATATATTGATGCACATATTGAGGGGAGCGAATGGTTTCTTAATGGCTTGTGTGATCGTAAATGTGATTCAAAGAACTCTTTCCTCTATGTGATAAAATGATTTCAAATATCCTATACACATATTGAGGGGGAGAATTTACCAAAGAAAATCAAATGGCTTTTTCCATTGAAATTGTGATCAAGAATTTATTTCAAAAGAACTCTTGCCTCCATGTGCTAAACAATTTCATAATCATATGCACATGTTGAGGGGGAGCATTTCTAAAAGATCAAAAACAATTAAGGTACAAAATGTTTTGATTTTATATCACAAGTACCTTGATTGATTTTCCAAATGATTTTTCAATTGGTTTCAAGGAAGAAATGAACTGTACCAAAAGACCGACCAATTTACTTTATGCATGGTGTTATAAGGATGGTTAGGTTAGGTATTTTTCCCACGATCCCTTGAGCGGAGGGATCTACCGAGGACAATCCACTAGATAGTGTAGAGTCCTTAGGTATGATGAAAAAAGGAGAAAAGTGAGAAATGGGAAGAGTGCGGATGAAAAAGAGCTAGAAGCGGAATAAACCCAACAAGGTTCTAGTAATGAAGTCTCGGTAAGCAGAAGGGTTGAAGGATAAAAAGGAATGAAATGAGAAAAGGGTGAAAAGAAATAGCCTCCATTAATTCAACCTTAGGGCGAAACCGGGTTCAATTCATATACTCTTGGTGGTTAGTAAGGTAACACGGTATTGAAGACAAGACATCATGGACCCGGTGATGCCTTGCACCTAACTTCCCAAGCTACTCAAGTTCCTCTTAAAGGGCTTGTTTCATTCTCACGGGAACCGGCATTATCTATCGACTTTCTCTTAGAGATTGTTGATATTGAAGAAGGAGACCCTCTCCTAGTCTCCGGCATAGGAAACCAAAGTGCACTATTTGAGTCTAGAGCAAGAGATCATCCACAATATCTCATTAGGACTATTCTTGAAGACTTCTTTGTTTCACACAATGTGGAAAGTAATAATATATTAAGAGTCCTCGCATGATCCTTGTGGTATTGCGGAACATCCGAGTGATATGTAAAAATATTCACAATGAAGATGGAAATCCTTCAGAGCCAACATCAAACAAGCTCTTGGTGGGTGACATGTGAGATCTTCTCGTAAGATCAAACTTGTGACAAGCTGGATAGAAACGATGGGAGATTCAATCTTGAATCAACCTTGGTCCGAGAATGGTATTGCGAATACTTTTGGAAAAACCGTTCGATGTGCAAATCTTCTTTCTCTAGCACATCGAATGTGTATTTATTTTCAAACACAAAAGTATCTCGATTGAAAAATACTTTTGGAAAAATCGTTCGATGTGCGAATCTCTTCTTTTATATAGCACATCGAATGTGTACTCTTTTCAAATATAAAAGTATTTATTATTGAAAATTGATCTTTCTCATAAAACCTTCGTCGTATTGCAAAACTCTTTCTTCAAGCAATACACAATTGTTTTCAAATCATTTTCATCAATCGGTGAATCTCAATTATTTGGTTCACTCACTCCGTGTTGTATTCTTTTAGGCGTTCGGTTTGAGAACGACTAGAACAATTGCGAAACCTGTCAAGGAGATTCTTAGGAATCCTACGATCACGAGCAATACTTGTCTTGATCAGCGGGAACCGTGGGCGTGTACCTCAATTCAACGAAAGTGATCAAAGACACTTTCGTGTGTTTCATTGCTAGCTTGTTGTTTGCGGTACATTTGGACGGTTGCGGTGATCGAATTGAGAGTCAATCAAAGCCGCATGCTCACTGAATCCACACTTAATTGAAGAAATCATGGTGGTGCATATCTACATAACACGGTTACGATATTTTTATACTATGCTTACGCTTCTGTTGCTGCAAATATCATGAACCGATAAAGCTTCCGCTACTACGATGAAAAGATGTCATGATCCAAAAGTGTGAGCATGTCGGTCCGAAAGTCACAACATCACATGATGTCAACAAAATAAAGGGTGATCCAGATTTCTGTGGTGATGATCTCAAAGAAAGCTCGAAGATCATCAAAGATGTGGATCGGTTCAAAGACCTCCACCGAAAGTACAAAATATCTTGACTATGAAGAGTCATTGCTAAAGCACAAAGATTGCGGAAGTGAAGAATTAATGTCTGAGCCCAAGGCGATGATAAAATATAATGCTAGGATTCAAAATGTAAATCATGGGGTGACCTCCTTAGGGAGATTGTTAGGAATTAGAAATTCCATGGTGAAGTGTCGGTCACCCCAATTATAGTCTAGCACAAGTTAGCTCATAGACATATCGTTATTCTTGTTTATTAGCTTAGTTATTAGCTTAGTGCAACACCGTGGAGGAAGGACGGGTCTTTACCCTGTATGCACGATCCAGGTCAGAAGGAGGACGTTAGTATGTAACTATAAATACCTCTACCTCCCAAGGTAGAGGTTGGACCTTCATTCTTAATCTAACCTTCTAAGTTTTCTTTCACTTTTCTCTCTAGAAAGGCTCCCATCCCACTTTCTCTCTAAACTCTTAAACCATATGCCCTATTTATAATGATATGATGTTTTGTGAAATCAATATGTTACACTTCACATACGTTTGAATCTATTTTCCAATATATAAAACCATTAGTTTCAAGTAGTGGTGGTCGTTGCATAGATTGCCCTTCCTTGTAATTTTCGGAACCCATAGTGATCGAAAAGTTTTTAAAATCTGGTTTACTTTAAAACTTTTATAAACTTAGCTCTTGATGCCAATTGTGGAAAACTAGAAGGGGGTTGAATAGTTTTGTGGGTTTAAGTTAGTTTCAAAAACTTTAGATTCGATATTATGTGAAATCGTATGGATGTAGAAAGTATAGATCTAATGATAAAGCAAGTAAATAAAGTAAAGCAAAGGATAGAAATGACACAACCGATTTATAGTGGTTCGGCTACAAGGACACCTTCCTTGCCTACTCCACTCCCGAGTCACCTACTCGAGTTCAAGCACTATGTCAACAAACTCCTTCAACTTAGCGGAGAAGCCTTCTGCGTTGCTTACACCTTTTCCGGTATAAAGCTAAATACCGAGTCCGTAACACGATGGACCAAACCAACACGACTATTACACAACAACTATGTGAAATATCAAATACAAGATCTTTGCTACATGTAAATCTTGTGGAGGAACAAATCAATCAAGGATCCCTTGCTTGGATGACTTGTAGAATGCTCGTGATCTCGCCTTAAAGAAGGACCTATATGAGAATCACTAAAGAAAGAAAGAAGAATAACTCTCTAGATCAAGTGATCTTTTGTTAGAAGAGAATGAGAGTATATGAGAGAATTAGTAAGAAGAGGGTGAAGAGAAATGAAGAAATGGCTCTCTATTTATAGGCAAAACTTGCCACTTGTCCCCGGATCTCACGGATCCCTCCCACAAGGGATCCGTCTAGTGTAATCCTAGGGATCTGTGGGACACTCCTCTTTGCCCATGGGTTTTTTGGTTATGGGTCATGGGTCATGGGTTATGGGTTGGTCCACGGGTATTTCATTAGATACAATGTATCTAATAGATGCAATGCATCTAGTCAAATGGGTATGCGTAAAAATACCATGGGTTATGGATATGATCCATGGGTTGTGATTTTTACCCATCCTAATAAACTATTACAACAAATGATTTATTACAACAATTTGTATTAAATGGCTATATGTAAATGCTTTACAAAAATAACATGTATCCTTATAATTTTACTTAAGATAACATTATATTTGTTATCAACAAAACACAAAGAGATCGCAAAATATTAATAAATGTTTTTACGGTTTATTTGTATTAACAATAAGTTTGATCCTTATGACATTCTAGAGGATAAGCTTTACTTATATCGGTGCGTAGGGCACGACTTGAGTCTAGCTACAAGACTCATAAATAAAGAAAAGCGCTTCGTGGAAGGCAACCCATGCTTAATTGTTTGCTTGTTTGTGTGTCGTATATCTTTTATTGATTGTTTATTCTCATGTTTAAATTTGTAAAAATGCTTTATTTTGTCTTTAAACTCGTCTTAATTACATATAAAGGTATTTTACAAAAGGGATAAGTGTAGGGAGGATTACACACGTTTTCAAAAAGAACGTGAACATGAGAATTACGATTATTTAAAAGATATACATGTGTGTTTGTTCGAGTCAAATGCTTGTATCGAGTCATAATGGATGTTTTTGTGAAATTTTCCGATTCTAAAGATATAAATTTTCGAATGTTTTCGAAAATCGTATACGAGTTTACATTAGGATAACTTTGACGTCGTCAGGAGGAATAGAAACAACTTACTACTTTTCTCGTTTTCGAGCTACTTATAAATTTTGGAATTTTCTAGGTCTTAATTTTCCGAAAATCTGTAAACATCCATTCCACAAGCATTATATCCTAGTTTAGTAGAGTCATATTTATATTGTTACCGCTTGATTTTACGTAAATGTTTCGTTTGTTTTCTTCAAGTGTGCGGGTTTTATTTATCGAAGAAGATACATAAGATTGGAAGGAGATTTTCACGCATACATTCTTCTTGAAGAAAGATTTAACCACTACTTCACACGGATCCTACCAAGCTAATCGGAAGTACTAGTTTCTTTCGTTTTAATTACCTTCCATTATCATAACTTTGATACTTTCGGGAACATTGGGGACAATGTTCGGTTTAAGTGTAGGGAGGAAAATAAAGCGAGAACTTTGAAACTATGCTTATCCTTGACTATTTGCCTTGTCCAATTTCATTTGTGTAATAAACCATGAGAAATATCGGTTAGGGTAATTTTGGCACCAAATTTAAAATTTTCATGATATATAGGGTGGGCCATTAGTCTTAATAAAGTGTCTCATGGATAGGAAGTTATATGACTAGCACAAAACCCTTTACCACTTAAATTCCACCCAAAATGTGAGGATCGCCCTTAGATTTGTAGGAATTAAAGCATTCCACTTTAATGCTTCGAGTGTGTACCGGTAGTATAATAGATTCTAGAACTTGTTGTGTGATGCATTCCAATATCGCTAGTGAGACTACACTTGTGTAGTTAGGAATAACTAAATGATAAGAGGAATTAGGATAACCCTTGTTGGATACCCGTAATATAATTACTTCTTCCACATTGGTTGAGTAATTCCCCACCCACTGCGTTGTACTCATCTTTAGTACACGATACCCTAGTTAACCCCTCGAGCCTATCGTTGTACTCATCTTTAGTACACGATACCCTAGTTAACCCCTCGAGCCTATCCTTTTTGTTGTTCTCGTGATTTTTGGTTTTCGGAATATCAATGAAGAGCATTGTTTACAATCCACCCCCAAATGTACACCCAAATCGCCTTAGCCTACCTTGTATGCACTCACTTTTAGTGCATTATTGTTATCATACTAAACCCTTAGTTCAATTATCTAGTTGCTTGCATAAGTTGCTAAGTCGAGTCATATCCTTTGTACACAGTTTTGGGACGACTGGGACTCATGAGAAAACTTTAATTTTATGAAATGATGGGAAGGAACGTAAAAATTCAAATTCCCTTTATTTGCGTAATAATGTACTCCAAGTGTTTTGATATTTTCAATTCGGGTCAAATTAGTGTTAGAGTAATAAAACTCAAGTGTAGGGATGTGCCTATAAATCCCTATTATTTTGATGTTATCGTAGATGATGGTAGAGTAAAATGCATGGAAAAAAATGAAAAACATACGGGCTACCATCCTACATCTATCTTTAAATTTATGTTTGTTTATTTCAAAGTTATCTAGAGTTTAGAGTGTCGAGTCTTGGCTTAGCAACAACATTCTTCTCATGCTTGTAACATAAAGATTTTTGACTTGCCACCACTAAATCGCCTATCCCACCAAACCCTTTGTTTCCCTACCGTAAGCCTAATGTTATAACCCTTTAAAAGACCTCTTGGATAGTTTTTCCTAGGTGCTTACGCGAAAGCGATGGAGGTTTGATCTATTCTCAAGCCTATGGTAATCTATGTACTAGGACCGGTTAATGAGTGTTTATCTTTCATTTCCAACTTGATATATTTCTTATACACCCGAGAGATGAGAGTATCCAAACACCACTTATGAGGTGCTAGTATGTAATTTTCGTGCTTGTTATGACTTTTGCGGGGCTTATACGTGTTGTGAATTGTTCTAAACTAATGCCTCATGACCCCTAACTTATAAATTAATTGGCTAAAAGCACATTTGCTTGAGGACAAGCAAATACCAAGTGTAGGTATATTTGATAAGGATTTAAAAGGTACACTTTTGAGGGGTCATTTAAGCCCTTAATTGATCTCTTTTGTATCTGTTACTACTTAATTTCGTTCCTTTTCACTTTTTAGGTCTCTTGAAGGAAAATTGTTGGAATGACACTTATTCGGACGAAAAGGCGTGAATATATGAAGAAAATGGCCAAAGTCAAGAATCGAGACACTCAAGTGCTATTTGGGCGAAGGGACGGCGTCCGGCTTAATAGCGGCGCCGTCACGACACACCTGAGACGACTCGAGAGCAAATTGCTATTTTACAAGTGGCGGCATCGGGTTTAAAGAGTAGGCGTCACAACTCGGACGACCTAGATTTGGATCCGGCGGCGTCATAGGTTGAAGCCGACGGCGTCACAAGCATAAGGTGACGCCGTCCGCGAGTTGGCGTGGCCAAGGCGAAAACCTAATGGCGGCGACCCGGCGTCACAATTAAAAGTGCGCCGTCGCATATTGTAACTCTATATATAGAATTGAATTTTCAATATTTGAGAGAGGTAGTTTTGTGGAGTAAAACCTAAACCAAACATAGGTTGTCTTAGGCAGTATCTTAGGGTTCCATACCTATTTTACAACAAGATAAGTGATTTACTTCATTGATTCAATTATGTCTTCAATTGTTCGTGTGTATGTTGCATGTTTTCCATGTCCGACTAATTTACTTGTGTGTTTGCTTAGATCTATGAAACCTAGGTATTGAATATTGATTGGTTGTCTCTTATCTTAATTGTGATTGACCTAGTATTGCAATAGGTCATCCGTTGTGTTTTTAATGCTTAAGTAATCTTTGTGAACATTAGTTTATAATCACCTAGAGTTATTGTAGTCTAAACATCCAAAGATAACCTTAGAGTTAGTTTATGAATCCTAGAGATTTCGTAGGCAATAACCTTAAGGTAAACTTAAAGAGTTAGGGACAAATGCATACCCTACGACCTTACAAGACACAACTCGTTAAGAATAAGGACGTGACAATTCAACCATCAATAGGAGATAACTAGGGAGTAATAGCATCTAAGTAAACACATTTTTAATCATCATAAGAGCACACAACAATAGACATAGACTACACTCACCTTAGTTTAGATAATTAGATAACTAGATAAGTAGAGTAATCGGTGAAATACCAACCCCAAATATAATACCCGAGATTCGTACCTTTCCATTTTCTAAAAATATAAAATGATAAAAATAATCTTCCTCAACCCTAACCTTAGCGTAGTAATTTCTCACTAGCATTCCTATTCCCTAGAGAGCGATATCAATTCCGAGGCTTACCCTAATACTACACTACAACGATTAGGTTCACTACCTAGGGTGTTGAAAAACTTGCTCGACGAAAAGGAAGTTCCTTTGACCCTGAACGTACGTTGTATGCGTATCAACAACACATGTTAGTATATGTTTGTTATGTTGCATTATGATCAAATCCTTTAACACACCATTAAGAATGTTTACAATACTTGTTAGAATCATTAAATATTTAAAAGGTTAATCATTTCTTTGGAACCTCATTTTACATTTTGCATATAAATATACATGTATTTTATACATATGCATTACTTTTATTTTTACACTTAAAGTTTACGTCCAAATATATATTCTATTTGAACAAAGTAAACACACTTCAATTTTCATTTAGCAATAAAGTTTACTTACACATTTGCTAATATATATTTAGTTTTAACAAGTACACAACTAGACTTTTAGACATTTTATTTTACAAGTTTACTTTCTATTTTAGGAAAACCAAAAATGATCCAAAATCCGGATTTAATTTATCAGGGGCTGATCCCTTGGTTAAGCCTAGTCGGATCTCTTTTGGAAGGGATCCGTCGGATTCGTGGACGCTCTTCATTCCTATAAATAGAATGTCATTTCTCTCTTCTTTGTTACCCTTTACACACACATTCTCTCTACCATTTATAACACATTTAGATATGTAGTAATGCATCCATAAAACCCCTAATTAATATATGATAATAATGCTTTTAACTCTCATTTTGTTGTAAGCATGTTTCTGTGATGATCCACCAAAGCAAGCTTAGAGATCTTCCCATTCTCATCCATCATAAATTATACACATATGAAGATCTACAAGATTGGTCATCTTATCATCTTCATCCATTTGAAGGCTTCTTGTCATATGATAAGGATTTAATACATACATTTTTAGGGGGTCATTTAAGCCTTAAATCGACACATTTTATATCTGTTACTACTTAAAATCGTTCCTTTTCACTTTTCGGGTCTTTTGGAAGCAAAATCTTTGGAATGAAGCATATTTGGACGAAAGGGTGAAAACATGAAGAAAATGGCAAAGTCAATATCAAAGGCCATCCAGCACACCGACGACATCCCAACCGAAGGCGACGTCATCCCTATATTGAATACTTGATCCAAAGTGCACGCAATGGCTCGGTGAATTTACGGTCCTAAAGCACGACGGTGTCACGCCTTAGTCGGAAGGTGTCACCGACAAGTTTCACACCGACGCCCAAGATTCAAGACTTGAACAACGTCGCTCTTGAAGGCGGCGTCACACGATGCCATCCCAACTATGACTTGGCCCAAACGAAACCCTAATGACGGACGACTGGCGTCACTAGCAAAAGGAGACACCGTCGCGATTGTAAATCTATATATAGAATTCGATTTTTCTGTATTTTAAGAGGTAGAATTTTGGAGAGCAAACCCTAACTCAGTCGTAGTCTGAATTGGACAGTATTCTAGGGTCCCATACCCTATTTTACACCACAAGTTAAGTTTGTTTATCCAATTTATCATTATATCTACCACATATTCAATTGATTGTGTGTATGCTTGCTTGTTTAACATGTCTAGCTAAATTACTTTTGTGTTTGCTTAGATATATCAAACATAGTTATTGATTGTTGTTAGGTTGTCTCTTTTCTTAATTGGTAGACGCTAGATTAAGGAAAATTGGCTTCTTCTTTCATTGTTGCGAGCTTGAACATAGCAAAAAGCCATAGGAGTGCACCTAGGCCATCGTTGTGTTTATTTCATGAGTTGTAGCTTTAGGATAGTAGTGTATTCGGGGGAGATGCTATTGCTCTTACCGATCCCGGGTATTGTAAAGGAGAGTTACAATTGATAGAACTAGGGGATTAGGCACCGCCCTACAACTAATCGGAATACAACGCACCAATTAAGATAAAGGAAGTGACAATTCAACCAACCAATAAAAGATAACAATGGAGTAATAGTATCTAAGTGAACACATCTTTAATCATCATACGAGCACACCTCAATTAGCATAATCTATCAGTAGTTAATTAGTTAAATTAGATAGTTAGTAAAGTAGTGAAATCAGTAGAAGTACCACCCCCCAATCATATACCCTAAGATTTTTACCCCTGCTTTCTAAAAAACCATAAAAAGACTAAAAAGAATCATCCTCAACCCCACCTTCTCGTCATATCTCTTTCTAGCATTCACATTCCCCTATAGAATGAAACCAATCCCCGAGGCTTACCCAATACTACACTACAACGATTAAGTTCACTGCCTAGAGGGATGAAAATCTTGCTCGTAGAAAAGGAGGTTTTCTCGACCCCGAACCCACGCTATCAAGTTTTTGGCGCCGCTGTCGGGGAATAGAATAGCTAGTTATATTTCTATCTCGTTTAGGTCCACTCGCTTGATTCCTATCAAGTGAGATTTTTTTTTTTCATTAGCTTCCTTGTAGTCTATCCCTCTTCTTCGTGTTTGTGTTCGTAACCTTGTCACTTTTCACCATGGGTGACAATCCACCACCAAACAACAATCCAACACCACATCAACAATTTTCACTCAACCAACCACCACTTGACCCGCCAAGAGGCCGTACTCTTGGTGAATACTCTAGACCAACCCATCAAGGTTATAGGAACACCATTGAGCTCCCACTTCAAGTTCAAACTATGGCCTGCGATCCGACACCATCCGGTTGGTGCAAGCGGATGTGCATTCCATGGACTTCGTTCGAAGATCCTAATCGACATCTCAAGGATTTTCTTAAAATCATTGACTCAATTGACCTTGATGCTACCATACGGGGAGACCACGCAATTGCGTCTCTTCCAATTCTCTACGGGACCAAGCTAGTAATTTGCTTTGGCGTCTTCCATGGATCTATTTCAAGTTGGGATGATCTCACTACCCGTTTCCTTGCTAAGTTTTGCCCACCCACTCTAAGTCAACCACTTGACCGACATTCCTTCAACCTTCTTCGCAACCAAATCACTAGTGAAATCGATGAGCTTAAAGAATTGCATAAGTTATTTGAGTGTACAATTTGGGATGCAGTTGAAAAAGCGGCTAGTGCATCGGGTGTGGTTTCATAGTTAGCAATAGTTCAGGTGATGACTTAGGAGGAGGTGACGTTGAGGTCACCAAGATAGTAAATGAAAGTGAGAATGAGGAGACTAATGCCTATTTTAATCATTATCCCACTAAGGAAGAAATTGCATACCACAAGTACAGAATCGACAATCCTTGATCACCCATCATTAGAATATGCCCAAAGATTAGGAGAGGAAATCCTTGGAACATTAAAATCCCTTGTATGATTGGATATATGAATGTCGAGCACGCTTACATAGATATGGACTCTCCTATCAACGTGATGTCATCAGTTGTTTACAATGACATAATGAATGCGCGACTTAAATTAGGAGGGACCCTAAGTATCCCGGTGGAGTTTGCAATTTTGTGGGAAGGGTCAAAGATGTGCACGTATTTGTAGGAAACTTCACCTATGTAGTAGATTTTATGATCTGAGAAGATATAAGATGTGTCATCGACTATAGCTTATCCAATATAGTGTTAGGAAAATCGTTTGTTGAAAAATCCAAGCTAAACTATAACAAACCCGAGGGAACGGTTAAATTTTTGAAAGTAGACGATGAGATTACATATAGGATGCCTTGGAAAGTTAGTGGATATGGTCATCTATCCTGCTTTGAAAGAGATAACATTAGAGCATTTGAGGAAAAGCGCAAAGAGGATATTAAAAAAAGCTTGAACTTTATGTGGTAGAAAAGGAGACTCTACTATAAGGATTTCTTGACCCTAGGACCTAGGTATAGAGTCGATGGGAATTTTTTCAATATGATAGGGTTTTCAATAAGGATTAAAAAGGAAGTCACGTAGGATCACGACTTCGAGTCTAGCTACAAGACTCAAAAATAAAGAAAAGCGCTTCATGGGAGGCAACCCATGCTTGTTTTGTTTTTCAATTTATGTGTTTATATATCTTTTTCATTGTTGTTTATTCTCATGTTAGACTTTGTGAAAATGTTTTATTTTATTTTTAACCTCGTCTTAATTACATATAAAGGTATTTTACAAAAAATAAGTGTAGGGAAGATCATATAAGTTTTTAAGAACATGAACATGAGATTAACAATAATTGAAATTGATATATATATGTTAGTTAGAGTCAAATTCTTGTATCGAGTCATAATGGATGTTTTGCAAAATTTTCCGAGTTTTAATGAGGTAATATTTCGAATTTTTGAAAACGCACGAGACTAGTTTTGTCAAGACAACTGACGGCGTTAGATTAACACTGACGATGTCGAGCAATGTAGAAACAAAATAATCGGTTTGTTTTACGTGTAATTTATAATTTTGGAAATTCCCAATTCTTAATTTTCGAAAAAGCGCAAACATCCATTCCACAAGCATTATATCTTACTTGCTTTACGGTGTAGTTGTGTGTCATATATAGTTTTACCATCGATTTTGTGAAGGTTTCGTTTTCTTTCTTATAAGTGTGCGGGTTATATGAGACAAGAAGAAGAAACACATATTGGATGAAGCTTATTACTTATGCATTCTTCTTGGAGGAGGATTTAACCGCAACTTCACACATATCCTACTGAGCTAATCAAGGGAGTATTAGTTTCTTTTCCTTACTTACCTTCCTTTATAATAACTTTGATACTTTTGGGAACATTTGGGACAATGTTCAATTTAAGTGTCGGGAGGGAGAATAAAACGGGAACTTAGAAACTATTCACTCACTTGATTATTTGTCTTATCCTTAGTATTTAGTGTAATAAACCATTAAAAATATTTTTTAGGGAAATTTTAGCACCAAATTTAAAAAAATTTATGACATTTACAAGCTAAACTTTAGTCTTAATAAAGCGTCTCATGGATAGAAATTATATGACTAGCACAAAAACCGTATACCACTCAAATTTCACCCCAAAAATGTGAGGTTCGCCCCTAGATCTTTAGGAATAAAAGCATTCACCTTTAATGCTTAGTGAGTGTACCGGTAGTATAATATATTCTAGAACTTGTTTTGTGATGCATTACGAGATCGCTAGTGAGACTACACTTGTGTAGCTAGGAGTAACTAAATGATAAGAGGTATTAGGATAAACCTTGTTTGAAACTTGTATTATAATTACCTCTTCCATATCGGTTGAGTAATTACCCACACCCTTGCGATGTACTCATCTTTAGTACACGGTACCCTAGTTAACCCCTCGAGCCTATCTTTTCGTGGTTCTCGTGATGTTTGGTTTTCGAATATCAATGAATAGCATTGTTTACAATCCACCCCTAAATGTACACTCAAATCGTCTTAGCCTACCTTGTATGCACTCATCTTTAGTGCATTATTGTTATCATTACTAAACCCTTAGTTCAATTATCCAGTTACTTGCATTGTTGCTAAGTCGAGTCATATCTTTTGTATACAGTTTTGGGACGATTGGGACTCATGGGTAAAAGTAATATTTTATGGAGTAACGGGAAAAAACAATAAATTCAAATTCCCTTTGTCCACGTAATTAAATACTCCAAGTGTTTTGATCTTTTCAAATTGGGTCAATTAGTGTTAGTTAAATAAAAACTCAAGTGTAGGGATGCGACTATAAATCCCTTATATTTTGATGTTATCGTAGAGGATAGTAGAGTAAAAGGTATGTAAAAATATAAAAAAAAGAGTTGTAAAAAAAGAATAAAAAATGAGAAAACATAGGGCTACCATCCTACATCTATCTTTATGTTTATGTTTTTAAGTTTGTGTTTATTTTGTTTCAAGTTATCTAGTGTTAGTGAGTCGAGTCTTGGCTTAGCAATGCCACGCTTTACATGCTTGTAACATAAGATTTTGACTTGCCACCACTAAATATCCCTATCCAACAAAACCCTTTACTTCCTACCCTAAGCCTAACGTTACAACCCTTATAAAGACCTCTTAGATAGTTATTCCTAGGTGCTTACGTAAAGCGGTGGAGGTTTGATCTATTCTCAAGCTTATGGTAATCTATGTACTATGTCGGGGTAATGAGTGTTTATCTTCCATTTCCATTCATATTATATTTCATATAAACCCGAGAGATGAGAGAATCCAAACACCAATTGTGAGGTGCTAGTATATAATTTCCATGCTTGTTACGACTATTGTAGCGCTTGTACTTGTTGTAAACTATCTTAAACCAATGCTTCATGCCCCCTAACTTATAAATTGATTGGCTAAAAGCATATTTTCTTGAGGACAAGCAAATACCAAGTGTAGGGATATTTGATAAAGATTTAAAACATACATTTTTAGGGGGTCATTTAAGCCCTAAATCGACACATTTTATATCTGTTACTGCTTAAAATCGTTCCTTTTCGCTTTTTATGTCTTTTGAAAGCAAAATGCTGGAATGAATCATATTTGGACGAAAATGAGCGAAAACATGAAGAAAATGGCAAATTCAAGATCAAAGGCCAACTAAAGACACCGACGGCATCCCAACAAAAGGCGACGCCGTCCCTCTATTAAAGACTTGATCAAAAGTGCACGCGACGGCTCAACGAAATTTCTTGTCCTAAAGCCTGACGTCACGCCTTAGTGAAGGCGTCACTCACAAGTTTCACACCGACGCCCAAGATTCAAGACTCGACGGCGTCGCATCAAGAGGCCGGCGTCACACATCTCAACTAACGTCATCCCAACAATGACTTGGCCCAAACGAAACCCTAATGACGACGACCTGACAGCGTCACTAGCAAAAGGAGACACCGTCGCGATTGTAAATCTATATATAGAATTCGATTTTTCTATATTTTAGGAGGTAGAATTTTGGAGAGCAAACCCTAACTCAGTTATAGTCCGACTTGGACAATATTCTAGGGTCCCATACCCTATTTTACACCACAAGATAAGTTTGTTTATCCAACATGTTCAATTGATTGTGTGTATGCTTGCTTGTTTAACATGTCTAGCTAAATTACTTTTGTGTTTGCTTAGATCTATGAAACCTAGTTATTGATTGTTGTTAGGTTGTCTCTTGTCTTAATTGGTAGATGCTAGATTAAGGAAAACTGGCTTCCTCTGTCATTATTGCGAGCTTGAACGTCCTAAATAGCAAAAAGCCATAGGAATGCACCTAAGCCATCGTTGTGTTTATTGCGTGAGTTGTAGCTTTAGGATAATAGTGTATTCGGGGGAGATGCTATTGCACTTGCCGATCCCGGGTATTCTAAAGGAGAGTTACAATTCATAGAACTAGGAGATTAGGCACCGCCCTACTACTAATCGGAATACAACGCACCAATTAAGATAAAGGAAGTGACAATTCAACCAACCAATAAAAGATAACTAGGGAGTTATAGTATCTAAGTGAACACATCTTTAATCATCATACGAGCACACCTCAATTAGCATAATCTATCCATAGTTAATTAGTCAAATTAGATAATTAGTAAAGTAGTAAAATCGGTAGAAGTACCACCCCCAATCATATACCCCGAGATTTTTACCCTTTCTTTCTAAAAATCATAAAAAAGACTAAAAAGAATCATCTTCAACCCCACCTTCTCGTCATATATCTCTTTCTAGCATTCATATTCCCCTAAAGAACGAAATCAATCCCCCGATGCTTACCCCGTACTACACTACAACGATTAGGCTCACTGCCTAGAGGGTTGAAAAGCTTGCTCGTAGAAAAGGAGGTTTTCTCGACCCCGAACCCACGCTATCATCATAAGAAGTTCATTTAGATTATGCATCCTTATCCACTAGACATTTCTGTCTTGGATCTATGTTATAAATTTGCATCATCACATTGTATCATTAAACTCGATTAGATGGTTTATGTGTTTGAGCCATAAAACAAAAGGTTTGTTATGTTGGGCCATAAAATAGAACGAGTTTGGTTGTACCCGAAGAAGGAATCGGTATTTAACTTTGTACCGGAAAAAGTGTATGTCACACCCCAAATTACATTTTGCGCGGAATGGAATACACAGGGGATGACTATCATAGCATCAAAGTTACTGATTATATCGAGCGACCTAAAGTGTCGTTTTGAAAATATCGTTTGATTAAATAAAATAATCGAGTTTACAAAACATAGGTCCCAAAAGATTTCCAATGTACCAAAATGAGTTTGTTACAATCAAGCGATAGTTAAGTGCATAAAATATATGTTGACACGTCGACACCGCGACACTATGATAAGTCCACATGCATGCCATGAAGTGAATGCCTTAGATACCTGAGATAAAACATGCTAAAAAGTGTCAACACAATGGTTGAGTGAGTTCATAGAGTTTGGTTTATCATGAAAAGCCTTTAAAGAACGTTCATGCAGCAAAGGCAAAGTTTTTGGTCATTGAGAATAGTCCATAAAGCAAAGGCATTGTAAATCCACTCGGTTCCAAGTTTCGCCCATACAAAACTTGCAACCTATGTGTTCACAAGCCACTGCCAAAAGTAGTATGTCTAGTATTCAAGTATACGTTGTCATAATAGTTCATAGTATAGCACCACGTATATAATTATGTATGCGGAAAAGCCCTAGAATAAATAATATGTGTCCGTAACATAGTGAGCGAGAGGTTGGCCGACCTCTAATAGCGCTATCCATACTACCCTCTTGATAGGAGACTAACAATGCGAATGTACGAATGGTACATCATACAACTATTATATACAATTTAGAACACTCCGAACATGGGAGAATTTGCCTTTGCTCCGAGCAGGGTAGACTTTAGGATGCTCGAACATGGGAGACTTTGCACGCTCCACCAATAAGGCAAGACTTTAGGTCAAGAACGCTCCACCAAAACGGTGAGACTTTTAGGTCATAGCACGTATGGTTCAATAAGTTCAAACAAGTCATAAGTTCGTAATTAAGTTCAAGTGTTCCATTCAAAAGTTCGTAATTAAGTTTAAGAGTTTAAGTCGAGTTCAAAGTTCAAAAGCAGTCAAAGAGTGAAAACATATCAAAAGGTTCAAAATAGTCAAAGGGTTCAAATATATGTTAAAAGGTCCAAATCAATTTAAAAGAGTTCAAATATATATGTCGAAGGGTTCAAAATCAAGGAAAGTGGTTCAAATAATAGTGTTCATAACATAGAAATCAATTTAGTTCGGGCATAATCTACTTACTAACATAAGTAGTGAAACAACAGTTATTTAAGTTCATATAAGTGTAAAGTAAAAGTAAGTAGTTGAGCATGTATCTCCCCCGAAGAGTTTATAAAACAATTAAACGAGTAAAAGTGGGGCTACGAACTCACCTGATGCAATGATTATGGTGACAAAAGTAGATACACTGAAATGAGGTGCGATCTCTATTTGCAACCTAATATGAATGATATGCTCTAATATAAGTCATGAAATAATGTTGTGCATGCAAACTCATATGATATCCATACCACTTGTACATTTTTGAAAATGAAGTTTATCGTCGAAATACACGTTTATGACATCTCGTCATGTTATAAAATACTTTACAAGTACTTACGTTGAAACGACATCCTACAATAGTTGCTTAGTGATTTATCAAGAAATTATAGTTTCTGAGTAGTTTTCGGAAAAGTTTGAGAGATCGTATATTACTCGTTACAACTTCGTTTGACGAACGGTTGAACATTTTGGAAAATAGACCAGGTGAACTCACTTTTACTTAAAGACATTATTTTCTCAAAAGTACTCTATCGATAAGAAAAATGGCTCCAAACATGGTAACTTGCGATAACCATTTTGGTCTAGTAGGAAATATATAAGTGTTAATACTTGTGTAAAATAGTCACAATAGTCATATTTAAAATGCGTATAACTTAGTTGTTATAAGTCCGTTTTCTACGTTTTATATATCCTTGATTTCGTGTTAATGTATACTAATATATTTTTGATAAATCGACTCATTTAGATTATGTTTAAAACTCGATTTTGCCCTTGAAATATCCTTGACAGCTTGTATATTTTCGAAAATTAGTTTTCGTCGTTAAACTTGAAAATAGCGTAACTTCTTCGTTATAAATCCGTTTTAACCCGTTCAAGCGACCACGGTTTCGTTTTAAAGTATATTTTCTGAAATTATAAACCAAAATAATCCATGACCTGTCAAAATTTCCAGATTTTTCAAAAATGAACTGCCCTTAATTAGAAGTTGTCGAAAATGATTTTTCTAGTGTAATACTTGTTCTAAACCCTTCCAATCAACACCAAAATTATTCTAAACCTACCATACACCTTCTTAGGGTGTCATGGGTTCCTAAACTTCATCAACAATGATAGGTTTTATGGGAATAATTATAGGATAGTTTATACTAATAATAAGTAATAAAAACAAGTAAAAGTGGTATGAATACATATAATACTTGCATATTTTTGTACTAACATATTAAAAATAGATCAAATATGATTATGAAAGAGTAGGAAAAATTATTTAGAACTTACTTGAGTGATTGAAGAGTTTTGGAACTAGAAACTTAATTAAACTTTATGTTTTATTTCAAAACCTTGAAATAGATAATAGAACTAGAAAAATACTTGAGCTAGAAAATTATGGATTCTTCTTCTTGATCATGCCATGGCGAACATCACAAAGGGAAGGAGAGGATTTGCTAGTTGTTTTCACCTTTGGATAAGTGTATCTATGTGTTTTCATTTAGTATATTAATTGTATATTACAAATATCTAGTTACAAAATGAGTATGTGTCCAATTATTTGGTAAAGATATTTAGTAAAATGGTGACTAAGGGGGTTCGCAAGGGGTTTTGGGTAAATAGGTTTTGTATTTTGATGATTTAAATGTATATAATGTTATGTAATATGTATATTTTGTACATATGATTAGGTATTAAGTGTAGCGTTAGCTAGAAATCGATTTTAACGGAACAAAATAAAATATATCAAGTCATAAAAATTATAAAAATGCATTTCTACTTAGTATTGAGTGAATAAATAATTGTCGATTAGAATTCTGAAAAATCGTAAGTATAGAAATATATATATATATATATATATATATATATATATATATATATATATATATATATATATATATATATATATATATATATATATATATATATATATATATATATATATATATATATATATATATATATATATATATATATATTAACAATTTATATACCAAAATAAATTCAAAACATCGGGTAAACTAATAATATAATTTTTATAGTCTTAAAATGAGTATAAAAATATATCAGACAATTATGGAAAGTGTCGGATCAATTATTCAAAATAAATGATCGTGCGATAGCGTTTATTTAATAGAAAAAATATACGTTAATGAAATATGCAAACCCATGCATGAACTAATATGAAATGATGTTACTGATGATGTACAGACTAACTCTAGTCTATATGAAATGTTCTGAATGATGTTCCATGAATACGCGGCTAAACCCTTACGGTTACGCGAATTTGATACTCGTAAACCTAGTTTACAAAAATGATGAATAATAATCGTGAATATAAATTTTTCTCCGAGAATGAATAGTGTTTTGTGAATAGTAAAATTTTGAAATAACCTCTCAAAATATCAAATCGACTTAAAAGCGATGAATAGTAAAATGATGAAATAATGTAGATGAATAGTAAATTTCCGAGATGAATAGTAAAATTTTTTAAAGTTTGCAAAATGACCGGAAATTGAGAATTGTGACATTCTTCCCCTGTTAGAGGAATCACGTCCTCGTGATTCAATTATTGATAACTATAGTCTGAACCTCGACAAGGGTTCTAAAAGTTCATGCTCGTGTGAATAGTCTAAGTGATGATGTCAATGCTCATGTATATGGGTTCCTCATCCAACTAGGTACGTTCTTGTGCCATCGTGACCATTTCCCATTCTAAAGACATGCTCTCTGATGAGTGTCTAAATACTCATCATTTTGTACAATCTAAGCTGCAAAATCATCCGAAAACACTCAAAATGCATCAAATTGATAAAATATCACAAATCGAGTGTTTTATGTGTTTTAATTGCAAAAGATCAAAATCGGATGAAAAATGTATCAAGTTTGCAAAATTGGCGGTTTAGTCCCCCAAGTTTTAAAAGTTGTCAAATCTAGTCCTGGAATATCAAAATGTGGAATTTTATCATTCAAGGTCCCTAAAATATTCTAAGTTGTCAAAATGATCCTTGAATGATTCTTTGGTCAAATGGCGGAAAAGGTCCTTAAACTTTGAAAAATTGCAAAAGTAGTCCTTGGATATTTTAAAATGGAATTTTATGCAAAAGTTATCCTTGTACTATCAAAGTTTGTCAAATTTGGTCCTTATGATATCTTTGGAAAAGCTACATTTTCGAGTCCTCATGTTTGGCGATTGCAAATTTGGTCCTTGGGTTAATAAACTACACCAAACGGACCCTTTGTAATATATCAAGCCCAAATCCAATCCTTTGGCCCAAAACCAACCCAACCCCGTTATATCACCCCGGTCAAATAAAGTCAAACAAGCAAAAACCGCCCTTCTTTGTAGCTCTCCTCACCACCACCTGAAACACCAAAACAAGTCATGGTTTTCCATCTTTTCTCCACCCCCTTACCTTGTCCCTCCACCTCCACTAACACCAAAATCCTTAATTGATTGAAACCAAACCCATTAAAGCTCAAACACCTTTCATAAAGAATTTTGGCGCCAAAATCAGTTTTGATGGCTAGGATCTGTTTGACTACACCAATGGCCAAGATTATTGATGGGATTTACTCAGAGACATGTGGGGATTCTAAAAAGTCTATAAAGAAGTGGAGTGAAGCAATGTATGAAGACAACTAGTGTAAAATTTAAGTTTCTATGTCGATTTAGTCATTTTCAAGTTTCCAGTGTATTTCTTAGCTTCCAAATACTTTCTTAAGTATTTTTAGTGTACTTTTAATCCTTTTCAGTAATAAAATTCAAGTTTCCAGTTCCAATTTCAGTTTATGCAGTTTTCATTAAAAAATCTCATGTGAATCAAATATTGTTTTTAGTTGTTTGTATGGATTGAATAGATCACATAAGCTCCATATAGCTTTTCTAAGCTATTAGAAACACTAAAATTAGTTTAGAAGCAAAATCGAAAATCACCAAAATACAAATTAATTAGTGAAAAATCAAAATCCATTGGAAATGGTGTACAAATGGGAGCAGGTAAATCTTGGATGGCCTTGGGTTAGAAGCTTAGTGGTAAGCTAATAGGGTAATAATTGGTCTGGTTCTCGGATTTGAGCTTGGAAGCTTTTGTAAGCCTTTTGTTCACTTTGCATATCAACGTTATAGTTGTTCATTAGCTTTAATTTACATTTCTTAGTGATCACTAGTTATACTTAAGTATTTTTAAAGATTAAAATCAGTTTCTTGTTCTTTTAAATTAGTATTTATCAAAATATTATCTTGTGATTAAAATTGCTTCATGGTCATTTTCGAGTTTTATGTTGTAATGGTTGTTGTTTAATGCTTAATTAGTCCTAATAAGTAGTTATATAAGGTCTCGAAATCAAGTTCATGGTTTAAATCTTTGATAAGCTTTGAAAAACTTCTATCTGATCATATAAAGGTCTTTGGATTTGCTTGCTTAAACCGTAATGAGTCTTGTTTGTGTTGTTATTTGTGCTTGCTTTGTGTCACATAAGTGTCTTATATCTCATATCAACCATAAAAACCGGTGTTCATAAGCTCAAAGTCAAAAATCCTTTTAATCATATACATCTTGTCCTTTGTTGGGATTTTAAGTTCCATGATCATGATTTTGTGTTAGAAAGTTGTTAGTGTTGCTCAATTTAGTCTTAACAAACCTTAATACATCACATTCAGTGCTTAAGATCAAATCAAAGTTCATCTTGGTCAACTTTTTAGTTTTTCTTAAAAAGTCAAATTTTTATTTGGGTCGTTTTTGAATAAAATAGATCTTTTAAGTGTGAGTTTAATAGTGAGTCTTAGCTTAAAAGCTTTTGGGTTATCAAATTTCAGTTGCTAAATAAAATTAGAAAAATAATAGATCTTTTTGAATCAGCTTATAAAGTGCTTTTTTATTGGCTTATTGTTGGTACCTGTTCTGCAACCATGCCCTGTGCACAGTTGGGTGGTCCAACTTGATAAGCTCACATAGAGCTTATTAGTTGCTTAAAGCTTGTGATCTTTGGTTCTTTGGAAAGCCAACTGGCCATCTTGAAATCTCAAGCTTGGTTTCTCATTTTGAAGCTTGTTTGGTAGAATTGCTATAAGCTTAAACTTTGTCCCATTTCGCTTTTCAATACTAGTGTCATAAGTGCTTATTGCTTGTTTCTAGCTTATCGATGTGCTTATCATCTCTTTTAGCTTCATATCGTAGCACTAGCTTGTTTGAATCATATTCCACTCTTGTTTCCGGTTTTCAAGTTTTTTAGCTTAATTCCACCAGATAAGCTCATTTAGCCACTGTTGGGATAATAAGCTTATCAAACTGCTTATTTTTTATTTGTAAAATTTTTGTCTTTGTTAAAGTTTCATAATATTAGTAGTTAAGTAGTTTTCAAAAAGAAAATCCAGAAAAAGATCAATTTAAAATCGGTGATAGCATTTATTTAATAGGTTTTAGCTTTTGATTTTTCTTTTAGCTTATTAATAAGCAAATCTTGTTTTATAGTTTTCTTAGCTTTCATCACCTTAAGTTATTTTTAGAAAAAGTTTCATAATTTTCCTAATCTTTTAGTATTTATTAGAATTTTAAATAGTTAAAAGTATTAAATAATTAGTAATAAATAATTAAAAAGCATAAAAATATCTTTTCAGTTTTAAAATTAGTTTTATCATATTTTAGATTTTTCAAAGTTAAAATTTCATTTTTCCCAGTTTATTCTATATTTTCTAGTATTTAAGTGTATTTATAATAATAATTAATTAGTAATAATTAGATAAAAGTGTGAAAATATATTTTTAATTCTAAAATTAGTTTTATAATATTTTAGATTTTTACGAATCATAATTTTATTTTTCTAGCCTTATTTTGTATTTTCTTCTATTTTAGAGTATTTATTAAATAGTTAAAATAGTTTTTAATTAATAATAATTAAATATTTAGTTGTAAAATAATTTTCTTTTCTAATAATTTTCTTTTATTTTTAGGATTTCAAAATGTTATTTTCATATTTTTAGGTCTTTTACTTCTTAGATTCACTTTTTATTTTATGCGTGTACGTAGTTTTAAACGCACGTATTTACGTTCTTTTATCGATTGTTGTGCTTTCGATTCGTATCCTATTCCATTCCAATCAATCGGAGTGTAATTTCTCATCCAAAACCTTTCTTGATCACTATCCTAGTGATCACTCTATCATCGAAAATTAGTTTTGACACACCATTGAGTCTCAGTGGGACATAACGACCAGAATTCATTCTATTCTCACGATCTTCATTGTATTTGTGTTTTAAGCGGTTTTAAGTTTCTTCGATCGGCCATTCATAAGTGGGTGGCTTGAGTGAGGTAGCTTGATTTGTTTGAGCCTGTATCAAATTTTAGGCGCCATTGCGGGAGGCTTTAGCGTGTGTTTAGCCATTTTCGGACCCATTCTTGCACATAACCCATCATTTGTAAAAGTTTTTGTAAAGTTATAAGAAATATCAAAAGTTCATTAACACTTTTCCTAAAGTGTTAAAAACACCAAAAATATAAAACAACAAAACAATCGTAGCGTTTTCTATCTTGTATTGTCTTTAAGGTGATTCTTAAAAGCGATGCGATTTGGTTAAACGAGACGATACCAAAAATATTGTCCAAAAGTTTTAAACCCATCACCACAAATCTTTACCTACGTCTTTTCGGTGGTACTTAATATATACATAAAATCAACCACATGAATCAAGGAAGACACCTACTAAGCGGGGTGTGACCATAATAAGTTCCAGAACATCGATTTAAAACTTGCCTTTGTGTCCTTGTGATTTGGTGTACCTTTTCAAAAAGCCATTTCATTTGTGATTATTGGTTAAGTTCACTTGTCGTTTTGCCTCATTTGTTTTGAAAATTGATTTTTATACTTAGTGCATGCGCACTCGTTCTTCCGATTCTACAAGTCCACTTTTCGAACTTGGAAAGATTCCTCGTGAGCGTAGAGGACGTTCACTCCTTCACCGTGATCGAGGCGTCTACCACCACCACCTCCGTCGAAATGGCGGAAGACAAACCTATGAATGAGCTTCTCCAAGCACCCATCGAGGGTTACGGAGATGCTATTGTTGTCCCGACCATCGTGGTCGACACCTTCGAGCTCAAAACCGGGTTGCTTAATCTAGTAACCCAAAGCCAATTCTATGGTTTTGGCGGGATGATCCTCATGCACACATTCGATGGTTTAACAAGATTGCATCTACCATCAAGTACAAGAATGTCCCACATGAAGCTATCAAGCTTCTTCCGTTCCCATTTTCTCAGAGGACAAGCCGGAATTGGCGAGAAACAACCCCTGATTCTATTGAGACATGGGAAGATCTAGTCACCAAGTTCGTTAACGAGTTCTATCCTCCATCCCGAACCACAAGTCTTAAGAATGAGATAATGAAATTTTCTCGAGATTTGATGAGTCATTCGGGAGGCATGGGATCGTTACAAAGAGTTGCTTCGCAAGTGTCCGCATCACGGTTTTACCGAGTTAATGCAAATGGATACTTTCAATAATGGTCTCAATCGGACTAATCAAGACTCTTTGAATGCCTCGCTGGAGGTAATTTCTGAGCAAGACCACAAAAGAGGCCTTGCAAATCATTGAGAACAAATCTCGAGTCCGCTTTTCCGAGCAAAGACGATCGGTCTAATCTTGGACCTTCTTCTTCATCCCGGTGAGTACATCTAGCACCGATGCTAAGATTGACAAACTCACGATATTGTTCGAGCTTTGGTTCTTGCTAACCAAAGAAAGTGACCTTCACTCGAGACACCAACACATGGTGAAGTGAAGAAAGTCGAGAGTTGTGTTACTTGTGGTGGTCCTCATGCATACTACAATTGTACCGCCACCGACGGTAGTCCATTTGAAGCCAATGCTCTAGCCGGTAGTTCACGACAAGGAGGTACTCAATACCGTCCTCAAAATGAACCACACTACCGTGCTAACACTAATCGAGCATCACCGGTTTTAACCGAATCATAACATGCAAACCGAATCGAACCAACCAAGAATGAACCAAGGTTATCAAAACCAAGGTAATTTCTATCCTGGACCCAATCAAGGTTTCCAACATCAAGGAAACCCTAATCAAAACAATTTCAATCGAGGGAATCAATTTCATGGGAATATGAATCCTAATCAAGGAATTTTGGCTATAATCAAAATATACGACCTCAAATTATCCCTCCAGCTCCTCCCGCCATTATTCCTCCAGACCATCATCGATGAGTCTTGAAGCAATTCATGAAATCCAAAGATGAAATGAGCAGGTTGTTGGTCATCAAATTGCCGATCTTAAGAAGTCTTTAAATGATCAACCCTCGGGCTCGGGAAAACTTCCGAGCAACACGATCGCTAACCCGAGGGCGATGCAAAGCGATCACAACCGTAAGTGGTGTTTCATATGATGGACCCGCTGTTCCTACTACCTCTTCTTCTCTCCCAAAGGTAGTGGAAAGTGAACCTCCGACACAATGGACCTCGACTCCAATGCCCCTCCACCGTGGCAATGAGTCAAGTTACCAAGGAAACAACGGACAAGGTGCATTATTCAAGCCCAAGTACAAGACACGTCCTACCTTCGGTAGTCCAACCTCAAGTTGTCCGAAACCCAAGTCAAATCAAGGAGTTGTTTTGAACCTCCTGTAGCTCTGCTGAGAATCGAATCCAAATCTTCTATTCCTTACCCATCACGTTTGAATGAACAAAAGCTCCATGAGAAAGCTAGGTCATCAAATGGACAAATTTTTCAAATTTTCCAAGAGTTACATTTTGACATAAGCTTTGCGGATGCTATCATGTTGATGCCCAAGTTTGCATCAACTCTCAAACACATGTTAAGCAATAAGGAAAAGTTGTTTGAAATGGCAAAACTCCATGAACGAGAAGCGCCTCGTGATTATTCAAGAAGCTTCGAGAAACTTGGAGATCCCGGAAATTTCTCTTACCTTGTGTATTCCGTGAATGGTTGAATGCTTTGCCCTAGCAGATCTTGGTGCAAGCATCAACCGATGCCTTATTCGATGTGGAAGAAACTTTCTCTTCCGAACTCACTCCTACATGCATGACTCTTGAGCTTGCAGATCGTTTCCATATCCGTCCTCTTGGCATTCCGAGGGCGTATTTGTCGAAAGTAGGAAAGTTCCATTTTCCACCGACTTCGTGGTTGTTGATTTTGATGCCGATCATCGGGTTCCTCTCATTGTTGGTCGAGATTCCCGAGAACGGGCCGTGCTCTCATTGATGTATTTGAGCAGAAATCACATTACGTGTTGGTAATGAAGTCGTCACTTTTAACCTTGATCAAACTTCGAGGTACTCCGCAAACTATGATTACGAGTCGGTTAACCGAATAGATATCATTGATGTTGCTTCGAAGAGTACTCTCAAGAAGTTCTTGGTTATTCTCATAATTACGTGAGTGGGGATCCCACCACATCTTCTCAACCTATCATAGCCAATTCTACTCCTTCTCACTCCGTTTGAGGCGACTTCATCTTAGATGAGATTGAAGCATACTTGGCTAGTGATTACATTCCATGGGAAATTGATCACGCTCCAATTGACATTGAGGGGACATACTTCTTATTGAGAAGTTGCTCAATGGTGATCCATCATCAACCCTCACACTAGTGATTCAATTCCTAATGAGATTAATCAAAATGAGATTAATCGGAGGAGATATTCTTCTTGAGGAATTGTTGACTCATGACACTTCTTCTCCTCTCCTCCCATCAAACTTCATAACAAGGAAGTCAAGTCGGTTGAGAAGCGAAAAATTTCACGAGGTTGAGCTTAAGGACTTACCTCCTCATCTCGAGTATGCATTTCTTGAGGGTGATGATAAATTACCCGTCATTATTGCTCGAGATTTGAGTAAAGATGAAAAAGTCGCTCATAAAGATCTTGAAGTCACATAAGCAAGCAATTGCTTGAAACTCTCCGACATTATGGTATCAACCCCGAGTTTTGTACTCACAAAATCTTAATGGAGGATGACTTCAAACCGGCAGATTCAACATCGAGACGAGTGAATCCAAAATCCATGATGTTATCAAGCAGGAGGTTATCAAACTTCTTGATGCGAGGATTGATTTACCCGATCTCGAGATAGTCCTTGGGTCACCTAATTCATTGTGTTCAAAAAGGGTGGCATAACTTGTTAGATATTAACTTTTCATATACACATCAAACCATAACACAAGGTGGCGTATAAGATGGAATTCTAGAGAGAGAAAGTTAGAGGTTTAGGGAACTTAGTGAGAGAAAGTGAAAGATATTATTATGAGCTCCAACTCTCTACCTTGGGAGGTAGAGAGTATTTATAATCTTACACAAATCGCCACACTATGGGTGTGGATCGGGCATCTGATGGGTAAAGACCCGTCTGTCCTCCACGGTGTTACTTAACTAAATTACTACTTAACTTAAAAGAACTACGACTACGAGCTTTTAATGATTACATATACTTGAGGTGACCGACTCTTTAATACCGGAATTTCTAATTCCTAACAATCTCCCCTAAGGAGGTCACCTCAATTATACATCAAAATTACATTGAATACAAATAGATATTACATTAACAGTTGATCTTGCATTCTTGATGTAGTCCTTTGCTCATAAGCTCGTAGTCATTGATTCTTCACATTGCATGTTTGGTTATTCCAAGTGGAGGTCTTTCTTGATCCACGTGATGATAAGATTGAGCCATCTTTGGAGATCATCACTATCAACAATCTCGACACATCCTTTGTGGTGTTGGTATTTTGTGATGTTGTGACTTTGGGACCGACATGCTCACATTACGGATCATGATATCTTCTCATCGAGTAGCGGAAGCATTTGTTGAATCACGATATTGGCGGCGTGAAAGCGAAGCATGGAGTGAAAATATCGAGTCATTGATGCACTAATCATGATTTCTTTTGAGTTGAATGTGTAAAGTGAGCATGCGGCTATGGATTGACCGCTTCATTTCGATCACCGCAAGCGTCGGGCGACTGCATACAACGTTAGCAACAAATCGCACGAAAGTGTCTTTGATCACTTCGATGAATTGAGGTACACGCCCACGGTTCCCGTTGATCGAGACAAATCGCACTGTGATCGTGTAGGATTCCTAAGAATCTCCTTGACAGGTTTCGCATTTGTTCTAGTTGTTCTCAAACCGGAACATCTCAAAGAAGACAACACGGAGTGAGTGAACCGGTAATTTTAAGTCCACCGATTGATGAAAAGAGTTTTGAAAACAATCGTGTATTGCTCAATAGAAATTGTTTTTGCAATACAACGAAGGTTTTATTGAAAATCAATTATCAATCATAAAAACACCTTTTGGTTTGATAAATTGGTACACGGTCGATGTGCTAAAGAAAAGAGTTTATTAAACACAACGACCGGTTTTTCAAAGGCATCCGTCAATCCATAACTCGAACCGTGATTGATTCAAGAGATTGAATCGCCCCATTGTTTCTGCTCGGTTGTCACATGGTTGATCTATATAATAGATCTCACATGCCACCTACCAGGAGCTTGTTTGATGTTGGCTCCAGAAGGTTTTCCATCTTCATTGTGAATATGTAAACACATCACTCAGATGTTCTGGCAATACCACAAGGATAATGCGAAGGACTCAAGATATAATCTCTCTTTCCACATTGTGTGAAACAGAGAGTCTTCATTGAAAGTGTCCTAGTGAGATTAATTGATGATCTCGTGGTTCTAGACTCAATTTGTGCATATTTGGATCCTATAACGGAGACTAGGGAGAGGGTCTCCTTCTTCAATATCAACCATCTCTAAGAGAAAGTCGATAGATAATGTTGGTTCCCCGTGAGAATGAAACAAGCCCTTTTAAGAGGAACTTGAGTGGTTTGGAAAGGTGAAGTGCGAAGCGCCCTTTGGGTCCATGACGTCTTGTCTTCAATACCGATGTTACCATCAAGTAGCATATGAAGTGAACCCGGTTTACGCCCTAAGGTTGAATTAATGGAGGGCTATTTGTTTTCACCCTATTTTCATTCAATTCTTTTAATTCTTCAACCCCTTTGATTGCTTACCGAGACTTCATAGCTATTACCTTGTTGGGTTTATTCCAAGACTAGCTCGGTCTTAGTCCGCACTCTTCCCATATCTCACATTTCTCCTTTTATCATCATACCTAAGGACTTCTACACTAACTAGTGGATTGTCCTCGGTAGATCCCTCCGGTTCTGGCGGATCATGGGAACCAATACCTAACCTTATCATCCTTGTATCACCGTACATAAAGTAAAGTTGGTAGGTCAATTTGGTATTGTTCATCCGCCATTGGATCCAATTGAAAACCATTTGAAAATCAATTCGGATACTTGTGATATATTATCAAAGCTTTTGTACCGAATTGTTTTTGATATTTTAGAACGAGAACTCCCCTCAACATGTGCATCAAGTATTTGAAAATGTTTTGCACACGGAGGCAAGAGAAAGAATTAACTTCTTTTGATTACCATTTTCTAAAGATATCAACATCACTTCCTCAACGGATCAAGTGGGTATAGCATTTCGGGAAGGATGAGGTTTCCATGAATTTTGCTCCCCTCAATATGTGCCTCGAGGTTTGAAAAGAGTTTTGCACATACTAGAGGGAACCTACACATTAGGATGAATGATCACGTTTTAAATCAAAGGTTTAAGATAGATGCTCCCCTCAACATGTGCATTGAAAAATTGAAATCGTTTGTCACATGTGAGAAGGACAAGATGTACATTCTTTTATAACCATTTACCCGATTATCGTTTAAATCCAATTAAAATCACACATTCTCCCCGATCACAATTATCAAATCATTTGAGATTTGTGATCTCGTATAGATTTAAATTGATTTTGAAAGCTTTTAAGGAGAATTGTGACTTGATTGTGAAAGTGTTTTAACCGATATGGATCGATTTTAAGACTTTAAACTCCATTTATAAAACATGCATGTATATCTTTTGAAAACAATTTAATGCCAAATAACTTTTAATTTAATTGAAATCATTCATCCCTCAATCAATGACGAGGTTGTTGATTGAGAGATAGAGATTTTGACAAATAAGTCCTGATGATTATCAAAATAGAGATTGAGTTATTTTTCAAAGCATTTAGTTTTCAAAGCAGATAGGAGTTTATAGAATCGAGCATAGGATTTGAAAACATGGTAAAACATGGCTCGTTCTTTCTTTAAAACCGGTTATTGCTCGAAGATGACAATAAACCATTTCTCTTTCTCCCAAAAATATTTTTTGATTTTTTTTTTTTTTTTTTTTTTTTTTTTAAGAATTGAACAACATCTAAAGTCCCGTGTCATTCTTTGAATGACAGACAAAGACCGTAGATATAATCGAACCGTGAAAAACATGATAAAATGACAATATTTTTTTTTTTTTTTTTTTTTTTTTTTTTAAATTTTTGAATTTTTGATTTTATGGATTTTGAAGGTTTTATAATTTTCTATTTTGTTTTCGAATAACTATTTACAAGAGATAGATGAAGAAAGACCTTTACTCCTCGTCTTCCTCCCGAAGACGTTTGAGAGTTTCGGTTGAAGGCTTTTCAAACCAAGTCGTGGAAGAATAAACTCAAAACGTTCTCTTGGAAGAGCTTTGGTGAAGATGTCGCTAACCGATATTCGGACCTCACAAAATATAGTTCCACCACACCTTTTTCCACATGTTCCTCGATGAAATGATGTCGAATGTCGATATGCTTTGCTCTTGAGTGTTGAACGTTGTTGCATGAGAGAGCAATAGCACTTTATTATCACAAGAGAGGGATTTTGTTGAATTCAAAGCCATAGTCGATAATTGAGATCTCATCCATAAGATTTGAGCACAACAAGATGACATGGCTATGTATTCAGCCTCCAGAGGAAATAGAAGTACTCATTTGCTTCTTTGAAGACCACTCACAAGCTTATCACCCAAAACCGAGCACCTCCCGACGTGCTTGACGAGTATCTTGACAACTCGCATGATCAAGATCCGCATAGGCCGTTAGTGACATACCGGTGTCCTTGGTACCATAGTCCCATATTGATGGTTCCTTGGAGATACCGAAGACCCGCTTAATCGCTTCAAGGTGCTTTTTAGTAGGCTTAGCCGGTATCTAGCACACATGCACACAGAGAACAAGATGTCCGGTCTACTAGCGTGAGATACATCGTGGATCCAATCATACTCCTATATTTCGTTTGGTCAATCATGATCCCGAGAGGTCCTCATCTAGTTTGGTTCGGTCAATCATGGGGTGTCAACAGGTCACATGAATCAAATCCAAATTTCTTTAAAATCTCATTGCATATTTAGATTGATTTATGAAAATGCCTCCGGACTTTGTGAAATTTGTAATCCCAAGAAAATGACATTTGTCCCATCATTGACATTTGAAACTTTGAACTCATTTCATTTGAAAACGATCACATTCCATTGGGTCGAGGCAAAGATAATATCATCAACATAAATTTGAACATGAATCAAATGTTTGCTCGACTTCACGGTGAACAATGTAGGATCAATGCTCCTTTGATGAATCCGGTTGATAGAAGAAACTTTGATGATGTATCATACCATGCCCTGGAGCTTGCTTTAAACCGTAAAGAGCCTTCTTCAAACGATAAACGTGAGTAGGATGCTCTTGATTCACAAATCCTTGAGTTGGGCGACGAGACGACTTCTTTAAGATCTCCGTTTAGAAATGCCGTCTTTACATCCATCGATAAACTACCATGTTCTTACTAGCAAGATTAGCCGAAAGATTCGATTGCCTCGATTCGAGCAACTGGAGCAAAAGATTCTTCAAAGTCTATACCCTCCTCTTGACGATATCCTTTAGCAACTAATCGAGCCTTGTTCTTCAACACATCACCATGCTCGTCAAGTTTTACTTTGAAGATCCATTTTAGAGCTATAATCATAGCACGATGCGAGCGGTACTAACTCCCATACATCAAGACGATCAAACTCATGAATTTCATCTTGCATAGCATTGAACCGCCTATCTTCATTCATAGCGCTTTTAACATCTTTTGGTTCGATCTTAGATAGTACGGAGTTGAAAAAGCACCATAAGGCATCGGTTCGAGTTGCTTCGGGTTGATACAGACGAGAGAGGTTTCCAATGATGTTGTCCAATGGATGATCATGAGTCCATTTTCCGAGGTGTTCATGTGGTTGTGGTTGAAGAACCGAGTTGCTGAGTCAATTTCTCGATGAAGATGGTTCGATGATGATTCAGAGAGCAAATATGTTCTAAAAGGGGCATCTTCGGGAGTAGCAAGGGATTAACTTCATCATTGATACGAGACATAGTTCCATGATGTACCCGAAGTTTGATGATTTGTTGATGAGACAGAGTGATCGCAGCAGCGCTTCTTGACTTAATGATATTGAGATTGAAGGATTGATGTCATTCATAGGAATATGAGCACCTCAAGTAGGAATTGTCAGTTCATTAGCACTTGGATCATAATGTTCATCAAACATGGGATCAAACAATTTATTTAAATCATCTTCAGATGGAGGTACATATGGAGTTTCTGGAGAAGAATTTGGTATAAGGGATGAACTAATGGGACTGTCTTGAAGTGCGGGTCCTGAACTAGAGTGTCCAGGAGCCATTTGACCGGTCACCATCGAACGTCACGTGAATTGTTTCCATGATATTTCGGGTTCATTTGTAGTAGATTCGTAACCCTTCTTGTTTGGTGCATAACCTATGTAAACTCCAATATCGCTTTAGCTCTTAATTTACCTAAATCTTGACCGTCCTTTGTTGGATAGCACAAAGCACCAAACACACGAAGATAGGATAAATCGGGTTTTCGTTTGTGAACAAGTTCATATGGAGTTTTTCCATGAGAGGTGTGAATGAGAGAACGATTTTGGGTGTAGCAAAGCAAAGAATGGCTTGACCCATAGAAACATTGGAACCTTCGAATAAATTAGCATTGTTCTAGCGGCTTCCACAAGAGTTCGATTTGTCTTTCAACTACACCGCTCGTTGAGGAGTTCGTGGAACACTTCTTTGATGACCGATTCCAATACTTTCATAAAATTGACTTAAGTCTCGATTAACGAACTCGTGCCATTGTCTGCTCGAACACTTCTAACCGTGTTGTTAGGAAGAACTCAGAGTTGCTTGATAAGTTTGATGATGATGATGGAGTTTCATCCTTAGTCCTCAAAAACTTGACCCAAGTAAATCTAGAGTAGTCATCAACAACGACTAAACTGTATCTCTTCCCATCAATCGTTTGCACTCTCATTGGAATCATCATACCAATGTGTACATGAAGCAATATCCTGATGCACTTTATCATTAAACATATCAAGATGTCGATAAGCAATATCATCTCACGTACCATATATTCTCCTCACATTTCTTTCAACTCGAATCAAGTAACACATACCAAAAGGCTCCGAGACCATTTCCCCAAATAGTTGGAATAATACATCCTTCCTCTTCTTTGGTTTTGATACCTCGAATCAAGAAACATAATAAATCCATAAACTTGAAATCTTGTGAGAAGAACTCAAATAGCCCAAATGAATCTCGTGAGAATCAACTGCTACATAAACTCTCTCGACTATCTTTATCAACCCATATGTAGACAATTTGAAGTGACCCTTTGTTGAAGAAAACCCGATATACTAAACTTGAAACGAAGTCGAATTCCCGCATTTGTGTCTTAAGCTTGCACTTAAAGATGGAAGAACGGTGTCGAGAGTCTATGCTTCAAGCAAATCTCTATGTACTCACTACTCAAACAAAGTATGAGACATTAACACCTCTTGAGATTATCCACATCGTCATCCGCATGTGACATCGAGTAAAACAACGTAACTCCTAATAGTGATAGTTAACCGTGTCTTCAACCATCCACCCCGATCTGCGGTAACTAGATAAACCAAGTCTTCAACTCAAATTCTTAAGCCCGAGCAAGTTATGAAATAAGAACACGCCTTTGTGAAGGTCAACTTCAATCTCAAATAAGTGATAAATTATTAACTCAAGTCATCAACTTGTGTCAAATGCCCAACACGTGAAAACAACATACAATCGGATGTACATTGACCCACCGAATGAACCGGAACAAATGATTCCTCAACATCAATGCATTCTTCCTTAAAAGTAAACATGTAGAGACGGATCGGAAGATTCACCAATAATGTCTTCGAGCGGATGAGGAAGTCATTTTCTTTAAGTTCATGTGGTTGATTTATAGCGTGCACATTGAGAGAAACAATAATCCGTAAATATTTGGCAAAGGAATACCAAAGAGCGGATCACTATTCATGAACAATAATCCGTGAAGATTTGGTAAGGAATACCAAAGAGCGGATCATTATTCATGAGTGCAACCGCAATATTATGATAGTCATTATTAACGCCTTGAGGAATAAGCGGAGATTTGGGATTCTTGAGAATTCCAAGAAGTACTTCTTAGATGGTGAACCGGTTGAGTCAATAGAAACCGGAGCATGAGCTTGTGTCGGATGATCAACATTCGTCGGAGGTTGAAAGTACTCATCAAACCTATGTTTGAAAAACAATGAATCCCAAACATTGATTCCCATTTATCCTTAGTAAGTGAAGCATTAGGCGTTGGAGAAGAGTCATCAAAATCAAAACAATGAATCCAGTTATCCTTAGTATATTCACTCTTCATCAAGCAGAATATACACTCATCATCATCAAAAATTAAGTCGTATAACCATTATTCAAACATCCATCATCATGTAGTATATTCACTCTTCTCCCCTCAAAATTGCATCCGAAGTTGCCATTTTGATTTAACAAGTGAATAGGAGTATACACCAATGAACGTAGATCCACTTGATGACCGAATGAGCGTGGAAAACATGAAGCTTGTTGATGAAGAATGTAGATGAGTATGACAATTCACGAGAGAATTTCTCATTAGTCAAGATTAAGCGCACGTAAGAGTGTACACTTTTCTTTTCTTTGAAGAACGGGGCTCAAGTGTTATCTGCAGACGCCATTATGATGAAGTACGAGGCCCGAAGATGTGAACAGACGTCATAGCCGGTTGAATATCAATGTTGAGAAACTTGAACCCGTGAGTTATGAGATATCAATCCATTTGTGATCCATACTTTAAGCCATCCATGTATTGAAGGATCAAGTATCTCGCAATCGAGTAAGGAGTACCGCACTAACATTACAAGCTTGATTGCATATATATGGGTTAGTGACATTAGTATCCAAACTCTTTGGGGTTTCACGGTCAACCTTGATTTTTCATCGAAAATGACTTTCGGTAGGAATCCACCTAAGTCCAAAGATCCTTAAACATTCTACCGACGGTATCCACTTATGGCAAGGTCTAGGATTGTAAGGCTTTTATACATAGTGGAAGACTTATCCTTGTTCCTAGTTTCCAAAGATTTAGCAGTTGGTATCCATCTAGGCGAAGTTTTTGGTTTGTATTGTTTCACAACATGTTGAACCTTAGTCGCGTTAGTGGTCTTAGTGGATAGTACCTTGGCATGTGAATTAGGAAACTGCTTCTTATGTGGAAAAGACTCGAATTTCTAGTTTTGTTTTCTACATGCTTAGCATTCTTATGCAAATAACTACTCTTAGTCGCACGCCAATCCCTAGTCTTTTGAGTGTTCCTAGGTAGTGGTTTACAACTACTAGTAGTGCCTTGAAATCTCGAGAATTCCTCACCCTAGGTCTTGCACCTAAAATTCCGTCTTTTGAATCAGGCTTTTTCCTAGCTTTTTCTAGATAATAGTTCTTCCACAAGCCATTCATATCATATGAATTCGGGTTTTAATGCTTGGTTTTGACATCTTTTGAACTAATCCTAGAGGTGCCGGGAGTAAAAGTAGTCGCATGTTGAGGATTAGAGGAACTAGAGGCATGTCTCTTAGGTAACACAGTGAAGTGACGGGTTTTGACAAAACTTTTCTTCATCAACTTGGGAGGCAAACCGTGTTTTGAAGATTTTGGTCTTTCGGATATAAACGCAGAGGTCGCCTAACAACCGACCGGTTTCTAATGGGATGAGAAACCGGTTTCCCAAGGTTGATGGTTTTGTAAACTTAGTGTTCACACTTTTCCCTACAGTTTTCCTAAGCTCATTCTTTAAGGCTACAATAGCGAAACTCTTATCCCGAAGTTGAGCTTTGAGTTCATCAATTTTTCTATCAAAGAGTTTGTTTGTTCCATTGACTTAGTTCTAGCTTCTTTGATGGACTCACTAAGTTCTACATGATGCTTTCTCAAAGACTCATTTTCCTTTAGTAATTTAGCCACATAGATTGACAGATTCATTATTTCTTGTTATAATAGCATCAATGTCTTGTGTATTCATGACTAAATTACTTTTCTCATTCAAGATGTAAATATGTTTCTTCGATTGTAAATGGTTGACTCTTTGTCTTGAAGTCGAGCTTTCAAAGTGTTAATTTCAAAAGTTCACGAATTCGTGAAGTTCCGGTTTTTACATGGTTTGTTAAGTTGAAAACTTTCTTCTTTACTCGAATCGCGATTTCAAGTGAAATGCAATATTTTCAAGATTTGAGAATTTGTTTGAAAGTTCATCAAAAGCCTTCTTATCAACCAAATCTTTGTTTTGAAACACTTAATCTCGCACTCACCTCGAATGTAACATTTATGAAAGACATGTTCAACATTATGATCGGTTTGTTTAAGTGCTTTAGCGGATGCACTATGTTGAGCAAGTAAAGGGTACCTCATTACATGACACCGCTCAATTTTCAGTCTCATTATCCGCATCCACAACATGTGTAACGAGAGTCACCGGACCACTGGATGTGTCAAGCTTATCAATCTCGAGCCTCGGATTCGGTGCCAACCGATCCATCATCCGGTGTTTTACCCGACTCATCATTATATGTTGACTCGACATTCTCGCATTCAACAACACCGATTCTTTAACAGATACATTACCCAACTTATCACAACTATTTCTCAACCGCACCGACACTCATTCACGTTTTCATCTTTTGTGTAACTTCCTCAATGTACTTCCACATTATCCATGAGTTGTATGAATGTCTCAATGAACACGCTAATTTCCATTCCAAAGTGTGTTTCTTGAAAGACACTTCATCATTTCATCATCAAAATCGAGGAATATTCCCCGGATAAATGGTCGAAATTGATCAAGATTACTTGAAGAGTGCATTAGATTCATCGGTTGAGAACTTCACTTTAGTAATTTGAAACCTCGGTTGTTCTAAGTTTAGTAGCACAGTTCTTGTCAAGATGGGAAAATCCCGACGAAGGAGAGCATCGCTTGTTCGATCCATAGTTGTAGATAAAAGTAGTTTGAGGTGCCGATAAAGTAGTTGAAAGGGCTCAATGTTACATTCCTTTAGCATGGCATTTTGTAGCATTGATCGGTGCATTTGGTCTTTTCAAAGTCCGAACCGGAGATATCACATCCTCATTGATTGATTCAATCATCTTTAATCGCTCGAGTAGCTAACATTCTCGTGGTTGACTACATCATCATACAATTTAAGCACTTCAAGTCACCGGGTCAAGAGAGTAAGACATGATGTGGTAGAATGCACGGGATTTTACAAGTCTATGATTTAAACCGAGAAATAGAATCTTCGGATTTTACTAAAATCAAGACTAAACCGTTAAGCAATGACGAATGGAATGATAGACAATTGTGTGTTAGGACATATGATTGTATGTAGGATTAGCAGAGATGTTGTTTGGTTGTGATTCGGATTGGTTTATGCCCGTTTTTCCCGAGAAATTTAGGTCTAAAAACTTAAAACCTCAATAACTTCGTTCGGAGCGGATTTAGACCTCGAAGGTTGACCCGAATAAACTTTAGTTTATTCGCGTGCCATTCTCCTCATTCTCACGGTCGCTTTGATGGGTAGAACGCTGAAAACGGAGTTACGGTTCAAAAGTTATGGCCATTTGAAGTTTTGACGGGAAAAATCAACCAAGTCGCTACGAATTCTTGAACCAAGTCGCTAACAACTAATTCGCTATACCACCAAGTCGCTAGAGTACCAAGTCGCTAGCAGATGTAAGTCGCTAGTAGTAACTCGCTAAGACTCAAGTCGCTAGACACAAAGCAAGTCGCTAGTAGTAACTCGCTACCCTCAAGTCGCTAGCAAAATTTTGGCGTAATTGCCACCCAAGTCGCTAGAAATACAAGTCGCTAAAGAGCAACTCACATGCACCAAGTCGCTACCATTAAGTCGCTACCCGTAGTGGAGAGTCCACTACTTGTCCTTTAACTCGCTAGCTCTAACTCGCTAGCTTTTAACACTGTAAGTCGCTACAAAATAATGAAGCAAGTCGCTATGAAGAAAGGTTATCCGTGAACTAACTCGCTACCATGAAAAACCATATAAACATCACTTTTCAATCCAAAAACAACCCAACCAAGATGATTCAAGCTAACCAAATGAAAACCTAAACACTTGTGATGATTCTAAACATGAAAGTACGAACAAAATTCAAACTTTAACACAAGAAATCAACCAAATGATGCAAAACCACTAAACTTTTTCAAACTCAAAACCACCTAAAACCACTAGAAATCCAAAGATGTGCAAGATATGATCTAACCATGGCTCTTGATACCAATTGTTAGATATTAACTTTTCATATACACATCAAACCATAACACAAGGTGGCGTATAAGATGGAATTCTAGAGAGAAAGTTAGAGGTTTAGGGAACTTAGTGAGAGAAAGTGAAAGATATTATTATGAGCTCCAACTCTACCTTGGGAGGTAGAGAGTATTTATAGTCTTACACAAATCGCCACACTATGGGCTGTGGATCGCATACAGTGGGTAAAGACCCGTCTGTCCTCCACGGTGTTACTTAACTAAATTACTACTTAACTTAAAAGAACTACGACTACGAGCTTTAACGATTACATATACTTGAGGTGACCGACTCTTTAATACCGGAATTTCTAATTCCTAACATAATCTGTTGTCACAATGAAGATAACGAGTTAATTCCAACTCGATTGGTTACGGGATGGCGTGTTTGCATTGACTATCGTAAGTTGAATGACGCCACCAGTAAAGACCATTTTCCTCACCCTTCATGGACCAAATGCTTGAGAGATTAGCGAGGGCGAATACTATTGTTTCCTTGATGGTTTCTCGGGTTACTTCAGATCCCTATTGATCCACGGGATCAGAGAAGACCACATTCACCGTCCATACGGAACTTTTGCCTACAAACGTATGCCTTTTGGCTTATGTAATGCTCCCGCACGTTCCAACGATGTATGATGGCCATTTTCCACGACATGATCGGAAACAATGGTGGTGTTTATGGATGACTTCTCGGTCATTGGGGATTCGTTTCAAACATGTCTCTCCCATTTAGATAAAATGCTCAAAAGGTGTGAAGACACCAATCTTTGTCTAAACCGGGAGAAAAGCCACTTATGGTCAAAGAAGGCATAGTCCTTGGCCATAAGATTTCAAAAATGGGATTGAGGTCGATAGAGCAAAAGTAGATGTTATTGCTAAGCGCCTCATCCTACTACCGTCAAAGGTATTAGGAGTTTTTAGGTCATGCCGGTTTCTATCGTAGATTCATACAAGATTTTTCTAAAATTGCCCGCCTATGACCCATCTTCTTGAAAAGGATGCTCCTTTTATCTTCTCACCCGAGTGCATCAAAGCTTTTGAAACAATGAAGAAAAAGCTTCTGAAGCACCCATTCTCGTTGCTCCCGATGGGACTTGCCCTTTGAGCTCATGTGCGATGCAAGTGATTTTGCTATCGGTGCGGTCTTAGGGCAACGAAGAAACAAGCATTTTCAGCCTATCCACTACGCAAGTAAGACTATGATCAAGCTCAAACTCATTACACCACTACGGAAAAAGAGCTATTAGTGTGGTGTATGCTTTTGAGAAGTTTCGCCGCACTTAATCTTGACCAAATGCGTAGTGTATACGGATCACTCGGCTCTTAAATATCTCTTTGCAAAACAAGGCCTTAAGCCGAGATTGCTCCGTTGGATTCTCCTCCTCCGAGAATTTGATATCATCATACGTGATAAAAAGGAGTCGAGAATCTAGTCAGCGACCATCTGTCGATTAGAAAAACCTCACCAAGATGTTTTCGAGAAAAGGAAATAAATGAAACATTTCCTCTCGAGACACTCAATGCGGTTTCTTTTCGTGAAATTCTACCACCCCATGGTTTGTCGACTTCGCAAATTACCATGCGGGTAACTTCATTGTGAAAGGGATGTCGACCCAACGGAAGAGCAAATTCTTCAAAGATGTTAAACATTATTTTTGGGACGACCCTACTTGTTCAAAATCTGTGCGGATCAAGTCATCCGACGGTGTGTTTATGGACGAAGCTATTGACATTCTCACTTGCTTGCCATCTTGGACCCAAGGGGCCATCATAGTCCAAACTACACCGCCAAAAGGTGTTTGATTCCGGTTTTATTGGCCCACAATCTATAAGGATGCCCACGATTTTGTCAAAGCTTGTGGCGCTTGTCAACGTCACGGCAATATATCTCAAAGAAATGAAATGCCACAAAATGCCATTCAAGTTTGTGAGATATTTGACATCCGGGTATTGATTTTATGGGGCCATTTCCTTCGTCTCGTGGAAACAAGTACATACCGTGGTCATTGACTATCTGTCAAAATGGGTTGAAGCAAAAGCTTTACCCACCAATGATGCCGAGTGGTTGTGAAATTTTGAAATCCCTTTTGCCGTGTTTGGAACTCGAGACCGATAATCGATGATCGTGGTACATTTTCGCAATGACCAATTTGAAAGAGTCATGCAAAAGTATGGTGTTACCCACCGCTCTCTCTGCATACCACCCCAAACAAGTGGGTGGTGGAAGTTTCCAACCGTGGTATTAAAAGAATTCTTGAAAGGACAAGATGGTGAAAATCGTGCATCACGGTCGGATAAGCTAGATGACGCACTGGGCCTTCCGACGACTTACAAAACACCCATCGGGTGTACTCCATACAAGCTAGTGTACGAAAAGGCATGTCATCTTCCGATTGAGTTAGAGCACAAGGCATACGGGCCTTGAAGCATGCAAACTTTGATATACTGAGACGGTGGTGATCACGAGAAAAGTTCAAATGAATGAATTAAATAAACTTCGTGATCAAGCTTACGAGAACTCTTTGATCTATAAACAAAAGACAAAGAAGATTCATGACTCTAAAATCAAGAACCGCGTTTTCAACGTTGGTGATCGAGTCCTTCTTTTCAATTCAAGATTGAAGATTTTCTCGAAAGCTCAAGTCCCGTTAGTCCGGGTCCATTCACCATTGCTAAGGTTTATCCTTATGGTACCGTTGAGTTATCTCAACCCGATGGTCCTAATTTTAAAGTGAATGGTCATCGAGTGAAGCATTACTTTGGAGAGGACATTCCCCGTGGTTGTCCGGATCTACAAACCTTCCCATGAACCAATGAATGCGGGATCGAGTCAAGCTAGTGACTCGGTAATCAAAAACATTAGACACACTATATGGGTTTTCACCCATATTTACATCTTCTTACCCTCTTTCTACCACCCTAGTGTGGGGAGTTTCCACTGTTGTATATAAAATCTTTTGAAAAAAAAAAAAAAAAAAAATCTCTTTCATAATAATGGCCGTAGTATTTCCCTTTACGTTCTTTGTTTCGCATAACCGCGGTACTTTGAATATTGAGGGCAATATTCATTTCTAAGTGGGGGAATTCTCACTAATTTTATCATGTATTATCCACCCATTCCCGTTTTGGCCAAAATGTTTTTGGAGTAAGTGTTTTTCACTTACTCACTTGGTTATCGATCCGCCATGTCTCAGAAGAAAAAGGATTGGCTAATCCAGAGCAAACGGCTCTTGGTAAAGATTTCTCAAATCCGTTTATATGGCTTGCAATTTGCCCAAAATTGTATGGTTCTCAACTCACCATATCCTAAAAAGTGAAGAGTTGGCTAGCCCGCAAGTTTATGGCTTGTGGTAAAGGCGATGGAAAATCCATAATTGGTATTCACTCACCAAAGATAATTCGATAATTTATCTAAGAGTTGGCTAGTCCGAGCAAACGGCTTCGGTAAAGACACATCAAATCCGTTATATGGTTTATGATTTGCCAATAAATCGATGGTTATCGATGTACCATAGTTCTTACTTGGTGAAACATTTGGCTACTCGTAAGTAATGGCTTTTGGTAAAGAGTTTTAAAATCCATTAAAGATCTAAATCATTGCTAGGGACTAGCAATATCTCGATGTGGGGGATTGATGAGTGTCTAAATACTCATCATTTTTGTACAATCTAAAGCGCAAAATCATCGAAAACACTCAAAAATGCATCAAATTGATAAAATATCACAAATCGGTGTTTTATGTGTTTTAATTGCAAAAAGATCAAAATCGATGAAAATGTATCAAGTTTGAAAAATTGGCGCTTTAGTCCCCAAGTTTTAAAAGTTGTCAAATCTAGTCCACGGAATATCAAAATGTGGAATTTTATCATTCAAGGTCCCTAAAATATTCTAAGTAGTCAAAAATGATCCTTGAATGATTCTTTGGTCAAATGGCGGAAAAGGTCCTTAAACTTTGAAAAATTGCAAAAGTAGTCCTGGATATTTTAAATGGAATTTTATGCAAAAGTTATCCTTGTACTATCAAAGTTTGTCAAATTTGGTCCTTATGATATCTTTGGAAAAGCTACATTTTCGGTCCTCATGTTTGGCGATTTGCAAATTTGGTCCTGGGTTAATAAACTACACCAAACGGACCCTTTGTAATATATCAAGCCCAAATCCAATCCTTTGGCCCAAAACCAACCCAACCCCGTTATATCACCCCCGGTCAAATAAAGTCAAACAAGCAAAAAAAAACCGCCCTTACTGTAGCTCTCCCTCACCACCACTGAAACACCAAAACCAGTCATGGTTTTCCATCTTTTTCTCCACCCCCCTTACCTTGTCCCCTCCACCTCCACTAACACCAAAAATCCTTAATTGATTGAAACCAAACCCATTAAAGCTCAAACCTGCTCATAAAGAATTTTGGCGCCAAAATCAGTTTTGATGGCTAGGATCTGTTTGACTACACCAATGGCCAAGATTATTGATGGGATTTACTCGAGAGACATGTGGGATTCTAAAAGTCTATAAAGAAGTGGAGTGAAGCAATGTATGAAGACAACTAGTGTAAAATTTAAGTTTCTATGTCGATTTAGTCATTTTCAAGTTTCCAAAGTATTTCTTAGCTTCCAAATACTTTCTTAAGTATTTTTAGTGTACTTTAATCCTTTTCAAGAATAAAATTCAAGTTTCAGTTCAATTTCAGTTTATGCGCTTTCATTAAAAATCTCATGTGAATCAAATATTGTTTTAGTTGTTTGTATGGACTGAATAGATCACATAAGCTCCCATATAGCTTTTCTAAGCTATTAGAAACACTAAAATTCAGGTTTAGAAGCAAAATCAAAATCACCAAAATACAAATTAATTAGTGAAAAATCAAAATCCATTGGAAATGGTGTACACACAGTGAGCGAGGTAAATCTTGGATGACCTTGGGTTAGAAGCTTAGTGGTAAGCTAATAGGGGTAATAATTGGTCCCGGTTCTCGATTTGAGCTTGGAAGCTTTTGTAAGCCTTTTGTTCACTTTTGCATATCAACGTTATAGTTGTTCATTAGCTTTAATTTACATTTCTTAGTGATCACTAGTTATACTTAAGTATTTTTAAAGATTAAAATCAGTTTCTTGTTCTTTTAAATTAGTATTTATCAAAAATCTTATCTTGACAGTTAAAATTGCTTCATGGTCATTTCTGAGTTTTATGTTGTAATGGTTGTTGTTTAATGCTTAATTAGTCCTAATAAGTAGTTATATAAGGTCTGAAATCAAGTTCATGGTTTAAATCTTTGATAAGCTTTGAAAAACTTCTATACAGTCATATAAAGGTCTGTTTGGATTTGCTTGCTTAAACTGTAACAGGTCTTGTTTGTGTTGTTATTTGTGCTTGCTTTGTGTCACATAAGTGTCTTATATCTCATATCAACCATAAAAACCAGTGTTCATAAGCTCAAAAGTCAAAAATCCTTTTAATCATATCTGTCTTGTCCACTGTTGGGATTTTAAGTTCCATGATCATGATTTTGTGTTAGAAAGTTGTTAGTGTTGCTCAATTTAGTCTTAACAAACCTTAATACATCACATTCAGTGCTTAAGATCAAATCAAAGTTCATCTTGGTCAACTTTTTAGTTTTTCTTAAAAAGTCAAATTTTTATTTGGGTCGTTTTTTAATAAAATAGATCTTTTAAGTGTGAGTTTAATAGTGAGTCTTAGCTTAAAAGCTTTTGGGTTATCAAAGTTCAGTTGCTAAATAAAATTAGAAAAATAATAGATCTTTTTGAATCAGCTTATAAAGTGCTTTTTATTGGCTTATTGTTGGTACCTGTTCTGCAACCATGCCCTGTGCACAGTTGGGTGGTCCAACTTGATAAGCTCACATAGAGCTTATTAGTTGCTTAAAGCTTGTGATCTTTGGTTCTTTGGAAAGCCAACCTGGCCATCTTGAAATCTCAAGCTTGGTTTTTCATTTTGAAGCTTGTTTGGTAGGACTGCTATAAGCTTAAACTTTGTCCCATTTCTGCTTTTCAATACTAGTGTCATAAGTGCTTATTGCTTGTTTCTAGCTTATCAGTGTGCTTATCTGTCTCTTTTAGCTTCATATTAGTAGCACTAGCTTGTTTGAATCATATTCCACTCTTGTTTCCAGTTTTCAAGTTTTTTTTTAGCTTAATTCCACCAGATAAGCTCATTTAGCCACTGTTGGGATAATAAGCTTATCAAACTGCTTATTTTTTATTTGTAAAATTTTTGTCTTTGTTAAAGTTTCATAATATTAGTAGTTAAGTAGTTTTCAAAAAGAAAATCCAGAAAAAGATCAATTTAAAATCAGTGATAGCATTTATTTAATAGGTTTTAGCTTTTTGATTTTTCTTTTTAGCTTATTAATAAGCAAATCTTGTTTTTATAGTTTTCTTAGCTTTCTGTCACCTTAAGTTATTTTTAGAAAAAGTTTCATAATTTTCCTAATCTTTTTAGTATTTATTAGAATTTTAAATAGTTAAAAGTATTAAATAATTAGTAATAAATAATTAAAAAGCATAAAAAATATCTTTTCAGTTTTAAAATTAGTTTTATCATATTTTAGATTTTTCAAAGTTAAAATTTCATTTTTCCCAGTTTATTCTATATTTTCTAGTATTTAAGTGTATTTATAATAATAATTAATTAGTAATAATTAGATAAAAAGTGTGAAAATATATTTTTAATTCTAAAATTAGTTTTATAATATTTTAGATTTTTCTGAATCATAATTTTATTTTTCTAGCCTTATTTTTATTTTCTTCTATTTTAGAGTATTTATTAAATAGTTAAAATAGTTTTAATTAATAATAATTAAATATTTAGTTGTAAAATAATTTTCTTTTTCTAATAATTTTCTTTTATTTTTAGGATTTCAAAATGTTATTTTCATATTTTTAGGTCTTTACTTCTTAGATTCACTTTTTATTTTGTATGCGTGTCGTAGTTTTTAAACGTCACGTATTTACGTTTCTTTTATCGATTGTTGTGCTTTCGATTCGTATCCTATTCCATTCCAATCAATCGATGGTGTAATTTCTCATCCAAAACCTTTACTGATCACTATCCTTAGTGATCACTCTATCATCTGAAAATTAGTTTTGACACACCATTGAGTCTCCGTGGGACATAACGACCCGGGAATTCATTCTATTCTCCTGATCTTCATTGTATTTGTGTTTTAAGCAGTTTTAAGTTTCTTACGGTCGGCCATTCACAAGTGGCTGGCTTGAGTGAGGTAGCTTGACTGTTTGGGCACAGATCACTCTCTTATGGTTAGGTTTGTTGAGGCAAGCTTTCCCATTCTCGAGCAAAACCCTCAAAAGACTTTTAGGTAACCGATTTTTACTTAATCTCACAACTCATCAAACAAGAACTGTCATGAGATTAGGCTAAATTGGTTTGAGTAACAACTTGACTCTTAGCTTGATTTTCGCAACTCATCGACAAGAAGCGCTACTAGAATCAAGCTAGGAAACAAGTGGTTTTGAAGAAAGTCTTTTGAAAATTTGGCTCAATTATGGAATTGCTTACACATATAAGACTGATACTCCCTTCATTGCATGATTCTTCCTGAATTAGACATAGGTGATCAGGCTATGTATAATTTAGGAGTAACTATGCAATGCTTGGACTAATCGACTCATATGATGTTTGGTGTTGAGTCAACTGATGTTAAAATTGTGATAGGGGATGTCAAGGTATCCTCCACGTTGGAGTCTGAAGAAAGGATAACGGAATGGGTATCTGAAAACATCTATGTGAAATGAAAGTAAATAACTCGCATAATGTGCGTATAAAACCGCATGTATAATGAGTATGCACTTATAATGTTATGATGAGATGCTACGATGATGTAGTTATAGTCTAGGGTCAATGATGCAACCTAGTTCTCTATAACCGTTGCTCGATACCTATCATCACACCCCAAATTACCTTTTGCGTGGAATGGAATACACGGGGATACCGTCATAGCATCAAAGTTACTGAGTTATATCGAGCGACCTAAAGTGTCGTTTGAAAATATCGTTTGATTAAGTAAAATAATCGAGTTTACAAAACATAGGTCCCAAAAGATTTCCAATGTACCAAAATGAGTTTGTTACAATCAAACGATAGTTAAGTGCATAAAGTATATGTGAGACGCGTCGACACCGCGACTCTATGATAAGTCCACATGCATGCCATGAAGTGAATGCCTTAGATACCTGAGATAAAACATGCTAAAAAGTGTCAACACAATGGTTGAGTGAGTTCATAGAGTTTGGTTTATCATGAAAAGCCTTTAAAGAACGTTCATGCAGCAAAGGCAAAGTTTTTGGTCATTGAGAATAGTCCACAAAGCAAAGGCATTGTAAATCCACTCAGTTCCAAGTTCGCCCATACAAAACTTGCAACCTTTGTGTTCACAACCCACTGGCAAAAGTAGTATGTCTAGTAGTCAAGTATACGTTGTCATAATAGTTCATAGTATATCACCACGTATATAATAATGTATGCCAGGAAAAGCCCCTAGAATAAATAATATCGTCCCGTAACATAGTGAGCGAGAGGTTGGTGACCTCAATAGCGCTATCCATACTACCTAACGATAGGAGATTAACAATGCGAATGTACGAACGGTACATCATACAACTATTATATACAATTAAGAACACTCCGAACATGAGAGAATTTGCACTGCTCCGAACATGGGAGACTTTAGGATGCTCCGAACATGGGAGACTTTGCACGCTCCACCAATAAGGCGAGACTTTAGGTCAAGAACGCTCCACCAAAACGGTAAGACTTTTAGGTCATAGCATGTACGGTTCAATAAGTTCAAACAAGTCATAAGTTCGTAATTAAGTTCAAGTGTTCCATTCAAAAGTTCGTAATTAAGTTCAAGAGTTTAAATCAAGTTCAAAAGTTCAAAACAGTCAAAGAGCTGAAAACATATCAAAAGGTTCAAAATAGTCAAAGGGTTCAAATATATGTTAAGAGGTCCAAATCAATTTAAAAGAGTTCAAATATATATGTTGAAGGGTTCAAAATCAAGGAAAGTGGTTCAAATAATAGTGTTCATAACATAGAAATCAATTTAGTTCGGGCATAATCTACTTACTAACATAAGTAATGAAACAACAGTTATTTAAGTTCATATAAGTGTAAAGTAAAAGTAAGTAGTTGAGCATGTATCTCACCCGAAGAGTTTATAAAACAATTAAACGAGTAAAAGTGGGGCTACGAACTCACCTGATGCAATGATTATGGTGATAAAAGTAGATACACTGAAATGAGGTGCGATCTCTATCTGCAACCTAATATGAATGTGTAAGATATAGGATTTCACAAACACATCAAACCATAATCATAAGAGGCATATACAATGTTTAGAGAGAGAAAGGGAAGAGAGTTGGGAACTATGTGAAACAAAGAAAAATGGTATTGAAGCTCCAACCCTCTACCTTGGGAGGTAGAGGGTATTTATAGTATTCTTACATGACTCGCCTCCTGCGGGCTGTGGATCAGGCATACAGTGGGTAAAGACCCGTCCGTCCTCCACGTTGTTACTTAACTAAATACTAACTAATATTAAATTACTACGACTACGAGCTTTTAACGATTACATATACTTGAGGTGACCGATACTTTAATGACTGAATTTTCTAATTCTAACAATCTTCCCTAAGGAGGTCACCTCAAATTACACGAATATAAGCAGATATTACATTAAGATAGTTCTTAGATTCTTGTTTAAGTTCATTGCTCGTAGCTCGTAGTCTTTGATTCTTCATGTTTTGCATGTTTGGATAATTCAAGTGGAGGTCTTTAAGCGATCCACGTGATGATGAGTTTTGAGTCGACTTTGAGATCATCGACTTGCATAAATCTCGACTCTTCCATTGTAGTGTTGACATTATGTGATGTTGTGACGGTGGACCGACATGCTCACATTTTGGATCATGATTTCTTCTCATCGAGTAGTGAAGCTTTAGTTGATTCATGATAGTTGCAGAACAGAGTGATAACGCCACACGCGCCGTTCGGGGTCAAAGGAACTTCCTTTTCTTCGAGCAAGTTTTATAACACCCTAGGCAAATGAACCTAATCGTTGTAGTGTAGTAATTAGGGTAAGCCACGGGTATTGATATCGTTCTCTGGGGAATAGGAATGCTAGTAGGGAGTTACTACGCTAAGGTTAAGGTTGAGGAAGATTATTTTTTATCTTTTATATTTTATGAAAATGGAAAGGTACGAATCTCGGGTATTGGATTTGGGGGTTGGTATTTCACCGATTACTCTACTATTATCTAATTATCTAAACTAAGGTTGTGGGAGTCTATGTCTAATTAATGTGTGCTCGTATGATAGTTTAAAGATGTGTTTACTTAGTTTGTATTACTCTTAATTATCTCCTATTGATGGTTGAGTGTCACGTCTTATTCTTAGTTGCGTTGTGTTTCTAAGTTGTAGGGTATGCGTTTCTCCCAACTCTTTGAACTTACCAAAGGGTCTTGTCTACAAATCCACATAGAGATTATAGACTCCTACTCTAAGGCACTCTTCGGATGTTTTAGACTACAATCACTCATGTAATCATACTCTAGGGTTCACAAAGATGAATCAAGCATTAAGTACACAACGAATGACCTATCGCATTACTAGATCATTAATCAACTAAGATAAGAAACAACCAATCAATATTCAATAATTAAGTTTCATACTTCCTAAGCAAACACACAAATAAATTAGCCGGACATGGAGAACATGCAAGCATACACACAAATAATCAAAGACATAATTGAATTAATGAAGCAAAGACTTATCTTGGTGTAAGATAGGGTTAAAAACCCTAAAATCTTGTACAAGACACCTTAGGTTCGGTTTTAGGTTTTACCCAAAGACTCTCCACACAAAAGACCGAAAAATTCGGATTCTATATATAAGATTACAATTGCGACGGCGCCACCTTATGTTTAGTGGACGCCGTGTCGCCGCCATTGTAGGGTTTCGTCTTGGCCACGTTAACCTTGCGACGCGCCACCTTATGTCCGTGACGCCGTCCTCTTCGCTTCTCGACGTCGTGCGGATCGCATCTAGGCCGTCCCGAGTAGCGACGGCTACTCTTTCACACTAGACGCCGCCTCTTGAAAACATGAGTTTTGAGTTCGACCCGTCGCAATTTTCTCCGACGGCGTCGCAAATATCTCCCGACGCCGCCTTCTACATTCGGATCGTGAGTGTCATGATTTCGACTTTGGTCATTTTCTTCATATATTCGCCTTTCGTCCAAATAAGTGCCATTCCAAAGATTTTGCCTTCACGAGACCTAAAAAGTGAAAAGGAACGATATTAAGCAATAACGGATACAAAAGTGATCAAATAAGGACTTAAACGACCCTCAAAATGGTACCTTTTAAAACCTTATCAAATATCCCTACACTTGTTATTTGCTTGTCCTCAAGCAAATGTGCTTTTAGCCAATTAATTTGTAAGTTGGGGTCATTCAAGATTAATTCAAAACGGTCCACAACACATATAAGCCCAAGAAGAGTCATAACAAGCACGGAAATTACATACTAGCACCTCACATGGGGTGTTTGGATACTCACATCTCTCTCGTGTGTATAAATGAAATATAACAATATAGGAAATGGAAGATAAACACTCATTAACCGGTCCTAGTACATAGATTACCATAGGCTTGAGAATAGATCAAACCTCCATCGCTTTGGCGAAGCACCTAGGAAAGACTATCAAAGAGGTCTTTAAAGGGTTGCAATGTTAGGCTTACGGTAGGGAAATAAGGGTTTGGTGGGATAGGCTATTTAGTGGTGGTAAGTCAAAAATCTTTATGTTAAATGCATATGAAGAATGGCGTTGCTAAGCCAAGACTCGACACTCTAAACTCTAGATAACCTGAAATAAACAAACATAAATTAAAAATAGATGTAGGATGGTAGCAGTATGTTTTTTTTTTTTTTTTTTTTTTTTTTTTTTTTAATCACTTTTTATTTTTTCTTTTCTTTTTTCTTTTTTTTTTCGATTTTTTTTTTTTTTTTTTTTTTTTCATACACTTTTACTCTACCATCCTCTAAGATAACATCAAAATACTAGGGATTTATAAGCATATCCCTACACTTGAGTTTTTATTACTCTAATACTAATTTGACCCGAATTGAAAAGATCAAAACACTTGGGGTACATTATTACGCAAACAAAGGGAATTTTGAATTTAACGTTCCCTTCCCGTCATTTCATAAACTTTAACTTTTCCCATGAATCCCAATCATCCCAAAACTGTATACAAAGGATATGACTCGACTTAGCAACTTATGCAAGCAACTAGATAATTGAACTAAGGGTTTGGGAGATAACAATAATTTGCACTAAAAGTGAGTGCATAAGGGTAGGCTAAAGCGATTTGGGTGTATATTTGGGGTGGGGTGTAAACAATGCTTTTCATTGATATTCGAAAACCGAAATATCACGAGAACCGCGAAAAGGATAGGCTCGAGGGGTTAACTAGGGTATCGTGTACTAAAGATGAGTACAACGCAAAGGGTGTGGGAATTACTCAACCGATGTGGAAGAAGTAATTATATTATGTGTATCAAACAAGGGTTTATCCTAATGCCTCTTATCATTTAGTTATTCCTAACTACACAAGTGTAGCCTCACTTGCGATCTCGAATGCATCACAAAACAAGTTCTAGAATCTAATATACTACCGGTTCTCACTCTAAGCATTAAAGATGAATGCTTTAATTCCTACTAATCTAAGGCGATCCTCACATTTTGGGTGGAATTTGGGTGGTAAAGGGTTTTGTGCTAGTCATGCAACTTCCTATCCGTGAGACGCTTTTGTTAAGACTAATGGCCCACTCTTATATGTCATGAAAAATTTTAAATTTGGTGCCAAAATTACCCTAACCGACATTTCTCATGGTTTATTACGCAATCACAATTGGACAAAGCAAATAGTCAAGGATAAGCATAGTTTCAAAGTTCCCGCTTTATTTTCCTCCTACATTTAAACCGAACATTGTCCCCAATGTTCCCGAAAAGTATCAAAGTTATGATAAAAGAAGGTGATTAAAAACGAAAGAAACTAATACTCCCCTGATTAGCTCGGTAGGATCCGTGTAAAGTGGTGGTTAAATTCTTTTCAA